>SJYQ01001316.1:353062-367713 GCA_006410935.1 Redunca redunca | reverse complement strand
TGGACATAGATAATATGTTAATGCATGTTCATTGTAATACAGTATACATCAAGTGGAATATTATGCAGCCTAATAGGTAATTTAATGTAGATCTATAGCCATATATCTACTTACAAAGAAAGAAATTTAAGACATATTTTCTCGGAAGCCAAATTTCAAACTTTGAGGATGTCATGATTCCATTTGTGTAAGAAAAATACGAACTTATACATACACTTACATATGCAAAGAATGTTTCTAAAACTACATATAAAAAAATGCTTTTTTACATTCTTGTAAATGGTACTGACCAAATGGGGAAGACCATGTTTATGTTTATTTTTACCATTTAAATATTTTATCATGAGTTGTAAAATCTCATAATAAAAGTTGATTGAATAAAATCTTAATAATCCTAACACTATCCTCAATAAACAACCATTTCTCTTACCTCTAAAATTCATTTTCTCCCTTACTTGGCTGTGATTTTCCCACAATTGAACCTTTCTTAAGACAAAGGAAATTGCTGAACAAACTTAGGAAAAAAATGTCCTAACTTGGCAGAAAAAAAAAAATCCAGTGCAAACTTAGGCTAGATTTTAGCTTCTGTTTGAATCTAATCATGATTGAGATTACTTGCCGATTGCCTCTATTTCCCAGAACTAATCCTGACCAGAATTAGGAGCACTAGACTTAAATACTGGAGTCCTCTTTCTGAAAGTCTGCCCCTAACCCACTGTCACCTTTGAAAACATTATGAAAGTAAATAAGAGCTGCAGCAGTCACTAGCCACTGGCTAGAATGAAGGAAAAGGAAAGCAAGCATGCATCAGTCCTTCCATCACAGCTGGGCTCTTTCATAAGGTACCCACCTTCTTGTATCTCTATTGCATCCTTGACTGCCAGTGTCAGGACAAAGGTGATCTCCAAAAAGGCTTCAACTTTGGAGAGAATGGGCAACACAGTCTGGGATGGTAGCAGCATCTTTTCCATAGACCTTTATCTAAGGTCTGAATCTGAGTCTAGAAATACAAATATTCCTCTCTGATCACCTGCGCATTTCCTCTTTTATTATTTGATCTTTTGCTGCTGCTACCCTGAAAGTAATTGCATGTTTTAAGCTGTTAAGGACTTGCAAATGAAGGGAGACAAAGTTAGAAACCCCCGTTTCCAATGACTGTTCCTAATAATTGTGGTGTAATTTGGGTGCTTTTAGTAAATGGTGGGACCATGATCACAAAGCTTAATGAGGGTCACCAAAGGTGGGAAATCCAGATGCTGGCAAGATTCCAAACCTCAAAGCTAGTGAAACTAGCAGAGAAACATGAAAGTAAATATGGAAATTAATAGGAGGGTCAAATAAGTGTCCAAATTTGAAGCTGTTTTTGAAATGTGATAAACTTCTAAATATGTCCCTAGAATGTAAAAGATAATTCAATCAATAAACAAGCTTATTGAACATTTCCTTTATTCAATAGTGAGTTAAGTTGCCAGAGATACTGAGTAAATAAAACCAGGGCCCTGTTCCCTATCCTGAGGTTCTTTATAATCTATTCATTGGATGAAAACCAATATATATTGAATAATAGTGGTCAAGACAATAAACTATGATTAAAGTATTAATCTGGGTCAAATAAACATAAGCTCAAGTATGGAACTAATGTCTAGTATTGAACTTGGACTGGCAGAGGATAAATAGTTGACAAAGATATGTTTGGGTGAGTGAATGATTAAAAAGTAGAAAAATAATGGGGATTGGGGAAGGAATTGTTATTAAAAGTGAATTTTTATAAAAAGAATGAATAAGTTAGCAAGTTGAAGACAGACACATTCCCAGTAAATGACTAAAAATGAACAGACATGCATTCATAGAACGGCAGGAAGGCCAGCCTTATTTGAAGGAAATTTATTTTGATTAAGTAAAACATAATACAATAGATCAGACATTGCATTTGGTACTAATAATATATGAACAACCAATGAGGGCCTAGCTTAGGTTTTCAAGATAACTTGGTCCAGTGATACTTAGTGGGGACCTTTGAAACTAAGACTGCAAAGACGTTGCAATCTAAATGAGAGAAACTTCAGAATCTGGACCAAGAACTTATGTTTCATATAATCTGATTTATTTAATAGTAGAAGCATTTTTCACTGTGATGAAGACAACATGAATGATAATGAAAATAATTTCTAAAATATTAGAATGATAATATAGGTAGAAGAATTACTATTGCCATCCATACCTTAGACATACAGCTAAGACTTCTTATATAGTGTACCTAATTTTCAACAAAAATCTTGTTGGTTCTTATCACAAAGCTGCAATACTGAATACACTCACTGCATTTGTTCATTTTTGCATTTAGGACCTACTTCCTGTGTGAACTGCACAGTCCAGGAAAGTAACAAAGATGTAGACTCTCTTCTACTGGGCCAGTGCTCCATATGTGCTCATATCTGAGTGTTTAACACAGTATCTACACCCTACATTGCTATTTGGTCACCTTAAGAGGTCTTGAAAGAATAAGGCAAGTAGTTATTAAAATGCTTAGGGTTGATAGTGCACTGGAATACTTGATTGCAAAGTCTTCATATTTTGATCAGAAATTACCATGAGATGCAAGCTCTGGTTTTAATTAACACTCTGGTTTTAATTTACACTTTAGTCAACTGGGCTTTCCTGGTGGCTCAGTGGTAAGCAATGTGAAGATGGGGGTTCAATCCCTGGGATGGGAAGATGCCCTGGAGGAGGAAATGGCAACACACTCTATTCTTAACTGAATAACTTCATGGACAGAGGAGCCTGGCAAGCTACAATCCATAGGTCATGAAGGGTCTGAGCATGCACGCATGTTGCACATTAGTCAACAAATTCTGGTAAAATCATTCACTGCAGTTATTTAAACAATATTTCCATTTCTTCATCTCTAAAACGGCTACCCACTCCAGTATTCTTGCCTAGAGGATTCCATGAGAAGGATTGCCAGAGAAGTCTGGTGGGCTATGGTTCATGTAGTCACAAAGAGTTGGACATGACTGAGCAAATAACACACACACACACACACATACACACACACACACACACACACACACACTCAAATTACTATCTTAAAAGAAAAGAAAATATTTCAGGCTTGGTATCTTGGAATTAGCCAATCAGATAGCAAATTTTAGTCTATTAAGTTCTTTTGAAAAAATATATTTAGAAGCAATATTTCAGGGAAAGAAATAAATAGATTACAGTTAATCTGATTAGATACCCATGATCTAAATGGGTGACCTTCCTGGCCAGCCACAAGTAACTTCTATGACGTAGTTAAGCCAAGGGTCAATCAGAGGCAGTGCCCCACCCCACAGACTTACAGGCCTATGTCTGAAACTAAGTCTGTTCTTGAGTGCTATTCCCTGTGCCTGGCACTCACAGGTACTTGTGAGCATGTGGCATTATCACAATATTGGTAGTTGTAGGGAAAGACATAGCAAATTAGGGAAATTTACAGATGGGCCTGATACTCCAGATTATCAGCACACTTGTGTTGTTGTTAAAATAAAATACTCTCCAACTGTTCCATAGCTCTTTTGCATTACTGCTAAAGAAAAGTTACTACGTAGGCGGCATTTTAAGCCCAGCTCACGTAATGATAATGATTTGGCCCATTTCAAAGGAGAGGTAAAAGTAACAGGTAAAACTCTAAATGGAAAATATTAATTTTCAAAAACAGAAACTATTTAAAATAAAACAATATTTTTTCTTGACCCATTTCCCAATTTGTTGGTGGGGGGGTGGTAATCGAAATTTGTTATGGTTCTTTTTTTCCCTCAAAGCCAAATATGATTTAACAAGAAGTTCCAATAACTTCAAAAAGTAATGGATTTCCCTTCACGTCTGTGTAAGCTCAAGGTGTATTTTCCTGACCTATCTCTTGTGTCCATTTTCAACGTTACTAAAGCTTTAAAAAATACAACAGCAAGAGAAATTGATACGAATCCTATGAAATCCACTTTGCTTCTGAGATAGACCAGTTCAACAACAAGAAAAGTTTAGCTTTATATCTGGAACAAAATTCAATACTGTGGTTACAGAATATGTAACCAATATCTTTCATAATTTGAGTTTTAATACATAAAAGTAAATGTGCCACAGAGATTTAATAGCATAGTTGGGCGTATCCCTTCTTATATTTCTGGAACAGAAGCACATTGCTTTTCCTGCTGCCCTGTTTGCTTTTTGCTCTGTTGAAAATTTTTAAAAATTGCTACGTACAGTATATATTGGTTTTCTTTAGAACAGTCATGATAGAGAAGACTTAGCTTCAGTTCTGACCAGGACTTTGGTTGGTCATTCTTAGGAGTTTTTTCAGGTATATGTCTCTTTCTTGACAAGTATGGAAACAAGATTGAGGGCAAGAGGAGAAGGGGGCAACAGAGGATGAAATGGTTGGGTGGCATCACTGACTCAAAGGACATGAGTTTGAGCAAACTCAGGGAGATAGTGAAGGACAGGGAAGCCTGGCGTGCTGCAGTTCATGGGGTCACAGAATCGAAGACAACTTAGTGACTGACAACAACAATGGGAACAAGAACAAGAATCCTCCGATGGCAGGAAGTAGCTGCTCCTCCCCAAACTCCCATATTTTCCTTTTCTCGTGACTTTCAAACTTGGAAAAACATGACCTATAGGATGAAATCTTTAAAGCTTCTCCATCTTCTACTATAAGCAAAACTACGAAAATATACACTACTTCTCATCACTTTGTCCCTCCAAGTCTGATAGGTCTGGCATGTAAAAATGGATGGCTGTGCTTTTAATTCTGGGACCAGTTCAAAGTTGATGTTAGATAAATGAATATGGAGAAAAACACTCTTGTAAATAATCTTTCAGTAGTAGGTAGCTGTTACTTTACTTTGGTGAAAATAATTTGTGTGATTTTTACCTTAGAATCAAGAATTATTTTAGATTTCCAAGGGAGAATTTTACTCTAAACTATCCTGCATTTTAAACACTATTTAATTATGATTTACTTCCTTGGGGATTATATCATCATGTGATTTAATTTGGTATATACCCTAAGGGGGAGCGTATTTCAATTATAAAATATTTCCTCCAGAAACAATAATGGTTCAATGATTTATTTCAGGATGCTATTATAAAATGGCTTATTCAACTGGAATTTGAATGCATTAGAGTTTAAAAATATAGTATAAAATGCATGAGAAATGAACATACGTGCTTTTGTGCTCACACACAAAAATCATATTTATAACTATTTTCAGTCTTTACATAATAGTTTAATTATTATATCTTGGAAAAAGAACTTAGAAAGCTGAACACTATGAAACACTTATATTATTATCTCTTCAAAAAGTTCATTTTTGGACAAGTATCATTTGGATAGGGATTAACTTAATCAGAGATTTTGAATCTTCTTTACTTTAATTTTTAATCTCTTTTTGAAAAAAATATGTCTGAATCTTTAAAAGACCTAAACCTGTAGTCACAAAGCACTGCTTCAAAAAAGGAAAAAAAAAAAAGAAGAAGAAGAAGGGAAAGTTTTTAAAGCAGCCACCGGCTGTAAGAGAGATAGTGCAGGCAGCAGATTTGTGACAGAGTGGAGCATGAAACCCATCAGCTGATGAGTGAAAATCCCTGGTTTCTAATTAATCGAGGTACACAGGCCAAGGGATGAAGAGGATCAGGGAAATGAAATCAGGAAAAAGATACCATCAGTCATTTCTGCGGCCCATTGTCATACTTCAGAATCTGCTGTAATGAATCACTCAGGCATTCCACAGATACATTCAAATGGTGAAGAAAATTCATTGTCCGGTGAAGAGCGTTTGATAAAAATCTTTCTTCCCCCCCCTCCTCTTTGTCAGAAGCCTATGATCAGAAAAGGAAATCCAGACAGCACAACAGGTGTGCTTTTTGCAAGCCTGGTGAAATCTGCAAATGAACCAAGTATGGAAGAATTTTTCTGTCTTTAGTTTTTTCCCCAAAATGTGTATGAGGAGGGTGTTGAGACAGAGCATCTGGCAAGGGGAGGTTTGTTATTGAAAAGAATTTCATGTCAATGTTTGGCAAAACCAATACAGTAATGTAAAGTAAACTAAAGTTAAAATAAAAAATTTAAAAAAAAAAAACAAAAAGTGTAAGATTAAGAGAAGCAGAGTAGTGTGCCCCATCCTGCAGTGAAGCAATGCATGGTCCTGTACAGATCTCAACTCAGGAAATAAGAGAAAACATTGGGAAATGTAGTAATATTTAATTTAATTCATAAAGAGACATTTCCTTTGAAGGGACAGTCTATACAATGAAGAAAGCATTATCCATTACAGCCTGGCTCTGATCAGAAAAGAAAAACCTCATCCTCAAAATCAGACTGCTGCTCTTGGGCCCATGATTTCTGGGGTTTCCTGGAGAAAGGATTTCCTTTAAAGTCAGTGAGACTTAACCCGTGATGAATGCATATTTCAGCCTGAAGGTTTTGTTCAAAGGTTTCCTAATTCAGGCCTGCATTCCTCCTGGGTTATAGCCCACTTTTGCAACAGTCATGTATTTTAATGGAAAAAATACTCTTCAGAGCACTCAGGACACAGTCTCTGTGGTTTTCCACTCTGCAGCAAGTTTTTGACGGTGAACAATTTCTCGAAGCAGCTCCAAGTACCGTGTGGCATTAGGTGACATGCGAAGATAATTGTTTTTAAATAATCAGGTACTGTACTGAGACATATAAGGATGGCTGATTCATTTTAAATTTAATTACTATAATATAGGGTTTCGCTGTCTATATTATCAATCACCAAGACACTTTGGAGTTGATAATATTAAAATTGCAACAATAATGAGAATTCTACTTCATGATGAAAATAATTTTAATCATGGGTAGATTGCAAATCCATTTACAGTTACGGTTACTGAGAATTCTATTATCTACCTTCTCTTGTAAAAGATGTTAAGACATGTTTTCAGGAAGTAGAAAAGATTATAGAAATATGCTGCCTCTGTGAAGTTCCAAGCGCAGGCTTTCAGAAAACCTTAAGAAAGCTTCCAAACTGTCAAGATTTGTGGGGTAGAATGAGGAGCAGGGGAGGTGGTTGGGATTAAAGGGAGGCAAAGAGCCTTCTGTCTATTTTGCTCCTGTTTGCTTTATTCTTCTGTCAAAATTATTTTGAGAACCTACTCTGTAAGAGGCATTGGGCTGGGTGCTGGGGATGAATCAGATAATAAGCAGTGTAGTCACTCACCTCAAGGAGTTCACAGTCTAGTTTGCTTTAGTGGCAGCCTTGGCCATGGCAACCCACTCCAGTATTCTTGCCTGGAGAATCCCCTTGGACAGGGGAGCCTGGGGGCTACAGTCCATGGGGTTGCAAAGAGTCGGACATGACTGGGCGACTAAGCACACAGTGCATGGCCTTTGGTGGTGGTTTGGATTTTAAATGGATTTTACAGGAGGGCAGTGGATGAGGCCAGGAAACAACTGGTCCTCAGCTCTGCCTGTGCATTAGCATCACCTGGGAAGTTAAAAAACACGTGTATTTACATATGTATATAATAATACAATCTAATACACAGATAGATATCTATATTCAGGTCCCATCGCCAGCATTTGGGTATGAGGTGGGGCTCAAGCATAAGTATTCTTTTAAAGCTCCCCAGGGGATTCTAACTAGCAGCAAGGATTAGGAAACATTCACTTCAGCTCAGTCCCTCAGTCATGTCTGACTCTTTGCGACCCATGGACTGCAGCACATGAGGCTTCCCTGTCCATTACCAACTCTTGGAGCTTGCTCAAACTCATGTCCATCAAGTTGGTCTAGGAAACACTAGACCACCAAAAACAACATCTAAAAGACCACTACTTCTGGATATTATTTGAGATGACTTTCTGCTCATCTGGTAAGCTTCGAGAATATAGTTCTTTAAACTCTGACTGAGTTAAACTAGCCCCCAAAGCCCAGTATATTTTGCAGAGAATGTGTAAGTTCATATCCATAATACTTTATAATCACCTTTGCTAGCTATGACTTTGTCTCCCCTTCTAATATCCCAAATAATCAGATTTGGTCTGGTCATTGGTCCCGCTAAGATTTGTTCACTGCTGCTCATTGGAAAATCCCATGGACCGAGGAGCCTGGTAGGCTGCAGTCCATGGGGTCACTGAGAGTTGGACACGACTGAGCGACTTCACTTTCCCTTTTCACTTTCATGCATTGGAGAAGGAAATGGCAACCCACTCCAGTGTTCTTGCCTGGAGAATCCCAGGAACTGAGGAGCCTGGTGGGCTGCCGTCTATGGGGTCGCACAGAGTCGAACACGACTGAAGCGACTTAGCAGCAGCAGCTCATTATTTACTCAGTCTTTTATCCAGGAATTTCTAAGAGGTAGGTTTTTTTACACCAGGAAAAGCTTAAGAAGCTGAGTCAGAGCGATACTAAATGAGTTTGAGGGGACTGAACTGTAGGAAGGTAAGGCATTCAGCGGTAATGGACAGACGAATACTCCCTGTAAGGCCGGACCCAGGGGGCCAAGATGGGCCGCCCCTTCCCACCCCCGCCGGCAGGGGAAGTCCCTAAGGAAGGAGCCGCCCAGATCCCGGGGACCAGTGAGAGCACAGTTCGCCAGCTAAAGCCGCTCCACCCCAGCCACGTAGGACCTATCAGCCGGTGACACCTCGGCCCGACGACCTATCCAAACCCCCATCTATTAACCTGACCATCCCTCGCAACAAACTTATATAAGCTGCTTGTAACACGCCCCGGCGCAGACTTCCTCGACCTGCCTCGTTTGGGTCCAGGAATCCCGCCCGGTAGCACTTTGTCATTAAAAACCTTGTTAGACGTTTTTTTTTTCTTTGGTGTCCTGGTCGTCTTTTACCTAACAATCCCAGCTGTATTCCCCTATTCCATGTGGCTGCGCTCCCAAATCCATGGTAACTTGTATCCTGCTCCACACAATCTGTGGCCTCTAATTTATGCATTTGGACATTTCTTGGTTTAAGGCTACACACTAGAATGAACTTCTATTTAAATATTTAATTCATATGAATTGTGTCTTGTATTTCTACATTTACAAAATATCTAGACATAAGCTGAAGCTGAAGTTGCTCAGTCGTATCCGACTCTTTGCGACCCCGTGGACTGTAACCTACTAGGCTTCTCCGTCCATGGGATCCTCCAGGCAAGAGTACTGGAGTGGGTTGCCATTTCCTTCTCCAGGGGATCTTCCCGACCCAGGGATCGAACCCGGGTCTCCTTCATTAGAGGCAGACACTTTAACCTCTGAGCCACCAGGGAAGCCAGCTAGACATAAAATATTCATAATTTCTACTATCACAATTCTAATTTTCTTTATACCATAGCCTTTATTCTCTCTTTATTAGGATTCTTTCTCTTCTCTACTTTTCTTCATCCTAAACCCTGCTCCTCCACTTGAACGTGGTTTTTATTCTTATTTTACTTTCTTTTTGCTCTCTTAGGAACTAACAAAATCAATAATCATAAATGTCTCCAAACATTAACTTGATCCCTTTACTCAGTCTTGGTTTTCCATAGTACTCATACATCCTAGAGTGTGTGTGCATCTATATGCATAGACGTGGAGATAATTAGTTTAAAAAATCAGTCTTTTACCCTCATTGTCACTTAAAGCATTCCCATGAGCATGTAAACTGCGCCCCACACTGGTCCCCTGCTTTGGTGGAACTCTATGAATAAATTATATGTCCAGAGTCTGCCAGCTTTCTAACTCCAGCTTACTGCAGTTTGGAACAACATCTTACCTTCTTATGTTCCATAATTTTTGTCCTTCCGGGTTTATTTTCATCTTTCTGTTTCTCTAGCCTACCAATAACTTTTGCAGGGAAAGATGGCCTCTCTCATGGCCAGAGATTCGTGGGACTTATCTGTAATTAGGTCAAATTATTTGGGTGACGATCAAAGCGGAAAAACCTACTTCGATGGCGTTCAGTCAGGAGTATCATTATTCAACATTCGTGTTTGCATGCTAATTTTCAGAACTAACACATGGATACAAGTGTGAGGTTAAATTTTATTTTCTTTAAGGCAATAAACTAGGGTCATTGTCATCTCTTGGCATTTAGAGAAATACAAAGCATTAAGCTGTCAGATTTAGAGTAAAGATACAGATTTGTGAATTCTGATTTGAAGGCACAAACATTGCAGTCATTAACTATATATACTTGAATTTATAAAATAAACTGGCAAAGAGGAAAAAAAAGAAACAAAAAGTAAGTAAGTAAAATCGTTTGAGAAGATTAACATAGCCATTGCACAGCCCACCGTTTTAATCCAGTCGCTTTGCAAAATGAAGGCTATTTGGATGGATTTCATCAAAAATAAAAATAAAAATTGACCAGATAGTCCACAGGTGATCATTTCCAAGCCTTCCCCCCAGAGTCAGACTTTCAAATATTTGTCATATATGTATATATGTTTGCTTGGATCATGATAAGGTAACTATTTGGGATTTTTGGAAAGTAAGCTAGAATGTCACCTGAGACATCCGTCTGATTTGGACTGAGTTCAGAAGCAAAGTGCCTTGAGAGGCCAAAAGAGAAAGAGAGGGTGAGAGGGAAAGCAAGCAGGAATGGACAGCCCGTGTTGCCAGCTCTAATATCCCAGTGCAATTATTTTGTGGACAACCACTCTTTGCCTGCACAGGAGATAGGGCTATAAGTGTATGTTATTTTTTAATTACAAGGGGGGGTAGAAAAAATCCTGATGATGGGCTGGAAGGTGCCATTGCATTGTTATTTTTTCCTCTCCCTTCGTTTGCTGATTATGTGAGCCGGGCTCCTTTGCTAGCCGATGATAAGCAGAATTTCCATGTTCTCTGCATAATTAATCCATCTCTGCCTCTCTTCATGCCAACTCGCCCGTTATCGCCGGCACATGCCTGAATTGCAAAAGAATCCGCTCTTCAATTGGAACTTATTGATATTCTAAGAAAAAAAAAAGAGAGAGAGAGAGAGAGAGAGAAGGGGGGGGGACTGAAAATCCTTAAGTTTAAGCTGCAGATTTTTAAATGGATTAATTTCGCTGCAATCGCAGCCATCTAAGGCGGGAAGGCAGGCAGAGCAAATTGAAAGCGTCTCCATGTTTGCAGAATTGGGTCCAGACCGCTGAAATGTACTGGCACAGCTCTCTTTTAAAGTCAGAAAATTACCATTCATTTACATCACATGAAATACTTTTTTATGCTAGAAATATTCAAAAGACGTTCTTTAAATGCCTGCTAATGCTTGATAACATTTCTAACTTTCAACGTTTTGCTAGACTTTGATATGACACGATAGGAATGACTTCCAGTAGAGAATATTATATCTCTCTTTATCACATATAGATTACATCATCTTTTTCTAAATCATCTCCAAGTAGTCTTTAAACAATGAAGTCTGTCATTGGTTCTGTGGGATCTTGTATGCTGATGGAAGTCAAGGTTAGTCATTTACTTTTTGTCTACCTACAAATGAAATGTTTGTTTCTGTTCAATTTTTCTTCTTCAGATACCTAAAGATCTTGGGTGGTAATAAGAAGAATACAAAAATAATCATAATAATTTCTCAGTAGTTATTGTTTTGACTATTGTCCTCATTCTTACAGGAAACTCATTTTTGGAGAGACTTGACTCATTGTCATTTTAACTTATACTTCAAAATCTCCTTGGGTTTCAAAAGGGTTAGTAGCTAAGTCATACCACAAAATGTACAGTCTAAGCAGCGCAATACATAAACTTCTAGTTTCAGGATTCTTGCAATTTCCAAATGAAATTACTAAACCTTGCTTAGTTGATGTTTTGTTTTTCTGATCTTTAAATCTGTAGTATGTTAATTCCCCGACTCCTGGAATCAGCACTGCTAGGGCTGAAGTTCTCCTTAATCCTCTAGGGTCGCCCAGCAGTGCTTTCTTCCTGCCTTTGGAGATGCACATAGCTGCAGTTTCTGCTGGTATGTGTGGCAAGGCTGATGTACTCTTTTAGCTTAGAGAGAAGGGTTGCTAATATCAGTCAGCAAAAAAAAAAAGGAGGGAGGGATTAAACTGTTTAAAAATATTCACCAGTAAGTGGGTCTTATGAATTTTGAATGTACCAAAATTCAAAAGGGAAAAATGATCATAACATAATTTTTTAAAACAACAACTGAGTTGAAAGGTACACTTCCTAAGGAAAATGTGACAGTGAGCAGTGATATTTGTTTCAGTTATGAAACAAGGACCTTTCTAATTACAGGCCATCTTAACATTAAACACTGGCATTAGAGTGGAAAAGTTTGTATTATTAATTTGAACAATTTAAATATTGACTTTGTATTTTCTGCCTCAGAAGTAAACCAAAATGAATACAAGGATGAAAAACACATTAGAGAGGAAAATGGTTTTATAGTCATAGTAAAAGAAAATGGTGGTGATCGCCATAAACAAAAGAACAGATAAATAATACAGTTTTAATAAAACCATCTTAATTGTAAAATCTTCTATAATCTTTAGGCTACCTAGAGCCTGGAAACAGAGGAACTGCTAGTTGCACACATTGAGTAATTTTGTATAGTCAGCTAAACACTTTAAAGCAATTTTTAAAATGAAATGAAAAATGACCCTTCTTAAAATAGATGTAGCAAAAACATTTCAACCATAAATAACAAATTCAGTGACCTTGTATACCCAACCCTTTCATTTAAAGGCATGAATTAAAAGGACTTGAAAATTGCAGGTGTATTTGGGGAGAGGAAACTTCTAGGCTTTCTATTTTGGAATAAAAATCATGACTTAAAACTCAAATATTTTCTATAGTATGCATTTCATTCATATTTTCAACACTTTATATAAGAGAGTTAGAAATATATTGATAGGAATTTATGTTTTTGTAAAAATTATATTTTATACTTTGAAATCATTATGACTTTCTATCTATAATAGTTATGATTAGTTCATATAGTTGAACATATTTTTACTGTGAAATACGAGTTCTGTTGGTTTTATTATTATACCCTAAAATCACCAGGTATTTTAAATGAATTTAAGGTATCACATTTCTAATTGTTACCATATGTGCAGATCAGAATAAGAAGAGGGATGCAAATGGTTTTGAGATGCTAAGTGTCAGATGACAGGCTAAATCAAACAGCAGTGATTCACTATGAAGTGATGACTGCGAATATGATATGAATTAGCTATTTCACTGAAAAAACTACGACACTGACATGGATTCATAAATGATGAACTGACTTATAATAGAAACAATTGAATGGATTTTTTTCTTTCTTTTAAATTTAAGGATGAATTGAAAAGTGAAGAAGGCTAGTACAAATGATTTCCTTGGTGTCAAAAATTGCTAAATAGTTTTTTTTTTGACATTAGGAAAATGAGTGGCAGCCCTTTATTTGTGTTGTGCGTGATGGATGGATCCCTTCATCGCCTCCCTTCTCCTTCCTCTTTCTTTTGTAAGTGGATGGAATTGAACTATTTACCACCTCTAAGTGGCTTTCTGCTCATCAGATACCATCATCTTCTAAAACTTAAACTTCTCCTATGCTTATTCCAAAGACCCAAACATATCAACGATGTCTTCCTCATGGATGCACATCTTCCAAAATAAAATATTTAATGATTCTTTTCGTGATCTTTTGCCTTTTCTTGCCCTACATCTAAAGGTTTTAAAACTCACTCCATCCTGGAAAGAAACTTAGTATACCTAAACGCTTTTCCTGTTCTGTTCAATCCTCGCAGGTCAGGTGGTTCTGGCGATAAGGAACAAGGTTCAAAGAGTCTTTAATCTCTCATGCTTTGTACCCAAACTCTCCAATATCATTGTTCGTCTTCCCAGTTTCTTATAGGAATCACTGTGGGTCACTGAATATTGGCATTCATCAATGATATCACCGTGGATCACTGAATATTGGCATTCATCAATTAAGAGTTCCTTTCTTTAAAGATACCTAAAGACATTTTTCAAATTGGTGATATTCAAGTGTAGATAGTTTATGTCTATCTTTTATTAATATCAGGTACTCGAAATTTTACAAATATATTATAGAAATGTATATTTTTAAATGGTTGAATGGCAGTCTTTCAGGGAACAAGCAGTTGTGTTTTAAAGAGGCAAATGGAACTGAAAAGCCCCTTCTAGCCACCTGAGTGGGACATGATCCCCTAATCAGATATGACTCCTACTTAAATCTCCCCAGAATATTTTCCATTGTGTTCTAAATACTATCAACAGTCTTTACTAAACAAAAGAAGTTTAGGTCTTTTCTTTAAAACTATTAAAAAAACAGAAGAAAAGACAGCTGTTGTTTCTAATTCTGATTGATCACTTATCTTTATAACATCAATAACGAGACCTTAATTTCCTCATTTGTAATAATTAGAAAAATAATATCTACATCAAAAAGTTGTTATGACAATAAAAATATGAAAACACTCAGCACTTTTCCTGAAACAGAGGCAGTGTCACACAGTAAGGTATCATTTTTTTCCTAGTTGTTTAGTCTTTATTCTATGAGTCAAATACTAGAAGAAACAAGCAGGCTTAAAGAAAAGATTAATATGTGTCTATGAATGTATATATTTTATTTATAACAGGTATCAGCTTGTATCAGGTATTTTTATTCAAACATTGGGTAGAAATGAAAATTTACATTTTTTCAGAAAATTTGA
>SJYQ01001316.1:331292-344825 GCA_006410935.1 Redunca redunca | reverse complement strand
ATAATAAGTCATTTACTTTTTCTTAGTTTTCCATCTATAAATATTTATATTTTGCTCTAAAAATTCATCTCTTCTATAAATATATCTCCCACAAGAAACAACACATCTGTGTTTTTCCACACATCTTATTCATATTGTAATTAACGAAATTATTATTGATGAACAATTCAGATCTCTCTGTTCACTCCATATTGAGACTAGCAGAGGACTGAGTGACCAGTGGTCTTGACTCAGAAATAATTTACCTGAGGGGAATATAACACCCTGATAATAGCAGAAACAGCAGATTTTTAATAGATACTATGACAAATCACTTTTTAACTATTTGGTTCATTTGATAGCATAGAGTGAGTTTTCTAGAACCATATGTAGCTCTTCTTTTAAAGCTTCTGTGCCAGGTTTTTCTCCCACCTGTTACACTGCATCCTCAAAATCCTGCTGACTTATCTATTTCCATTTCTCCCTTGGAGGGGCACAAAATTCACAGGAAGGTTGCTGAATCCAGCTTCTTCCTCAGCAGTCTATAATTTTACACATAATTTAGGATGATAATTAGGGTTACCACCAGTCCGTTCAGCACTTTAAAGCTACTCCTCTGGACAGACAGAGCCTTGCAAGGGGTAAACATTTGGAGAAATTCACGCAGACTACCTCTTTGGCCTCTGCTACCCCTGGCCACCCAGTCAAAGGTAATAGCCCTGTCTCTTCTGGACAGTCCTACTTTTGTACAATCCCAGGAGCAATTAGAAGCTGTGAAATGTGCCAGATTCAGCCTGCAGGCAATGATGACTGCAGCTTCTGTCCTGAAGAATATATTTTGAGAACTCATTTCTTTCCTTTTAACCCTGAGTCAGCACAATCTGCAAAATTATCAGCAGAAGAGATTTTTGAACTAATAATTTATTACGGGGAAAAAAGACCTGATAGCAACAGAAAGGAGGGGACCAGATTGCAGCCTCTGAGTATCAGAACTTGGTGAATTTGGATGGTCAATCTGACCCTTTGGAGAACATTTTAGATGAGTAAACCCAGACTTAGGGAGTCTAAAAGACTTGCCCTCAGTCACTTAGCTAGGAAGTGAAGAATAAGGATGGCAAGTTTGGTCTGGCTATAAAGCCCATTCTCTTGTCCCTAAATGAACTCCCTTACTCTATAATCTTTTAATACTAATCTAGATACTTTGGCTATAATATTTTTCAGTCTTAGTTTGGATAACTTTCAGGTCTAATTATCTACTGATATGAAGCTATATTCTGAAAAGCTTGAATAGTAGAGTATGGCAGTAGAGTATGGCAACCCACTCCAGTGTTCTTGCCTGGAGAATCCCAGGGATGGGGAGCCTGGTGGCCTGCCGTCTATGGGGTCGCACAGAGTCGGACACGACTGAAGCGACTTAGCAGCAGCAGCAGCAGAGTATAAAGTGATCTTATTTATTTGGCTGTGCTGTATGGCTTGTGGGATTTTGTTTTCCCAACCAGGGACTGAACCCTCGCCTTTGGCAGTGAAAGCACTGAGTCCTAACCACTGACCCCCGAGAACTTTCTATTTTGATTTCATTTTTTTTAAATCATTTCTGTATCCTGTAGAATTGTCCTGTCTTCAGTGAAACCTTGGGCAGATTTTGTAAATTTCCTGTTCAGTCAGAATGTCCCTCTCCTCTGTGCTGATTCGATTTGTCATTAGAGGATAGGATTCTCAAGGGAAGACAGTTCTGTTTTACACCTTCGTTCTCCCTGCAAATCTATCACTCTTTTTCTGGGTCTAGCTCCTACAGAGCTGGGGGCTAGCAAGGAAGAAAGGGGAATGACCTGGGGTTCTCTTGTGTCACTGACCCTAAATCATTTTTATGTAAGTTTCCTTTGTCTTACTTGCTCTGGCTCCTTCAGAGTCAGCTTACAGCTGATGTGATGTATAATTCTTCAAGATCCTGTTTAGCTTCTGTCCAGTCCTTGTCTTCAGTGAAAACTTCTTTAGAAAAAGGCAGCATTTTCTCCTGTTGGTCCCTGCCAACAGTTCCATCCATCCTATCCATGTCTAAGGGAATCAATAACTCCTGTTGAACTTCCACACCCTTTCTTTCCTCCTGGAGCAAAGGCTTCTTCTACCATTCTACACTGTATTACAGTCGCTCTCCCCTTGTAGCAAGCCTGCATTATCAAATCTCTCAGTTTTAGAACCATTTGGATCAAGGCATTTGTCACTTTTCCTGGACTCTCTCTCCACTTCAGTGGAATGCATACCCAGAAATGAAAACATCCAGACAAAGAACAAGCCACAGTATCACCTTCTAGAATTCTCTACCTCAGTTAGCCACTATGGGAGGTAGAGGCCCATTTGCAGAGGGGAGGGAGGGGACAGGAAGGGTTATCAGCTAAACTCACTGCTCTGGCTCTCTGTCTCCTGCCTGAGCATTGGAGGGAGGATGTTAGGGTGGGATGTGAAGTATGGCCTCAGTAAGCTGGTTCTTCTGCATCTTCTGTGAGGAAGGTTCTAGCTCCATTTCTTAGTAACTTAATGGCAATTGTAAAAATACGTGCGACTCAAATCCTTTTATTTGGCTTTGGGGCTTTAACTATAATTCCTTCAGAATAGAAAAAAAATCATATTTAATATTGTATTAACACATACAAACTGTAATTTAAAGTGGTTACTGTCTCAATTGGGCACTACTTTCCTTAATAAATATTTTCTATCTTAAAGAAAATTAAAAAATCACTGAGAAGGGCTAGCTCAAAGTGCCTACATTTGCATATGCCCTTTTAAGCATCTTTATGTACATCTGTGAATCACAACAGCGCTGTGATGGAAATAAGGTTTCATTATCATCATTTTCTAAGTTCAACACTGAGGCTTAGAGTGGTAAGTGGGTTTTTTCTAAAGGCTCGCTCTTCAGGGGAAGCACTGGAATCCTGGCTCCATCTCTATGTGCCTGTCTTAGGAGGGTTTCCTAGGAGCAGAATGGGAGACTAGGAGTCATGTGCAAGCAAGTTTATTCATTTTTACTCTTGGGAGAAATGTGTACCGGAGTGAAGGAAGCAAAATAATCAAGGGGAAGAAACTAAATGAGGAAATGGTTTCAGGAGAAGTCTAGCCTCAGCCTGACCACAAAGGTGAGCATGAGAGTGTAAGCAGCAGCATAGACTTTGCTCCTCCTTGATGCAAGAACCTGGGTTTTCACATCCTCCACTGCTCAGTCATTAGTTATGGGTTGCACTACAGGGAGGAGATATGAGAGAGTATGAGAGAACTTCAGGTAGTTCATGGTAAACGAGCTCTAACTGCCCAAGGAGGACTTCAGCAAGCCTTGCAGCGGTGACACCTACAGGAATGTAGGAATGGGCCTCTGAACCAGATTTTACCAGGAAGTTGGGGCACCAAATGAGTCACCTACAATAGTACCGCATCACCTCGAACCATGGTAGCAGTTAATGGAGATACAGGAGACAACTAACACGACACCAGGCTAAAGGTCTTAGAATAAAATATAAGAAGTCAAGAGAAATAGAAATACTGCTATACTATTCTTTGGATAAAGACATTTACTCTAGCTGTACCTGCTAGTATAGACAAACTGATCATTAAATTCTGTTATTTCCTAGAAAGCCTTTGGAAACCCAAATCAAGTAGATTATTATTAATATATTTGCTGAAGGAAAACACACACTTTTACGCCTTTCTCTTCTGACTTAGGCAAAGAGAAATATGAAGGTAAGGCAAGTTGTCACGTGATTCAAGGCAATGTCTTTAATAAAGAGGCAATTTTGTTCCAATAGGGAGAACTTACATGGTGTGTGTGAATGATAATTTATTATGCTTAGCTTTAAAACACATTATGAACACACAACTGAGACATTATTGCTGGGTATTCTTATCAGACTAAGAAAAAAGTTGATATGATCAACCTTAAGATACTCACCTTTACTTAAGGCATCTAAGCAAGTGCTTTATTTCAATTTGAATTCACGTTAAATAAACATAATTTTGATCATTTCAAATTACTTCATTCAAGCAACTATTGCAGTATAATTATATCACAGTAATAGTAATTTTTAACAGCTACTGAGAGCAGGTCATATGCTAGCTAATATTATAAGTGCTATAATTGTCTAATTTATTTGATCTTTACAACATTCACAGAAGATAGGTACAATTGTCACTCCTCATCTACAGATGAAGAAACTAAGACCAGAGTAGTTCAATAACTTTCCCTAAGTCACATATTGGTGAGTTGAGGAGTCAATATTTGAACTCAGACATTCAGGTTTCAAGCCATAGTCTAAGTATGAAACATATCTGAATATAGGCTTTTAATAACCATAAGTTTGGGTGTTAATTTTTTCCACAACATACAAAATAAAAATTCAAGAAAATAATTTAGTTGACATCAATAAGAACTTAAGAGGGTCAATTGGTGAATAACTGGACAAGGCACACAGTGGATAAAAATAAGTCATTTCCTTAAGTATATATATTAAATCCAAGATGTTACATAATTCAAAACATATTGCTTTGTGCTCATATTTTTATAATTGGCTACATCCTTGTATATAGTTTATACAGATTTGTCAGAGTATTAATTTTTAATAAAATATATCCTTACTCTTTTCTATTTTTGCCAAACATTTCAAGGTCCTTCATCTACTTTTTCATAAATAATATATCTGTACATACACATACGATTAAACATATGTATGTAATACAAGGAACTAATTAAAGCTTGGTGAAATATCTAATATGGACTGAGGTGAAACATGGTAACCTTAACCCATCCTGCCTTCACTCTCTATATTTATCAGATATCCTTTGGCATTATCTTTTATGAACTATATCATCTCAATTCTTCTCTTTCTTCCTTCTCCTGTTCCCTCCCGCCTTCCCTGTCTTTTTTCCTTCCTTCTTCACCACTGAATTTGCATGTATTTTATAAACACATATAAGGCTAAGGATATGAGCCATGTTCTGGGCCTTCAATGAATATATAGTCTAGCAACTAGAGGAACGTAGGCATTTGGACCTCAAAGGCTTCCTGCTAAGTCACTTCAGTCGCGTCCGACTCTGTGCGACCCCGTAGACGGCAGCCCACCAGGCTCCCCACCCCTGTGATTCTCCAGGCAAGAACACTGGAGTGGGTTGCCATTTCCTTCTCCAATGCATGAAAGTGAAAAGTGAAAGTGAAGTCGCTCAGTAGTATCCGACTCTTAGCAACCCCACGGACTGCAGCCTGCCAGGCTCCTCCATCCATAGGATTTTCCAGGCAAGAGTACTGGAGTGGGGTGCCATTGCCTTCTCCCAAAGGCTTCCTAGCTATAATTTATTTATGTTTCCCTTATGGAAAGTGAGGGAGTTTGCTGGTTTCCAAAGTCACTTTATGAAAACAAACACTACTTTTAAATGATTTCTATCTCCATAGTCTAAGTCAGAATAGACAACAAAAAACATCTGCAATGTTAAGTATTTAAATGTACTGCATGATTAATAAAATTCTTAATAAAATACTTTTCTTATCAATGCAAATGATTAAGCCAAGGACAGTAGGTGTAATCAGGAAGTCTGAATGAAGAACTGTGGTGAATCCGTAAAGGTAGACATATGAAGAATGGAGGTTTGCCGGAAATATTTTTTGAGCTGTATTATTGGACTATTAGAAACCCTGATCTGATTTCTCACAAGTCTGGTTTCACATGCAAGTCAGCCCTATTCTTAGTTTATTCTTTTATCATATCATTCTAACATAAAAAGTGACAGATATTTATATATTACTCATAATGATATATCTCTCTAGCCATTTTTCCAAATATCTTGAATTACCCTAAACTATTATTGGAAATATTTTTCTAAATGGAAATTAATTTAGAAAAATAGTTCAAGGTCTACATTTGCTCTAGAATTTATTGCTACTTTATTTCTGTGAAGTATATTACCTAAAACACAGACATTTGTCTTTGTACTACCAAATATGATGGACAAATGCAAGGTTTTATCATAGTGGCAGTGGTAGTCTATGTATTCATTTATAAGGGGGACTGGTATTCTCTTGTTATTCAGTCACCCAATCATGTCCGACTCTTTGAGACTCCAAGGACTGCATCATGCGAGGCCTCCCTATCCCTCACCACCTCCTGAAGTTTGCCTAAGTTCATGTCCATTGCATCATTGATGCAACTGGGGGAGGGAATGGCAAACCACCCCAGTATACTTGCTGTGAGAACCTCATCAACTGTATTAAAGAAAAGTCTGGTATTCTACATATATATAATAGAAAAAAGTTAAGAAGATGTTTTAATTATTTCATGATAAATAATCTTTTTAAAAGATATTTTTTACTGTTCAAGTAAACATTCATACTGCATGTGGTATCACTATTAATTTTGATATCGCTTTTATCTCCACAAAGTGTTCTAAGGTTTATACACAAATTGAATTTTAATGTCCTCACCTGAAACTTCATACATAGTTAGTGGAGTCTCAAATCAGGGGATTTTAAGGGATCAATTGCATTTGCTTTTTTTTGCCAAAGCAAACAATGGCAAGGACATGAATATTTATAATCGTAAGTCTAACAATATAACTTTTAAGAAAATCATGTTATATGGTATAACATGTATTTTGTTTTAAAGTGAAAGTGAATTTTAGATTCTTTTCACGGTGAGTATAGAAAGAACACTTTAAAGGAGAAAAGAGAGCCACTGCAGGGTTGCAGGCCCAGCTAGGTTCTGGATCTATCTAAGGAGAAGAGTCACTTTTCTGTCTGAGGTAATGATTGAGCTGCCTTTTTGCCAACAAGTTATAGAACTAAATATCAACCTTCAAAGTACTCAAGAGCCTGGGAGCAATACTGGTGACCCTTTGATTTGAGAAAAAAGAATATTATTCTGCTTTGTCCAACTCATTTTGCATTACCATCTCTGTGTCTTTGCCGGCACAGAGACCTGCGCTTCTGTATCCAGACCCCTTCCAGTCTATGATAATTGGTTGGGTTGATTCTCAGACAAGAGAGATACTCACATGTTACATGTTCTGCTCCTTCATAAAAAAAGGGGATAACAATGAACCTAGAAAGGTGACACTCAATAAAGTGAAAGATTATTATCCTTCAAGCTCCCCTCCAAAAAGATGATTTGGAGGCTGTCCTTGCATTCTAGTCTGCAAATTAAGATGTTACTGTATTAAGAACCAGGATGGTTGGCAGAGGAGAACCAGAGAAACAACTCATTGTAGGATGGAAGGGTTTCATTCAGGGACTCTCAGTTCAGTTCAGTTCAGTTCAGTTGCTCAGTCATGTCTGATTCTTTGAGACCCCATGAATTGCAGTACTCCAGGCTTTCCTGCCCATCACCAACTCTCAGAGCTTACTCAAACTCATCTCCATTGAATCAGTGATGCCATCCAACCATCTCATCCTCTGTCATCCCCTTCTCCCCTCACCTTCAATCTTTCCCAGCATCAGGGTCTTTTCAAATGAGTCAGTTCTTCACATCAGGTGGTCAAAGCATTGGAGTTTCAGCTTCAGCATCAATCAGTCCTTCCAATGAAAATTCAGGACTGATTTCCTTCAGCATGGACTGGTTGGATCTCCTTGCTGCCCAAGGGACTCTCAAGAGTCTTCTCTAACACCACAGTTCAAAAGCATCAATTCTTCAGCACTCAGCTTTCTTTACAGTCCAACTCTCACATCCATACATGATTACTGGAAAAACCAAAGCTTTGACTAGATGGACCTTTGTTGGCAAAGTAATGTCTCTGCTTTTGAATATGCTATCTAGGTTGGTCATAGCTTTTCTTCCAAGGAGCAAGTGTCTTTTAATTTCATGGCTGCAGTCACCATCTGCAGTGATTTTGGAGCCCCCCAAAATAAAGTCTCTCACTGTTTCCATTGTTTCCCCACCATTTGCCATGAAGTGATGGGATCAGATGCCTGATCTTAGTTTTCTGAATGTTGAGTTTTAAGCCAACTTTTTCAGTTTCCTCTTTCACTTTCATCAAGAGGCTCTTTAGTTCTTTGCTTTCTGCCATAAGGATGGTGTCATCTGCATATCTGAGGTTATTGATTTTTCTCCTGGCAATCTCTGGTACTCTAACCCAGTCCAAATTTTAGAGAGTAAAGTCCAGGAACAAGTGGGACCTTTTTATTTACTTTTGTATTTTCTCACTTTAAAAATCATATTTCCTATCGGACAGCTCTCTGCACAGCAGTTTACTGTCTCGAGTTGAGTGTAATTTAAACAGCATTCTCAAGACGCTTTAGAAATAAGGAATAATTTAAAAATCCTTCAGAAATGAAACAAGCTTGTTGTATTTTGATCCCTCTAAAAGAGGCATAAGGAGAGATTTATTAACATCCCTTTTCCACTTTTGATGCCCTCTGTAGGAGGTGCTAGCAAAATTCAGATATGTTTTCAAGCCTCAATCTGTGGGTCTTGCTGAAAGACTTATCCAGATGGAAGCAATAGGACTGTTCTTCCTCATCATGTGATAAACAAGCTTATTGAGGATTTTTGCTAAATTGTCTTGCTTTTAAAGAGAATGGTTTTTAAACTTTTTTCTGAAGGTATGGGAAAGAATACATCTAATAGCCACTCAGAAAAGATACCTCCCTTCCGAAAAACATTTTATTTTTTAAGTTTTTTCAGAAAGTCCTTTTTAAAGTGGTAAGTTATGCAATTCTTTGTTACTGCCTTTAAAGTAAATAAGGTGCCTCATTTTACCTCATTTAAATCCCTTGATATCTTGAAACTTTCAGACCAGATGGCCAGGAACACAATTGTTACACATCTATGATCAAATATACAGTTAAGATTTTTCTTGAAGAGATCACAATGCCCAATTTATTAAATTGAATAATACACTTACCATTAGGAGCATTATATAATTGTCATCTGAGACAATATGTTACCGTTAATAAATCTACAAACCACACAGCATCTATTCAGATAGTATAATGCAGCGATTTATTGCATACTATGTGAATTTAGTCAACAGGGAATCCCTTGATGAAAAAATAGCATAATATTAATTACTAGCACCATCTGTGCAAAACAATAGGAAAACCAATATTTTAATACAATGACTTCATGCATGTCAGTTATCTTCAACATTAAATGCTGCAGTTTTGTTGATGCAGTTTACCTGTCTAATAATTTAAATAATGGATGTTCTTACAGAGTTTAAAACCATGAATAAATGAATTAAAATTAAATATTATGAAATGTTTAAATAGGTATAACATGAAGCTGATTCATTCTCCGAGAATGTATCCTGTACGCATGTATGTATACACAAATTACAGTACCATCTGCTAGTTTTTTACAGGTTGAGCATGAATTTTCTTTTCACACATGAAAGGTATACTGTAAATCCTTTGCTGTGAAAAGATTATTCGGTTGAAAAGGTTGAGACAGTTGATCTAACTATTGCCCAGCAGTGGTCAGACTCAGAGTACCTTCAAAATATGGGGGCAAGGGTCATTATAAGAATGAACATATTCTATTTAAATTTTTAGCTCTCAAGATCATATTTTGTTAATTATGACAATGGATGCTGTTCCAGGACCAAAGGACCCCCTTTCATCTGTCCTTTTAAACTACTGTAACCTGCCACCTGGTATGTTCTTTTTATATATCCACTCTAGCTTCAATAAAAATTTATTGAAAAAAATAATGAATTATATTTTGGACAAGGAGATGGTGAGCAAACAGGCTTTTCTTAGCTGCCAGTATAAACGACCTTTTTCTTGTTGGCTGTTTAGATAGCTTAGTATCTTATTCTGTCAAAGTTCTTTTGTAGTCAAACCAGAGATTTCAGAGCCACAAAATACATAAAGTATGGTTGATAATCACTATTGCCAGGAAATCTATGAGCAAGCAGTAAACTTTTCATTTGGGAGGAGTCTATTGTAGTAGCCAACCAATCTAAATCTTTCATTAAATAACACTGAAGCTTTCAATCTAACAGTCTATACTGTTCGTGGAATTCTGTAGGCCAGAATGCTGGAAAGGGTAGCCTTTCCCTTCTCCAGGGGATCTTCCCAACGCAGGAATCAAACCCAGGTCTTCCTGCATTGCAGGAAGATTCTTTACCAGCTGAGCCACAAGGAAACCCTTTCAATTTAAATCTTTCATTAAATCATCAAACTTCTTTACTGTGTTCTGTTGCAGCTAGAAAAAAGTCTGAAGTCCATTGTTTTCACCTTCTAAGACAATAAAATTCTCTACTGGAGAGAGAGGATCTTGAAATTCCATTACTATTTAGCCCTACCTCAGAATTTCCATTAATTTCTTAAAAGTTGTATTGTGTTTTCTTAAAACAGTTTGGATGAACTTTAAGGCTGGCTTCATCGTACAAGGCTGTGCTTTCTGAGCATCAACACTAGCACCACATTCTTGGGTTTGATTTCTGCATGTAATGGCTTATGTGACCTTGGACATAATTGTCAAATCACTTAACTTCTATTTTTAGGGTATAAAGTCATCCTTCTAAAATGGAAACCATGCTGCTTACCTCTCCCTATTGTAGAAAGAGGCAACAGCATGATCATCAGTAATTATTATTTATGGTTTATCCACTGGGGTAAAGGAAGTAAAAGAGTTCAAAAGATGTTTGTCTTTTGGAAAAAAATATAAACAGGCAGTTACAGACTAAACATAAATGCAAATAAAGGTGAGAAGACTCTCAAAAATCATTAGTAGCAAGAAAAAGTAAAATTGGATAGCACAGCATAGGGGACTTTTTTCTGAAATTGTAATCTATGGTACAGTCAGAGGTGTAGGGCAATAGGTACGCTCAGGCACAGCAGGAGGGAGGGGGTAATGACACGTCTCTTGGGAGAAGAAAATTTAACAGCAGCTTAAGAAAATTCAAATGTGTGATTTTTGATCCCAAAATTTTACTTTTAGAAATCTAACCTAGGATAATTCTTAGCCAAATGGTGAACAGGTGCAGCTGTCCCCCTTAACTCCTCTACCCTCCTCAAAAAAGCATGAAATAAAAAAACATGCTGATACCAAACAACACATACATAATAGTCAAGTTGAAAAATAAAGACATACACACATGTGAAGTAAGAAAATCCTTAGTTTCCAGGACTAGGGAACTAAAAATCCAGTATGAAAAGAAAGAAAAACACCAATACAGTATACTAACACATATATATGGAATTTAGAAAGATGGTGATGATGACCCTGTATGCGAGACAACAAAAGAGACTCAGATCTATAGAGTGAACTTTTGGACTCTGGGGGAGAGGGAGAGGGTGGGATGAGATGGGAGAATGGCATTGAAACATGTATACTATCATGTAAGAAACGAATCGCCAGTCTATGTCCGATGCAGAATGCAGGATGCTTGGGGCTGGTGCATGGAGAGGACCCAGAGAGATGTTATGGGGTGGGAAGTGGGAGGGGATTCATGTTTGGGAACGCATGTACACTCGTGGGAAATTCATGTCAATGTTTGGCAAAACCAATACAGTATTGTAAAGTAAACTAAAGTTAAAATAAAAATTAAAAAAATAAGAGATTAAAAAAAAGAAAAGTAGATAGTAATAACGCATATGTATTTTGACCCCAAAACACTTATGTTTTCATGCTCTCTGATACAAAGGGACAATCTGTGTCTAAGTGAGATGAAGAGCTGAGATCAAGAATCTGGTATACAATTTTCTGATGAAAAAGAGCTTTGTGAAAAAAGGATCACAAAAGCTCTATTCATTGTCCTTTCACTGAGCTTTCCGCCTGTCCAGTTGCAGACAGAAACAGATTTTCAAAGTCTACTGCAAGATCTTGGAGATCAAATCTGTTAGTCATCTATATTAAGTGCGAAAGGCAAGATTTGACAACCTGAAAGTATTTTCAGGTTTGTGCTTGCGGGCTGTCACTCCAGTTGTGCCCGACTCTTTGTGACTCTATGTGCCCGACTCTACGAACAGTAGCCTGCCAGGCTCCTCTGTCCATGGGGTTCTCCAGGCAAGAATACTGCACTGGGTTGCCGTGCCCGCCGCCAGGGAATCTTCCCAGTCTAAGGACTGAACCTGTGTCTCTTAAATCTTCTGCATTGACAGTCATGCTCTTCACCACTCGGGCCACCTGGGAAGCCCAGTTAACTGTATAACCAACTGTATCTGTTTTCTTTTTGGAGGAAAAGGAAAATAAAATTGAGGGACAAAATTTCCACTGAACTATAATAATTCTATAGAAATCTATGGCCAGGTTAAGAGCATTGGCAGTCTTAGTTCCAGGAACCTTTGCCTTAATCAATTATGGAAACCATCATGATGAGAATAATAAGCATATATAGCAAAAATGTGATTTATCTCATCAAGAAGAGAAAAAACTAAACAATATCAAAAAGATTGTTAAGTTTTTAATAATTAAAGAGAGTGAACAAAATAAAAAAACTCACTAGAAGAATAAGACTTTACAAAAAAAATGGACGGATTTAAAAAAGAATGAAGTAGAACATTAGAAATAAAAATATATCATTGAAATAGAAAACTCAGCAACTGCTTAAATAAGAGCTAGATGCACCTGAAGTGAGAATGAGAGAATGGGGAGACAGGTTTCAGGGGGAAAAAAACTCAAAAATGCAACCCAGAAAAAGAAAGAGTCTGACCACACAAAAAAGCAGGTAAGTGAAATGGTGGGGAAAATGGAAAAATATACAACCTATATCTAATCAAGTTTCCTTGATCATGAAAATAGAAAAGGAAGAAATATTTTTGGTAAACACAAAACAGAAAATGTCTGGTATTGAAAGAGGCATGATTGCTAATAATATAGCAAATAGCACAGCGAGTTCTGAATAAGGGTAACAGAGAATTCCCCTTAACTGAAATGGTTTTCTTGACTGACTTAGCCAATTAATATGCTTACATCATTCTCTTTCTCTTTTTTAAATTTTAAGTAAAATGCTTACTGAAAAGTATAATACTGAAAAAAATATAAGAAAGGATATGAAAGATTCCAAAAGGAGTACAATCCTTCCAGTGAAATTCCGCTGAATTGGTTTTAATGTACTGAGAACTTTTAATACATTTTAGGCACTCTTCAAAAGAACTTGAGTTTAACTTCATTTTTTCTTTTTTTTAAAATATAAATTTACTTATTTTAATTGGAGGCTAATTCCTTTACAATATTGTATTGGTTTTGCCATACATCAACATGAATCCGCCACAGGTATACACGTGTTCCCCATCCTGAACCCCCCTCCCTCCTCCCTCCCCGTACCATCCTTCTGGGTTGTCCCAGTGCACCAGCCCCAAGCATCCAGTATTATGCAATGAACCTGGACTGGCGATTCATTTCATATATGATATTATACATGTTTCAATGCCATTCTCCCAAATCATCCCACCCTCTCCCTCCCTCTCCCACAGAGTCCAAAGACTGTTCTATACACCTGTGTCTCTTTTGCTGTCTCGCATACAAGGTCATCATTACCATCTTTCTAAATTCCATATATATGCGTTAGTATACTGTATTGGTGTTTTTCTTTCTGGCTTACTTCACTCTGTATAATCGGCTCCAGTTTCATCCACCT
>SJYQ01001316.1:315247-330566 GCA_006410935.1 Redunca redunca | reverse complement strand
AGATCTACACAAATATGAACAAACGTGATAAAATAAACAGGACTGTAGATACAGAGAACAAACTGGTAGTTATCAGAAGAGAGGGGCATTAAAGGAACAGGTGAACAGGTAAAAGGAATTAAGAAGTACAAACTTCCAGCTAGAAAATAAATAACTCATAGGCAAGTATGTGCAGCCTAGGGAATATAGTTAATAGTATTGCAATAAATTTACATGGTTACAGACGGGAAGTAGAGTTATTGTGATGATTTTTTTCATAAAGTATAAAAATATTAAATCACTGTTCCACACTTGAAACTAATACAATATTTTATGTATATTATAATTATATGTAAATTATATCACTGATATAATATAAATTAAAGTTCAATAAAAATAAGAGATAATTTGGGTATTTCAAAAACAAGAAGAATAAAAGCATTTCTATTAAACTGATTTGATTCTATTGTTCTATTAAACAACTTTGATTTTTAAAAATTCAGTAGCAGGTAACTTTGAATAGTTACAATTATAAAGGACACATCTGGAAATAATGAAAACTATTCGTTAAAAAGATGGAAAAATATGTATTAGGAAAATAACCAAAAGAGTTGGTCTACAATTTTAATAATAGGAACGGTAGAATTCACAGAATTCTAGTCCACATGCTATTGGAAGGCTATCAGAATCAATGGGAGCAGGAAGAAGACGTTGGAAATTCCAGGAAGCAAGGAAGCCCCGAAGGAAACCAGGAAGCAGGACACACTGCAATGCGCTCAGGCAGGAACAGTCTGGCTCGGGTGCTGCCGCAGCCGCCGCTGCTGCTACTGCTGCTGTGAGGATTCTGACCCTCAAAATTCCTTAATTCCTCATTTCACTCTCTGTTCAGAGTGCCAGGAAGGAACACACATCAAGCTGACTGAGCTTGTGTCTCAAGCTATCCACAGCTGTTAGGAGAGGCTTGTAGGAAGGCTTGGATTCCATGGTGGACACAGACACTAGGAAGTGGTCTCTGGCCAAAATGATCCGTAGGGGAGGAAAGGGAACTCACAGAAAGCAAACTGGGGGGACTTATGAAGAATAATATATGAGAATTTTTAAATGTCTGGAACGATACAATTAGAAGCAATTACCAAAGTGGAAGGAAAGAAACAGACTAAACGGTGTTTTGAAAATTCTATATCGTTTTAACAGTTTTGCAATTTTTTAACGATGAAATTGCATTCACGCATGGCTTATGTATTTTTTTTAAAATTACACTTAAAAAAGAACTTTCGCCTTTAAGAGTGAGAGCACAGCACTTTTAAACTTTCATGGGAATAATTGATGAAAACTCTGCCTCAGCAAAATTCAAGGGAGGAGAAATCTCCCTGGGACTGCAGAGATTTCACCGTTGGCTAATCTACTTTTTTTTTCCTTGAAATGCGTTGGCTTCATCTACCTTTAGAAGTTCCTTCTGTTGAAAACTCTGGATGATTTTTTTCTCTCTCTGAAGCCAGCCAGATACTTTGTAGTCAAATAAATTGTCAGAAAATTTGCTGTATCTAGATATTTTGCTGTAGTAAAAATGTGGCAACAGCCTCCCAGAGTAGCTCACCATTTGGGATTATATTTTTTAAATCCATCAAAAATAAAAGCTGTATTATATCTCTTTTGAATTAACCCTGCTTTTATGGAAATGTAGTTTTACATACATGTAGCAATGTGTGGGTGCTTGCGTGTGTGTGTGTGTGTATTAGTGATAAAGATAGAAAAACAGAGACAGTGAGACAAAGAGAAAGAGACAGAGAGGGACTCACTTCAACTCTGTAAGCCCAAAGTAGATATTTATACTCTAAGAGATAATATGGACCATAAAACTGAAATTTGAATCTGTTAATACTCTTCTAACACTGTAACTGAAATTAGCTGTAACATAATCCAAGAGGGTTATACTTTGGAGTTCTCTTCTGTAATACTTATATGTTTTCACTCACACACTATTCGATTCATTCATTTATTCCTTTAACAAATCTCTAGTAAACGGAGATTCTTCTGTGGCAGTTTTCATGGTAGACATTGAAGACAAAGAATGCGTCAAACACCGTATCAGGAAGAGACACATAACCAACCAGGTGTGCTTGTGTGCTAAGTTGCTTCAGTTGTGTTCGACTCTTTGCAACTCTATGGATTGTATGTAGCCGATCAGGCTCCTCTCTCCGTGGGATTCTCCAGGCAATACTGGAGCAGCTTGTTGTGCCCTCCTCCAAGGGGTCTTCCAGACCCAGGTATTGAACCCTTATCTCTTAGGTCTCTTGAATTGGCAGGCAGGTTCTTTACCACTTGCACCACCTGGAAAACCCAAATAACCAGGTAATTATGATGCAATCTATGCTAGGATGTCCCAGATGCTTTGTGAGCCCTGAAAGACACACATTTGAGACTGGGGATGAAGACTGGGTAGAGAAAAGTGTTGGAATGTATCAAGAAAGCAAAGTTGACTGAATCTAAAGGATGGGAATTATAAGTACAAAAAGTCAAGAGATTTCAAATAACCAATCAATTGACAGAGTGATATCTCTCAAAGATTCTGGGGCAAAAAAAACACAAAGAATATTTTAGGGATATCATTGTTTTAATGAGTAGGATAAGCTTTCTACCTGAAGCATGACTGATGTGTAAGAAAAATACTAAACATACTTATGTGTTGATCTTTTTTACATGTCTTATAGAAATGGCTCAAGGAGTCTGATGAGAGATCACCCACAGCATAAAGGATGTTTAAAAATGAGGCACCTGTGCACAAGTGACATTGTCAATCTACACAATATGTTGACCTACAGTTTTTATTTGGGAATTAAAGTTTCTGCTTCTAACTTCTTGGTGGGGGGGCTGTTATTCCATTTGTGTTGGCAGTAGAGGTTCATACTACACATGGTTTTGTAGCTGACAAGGGAAATTTTTAATAAAAAACAGACTTTAATAGTTTTTGATACAGTGGATATCTGCCTTGTCTGTTGTCCCGCATACATTCAACTTTTTTTCCCCCTGGGAATAATAAACTGAATCCCATTTGGGTATTAGTTATACCCCTGATACAACCCCATGTACACACACCCACAAAGAAATCTTCAGGTGGAACACTGTATCTTGGACCCACCACACATATCCATTTCTTTAGCCACACTAATTGATCAAGACTCAATCATGTGACCCAATCAGAACTAACATAAAACTTGCTTGGTGATTTCCAAGAAAGAGTTATTGACTCTTTTCTGTTTGGTCTGAAACCTAAGGGAATGTTGGGGCTGGAGCTCTAGGCAACCTCTTGCTATCATGTGATGTTGAAGCCAAAGCCAATACGACAGAAGGCAGACTAAAGAGATGGAGAGAAACCAACTCCCAATTACATTTTCCGGCCCCTGAGTACAATCTTGTCATTTTACGTGAGCCAATAAATTCCCTTTTTGCCTAAATGAGCTGCTCCTTTATTTTTTTCACTTGCCATTAAGACTCCTAATTGATCCTTGTCCCAAAGAGGAAGAAGCTGTGGGATGGAGATAGATGAAAGAGAACAAGCTTATATTTATTAAGCAACTATTTTGTCCCCACCAAAAAAAAAAAAAAAAAAGCTAGGCACTGCTGTTTCCTTGTTTTTAAATAAAGTTCACAATATTCCAGGAAACTAAATGAGAGTATCCATCTCAGCACAAAGGTGTGTCCGAATTTAAATCCTATTCATCTTACATCTCACTGTGCTATCAGTTTGAGGTTTACTCTAGGCTGGCATTTCCTATACTATGGTTTCAGGGAACACTAGTGTTCAGTGAAATATTAATAAATGTTATATAAAGAATAAACTCTAAATATAAGAAACTTAATATGTAAGAAAAATACTAAACATACTTATGTGTTGATCTTCTTTTACATGTCTTGTAGAAATGGCTCAAGGAGTCTGATGAGAGCTCAGCCACAGCATAAATGATGTTTAAAAATGAAGCACTTGTGCACAAGTGACATTGTCAATCTACACAATATGTTGACCTATAGTTTTTATTTGGGAATTAAAGTTTGTGCTTCTAACTTCTTGGGGGGGCTGTTATTCCATTTCTGTTGGCAGTAGAGGTTAATACTACACATGGTTTTGTAGCTGACGAGGGAAATTTTTAATAAAAAACAGACTTTAATAGTTCTCAAATAAAACAAGAAAGAAAATCAGAATGATTCAAATGAATGTGATTAATGAAAAATGTAAATTTACAGACACAACTGTGAGGTAAACTGTTCAAGATTAAACAAGCAAGTATTTTGGGAATTGCCATATATGAGTTCAACATTAAATCTGTATTATTCTCTTTGCTACAATTTTATAATACTTAGGAAGTAGAGCAAAATATTGGAATATCTGATGCTCTGCCCAACATGAAGACTTGACTCAGAAATATTATTTCTGCTATTTAATAGCTACATGAAAAAAAAAAAAACTCAAAACACTGTTCTCATACAAAGGATGGATGTTTTTATGTCAATATATTACAAAAATGTACAATAAATATCTTACATAGATATTTTAATTCTTTTTGGTCTTAATTTGAAAAAATGATTTAATTTCTGGAAAGTTACTTTTGTTCAGTTATATAATTTTAAAAAGAGGACTTCCCAGGTGGCACGATGGTAAAGAATCTCTCTGCCAGTGAGGAGATGTAAGAGATGTGGATTTAATTTCTGGGTCAGGAAGATCCCCTGGAGTAAGAAAGGGCAACCCACTCCAGCCTGGGAAATCTCATGGGCAGATGAACCTGGCGGACTACCTATAGTACACGGGTCACAAAGAGTCGGACACGACTGAGCCACTGAGCACACACACATATCAGTTTAGATTTCTTGCAACAATTGTTTTACCTGAGACTATCTTTGTTGTCTTGTATAAGGTAAGCGAGACTTATTTGCACCTATTACAATTTTACATGTGGAAGATATTGCAAAGTGATTCTTCTTAATTCTAAAAATGGGAGGAGATTTTGTAGGATGCTCTCTGTTTTACTGCCTCAACTTCAGATGTTCAGTGGTCCAGCTTCTCTCATGGGGATTTAGAAGTATCTTGAGATGCTGACAACTTGGGGACTGCCCTCACAGGCTATGTTAAAAGGAGATGGGCCAAACCTTGCCTGCCAGATTAATGTGCAACAAATTGACTGCTTTGTAAGGAAAGTTCTATCAGCACCAGTTTCATGAGTTTGCAACTTCTGTAGTCACACTCAAAGCCCTGCACTCATTTTCATGCTCTACTATAAATGTCATGAGAGTCTTAATATTAATGTTTTTTATCATGGGACTCTACATTTTCCTTTTATACTGGGCTTCATAAATCATGTACCTGGTCCTGCTTCTAAGAGCTGGGCATACATAGCAAATAAAGTAGGCAAAAATTCTTGCTCTCATGAAATGTACATTATAATAGGAGGAAACAAAAAAATAATATACCAAATCATGAAATAAGCAGCTAAGAGATATGTCTTAAAGAGGAAAGTAAGACATGGAATGGAAGAAGAAAATACGTGCAGGTATGAAGATACGGGGTGGAGTTTGAAAGTTTAGAGAGAATGTGACATTTGAATGAGAATGTGACATTTGAATAATGACCTGAGGATATTGAAGAAATGAACCATATTAATATACAGTAGGAAAGTCTTCCAGGCAAAGGGGCAACTTATGCAAAGTCTTGAGGACAGTGTGCCTAGAGCAAGGAGCTGACAAGTGTAGCTCAATGAGGGAGAGAATAATTGAGGAAGAGATCAAAGAAGGTAGTGGGGAGTTTGGTTTCATTCTACGTGTGATGGGAAGTGGGCGATGGGAAGCTGCAGGATGGTTTAGACAAGAAAATGATAGGAACTGAAAGGATTGCATTGGTTGCTATGGTGAGAACAGACTAGGTCACAGGAATAATTAAGAACACACCAATGAAGATCTTCAGCAAGGAGATCAAACCAGTCCATCCTAAAGGAAGTCAACCTTAATATTCATTGGAAGGACTGATGCTGAAGTTGAAGCTCCAATACTTTGGCCACCTGATGTGAACAGCTGACTCATTGGAAAAGACCCTGATGCTGGGAAAGACTGAGGGCAGGAGGAGAAGGGGATGACAGAGGATGAGATGGTTGGATAGCATCATCAACTCAATAGACGTGAGTTTGAGCAAGCTCCAGGAGATGGTGAAGGACAGGGAAGCCTGCTAGGCTGCAGTCCACAGGATTGCAAAGGGTCAGACATGTCTGAGCAACTGAACAGCAACTAATGAAGGACCATCCACATTGTTCTTTCAATGAAGGCTAGCAGTCTGGGGCTGCCAGGTGCTTTTGAACCACAAGCCTTGTTCTAGTGGAAGCTGGAGTGAGAAATAGATTCCAACTTTATTCTAGATTTCTAGATTACAACTTGGCTCTTAACTTCTAGATATAGTCTTTATCCCAGGTCTTTTTTTCCTTCTTTTTCTATAAGCCCTTCTCAATGTCTTACTCATTCTTATAGCTGGGAATCCTTTCTACTCTGTAGGCAGAGAGGAGTAGATCCCGACCAAAGTTATGCATTAGCATAGTCTACAACCTAAATGAGAAGTAATAAAGAACTGGCTACTTACCCTCAAGCCTTACCAGTAAAACCTGGGGATTGCATTGTGAAAAAAAAGTCAACAAGAAGATGAAAGACCCCTCTAATCAGTACTCTGGATACTTGGGAGTCATCTGGAAACACAAATAGTGAAGGAAGAAAAATGAAAACTGATAATCAGCTTGACTGGTGAATGAGAACTTTTTGCCAAGGTGAGGAGAACGCCTGCTTGTGGCAATGGAAGGACATAGCTGCATAGCCACGCGTTTCCTAAGAATATATTCCACCCGTAAGAGGCCACAGGAAGGGCACCGCTGCTGCTGCTGCTGCTGCTAAGTCGCTTCAGTGTGTCCAACTCTGTGAGACCCCATACATGGCAGCCCACCAGGCTCCCCCGTCCCTGGGATTCTCCAGGCAAGAACACTGGAGTGGGTTGCCATTTCCTTCTCCGCAGGAAGGGCACATACAATACAGTCCTATCGATGGGTTGGGAATTGACAGACAGACCTCCATTGCTGCCTCATTCTGCTTGCTGTTCATCAGTTTTCTCTGTAAGTCTCTTTATCAATCTGTGTTGTCATGTGCTGACCTAGGCCCATTATCTATATTTCATCAAGTCCCAATGCCCAGCACTATTTGAAGATTACATGTACAATAGCACATTTTAAAATCCGTCATAGAGAAAATTTGATTTGCCTTATTTGGGTCAAATATTCAATTTTGATTCAAGAAGTGTTGGTCATTAGGATCAAGGTCAGCATAGTCTTCTGAGAAGAGTGGGTGAAGTGTTTTACTTAAGAAAAGGGTTTTGCCTGACAAAAATGCTGAGGTTCTCTACTTTATTGTCTTATCATTTTATGCTTTATATTATATAAAGTATACTATAAGAGATTTTAGAAACTATTCCATAATTTTGATGTCTATACAGGCTAGAATTATGTATGTGGAGAGAGTACTTTTGTTCTACAGAGTTGTGATAAACATGAACTCACCCTATCAAATCATCTGCTTGTATATCACATTCAATAACATGAGCAGTTATTCTCTGCTTCAATCATAAAAACCTAAAAGCAAAACTTGATAAGCTAAAGACATAATGTTATAGTGTAATTATACAGATATTTTTTGCTGGAGACCAAACTTTTAAGTTGTTGGGTTTGATTGTTTTCACTGCAGATGATGACTGCAGCCATGAAATTAAAAGATGCTTATTTCTTGGAAGAAAATTTATGACCAACCTAGACAGCATATTAAAAAGCAGAGACATTACTTTGCCAACAAAGTTCTGTCTAGTCAAGGCTATGGGTTTACCAGTAGTCATGTATGGATGTCAGAGCTGAATTATAAAGAAAGCTGAGCACCGAAGAATTGATGCTTTTGAACTATGGTGTTGGAGAAGACTCTTGAGAGTCCCTTGGACAGCAAGGCAATCCAACCAGTCCATCCTAATGAAAATCAGTCCTGAATATTCATTGGAAGGACTGATGTTGAAGCTGAAACTCCAATACTATGGCCACCTGATGCAGAGAGCTGACTCATTTGAAAAGACCCTGATGCGGGGAAAGATTGAAGGCGGGAGGAGAAGGGGACTACAGAGGATGAGAAGGGTGGATGGCATCGCTGACATGATAGACATGAGTTTGAGTGAACTCCGGGAGTTGGTGATGGACAGGGAGGCCTGGCATGCTGCAGTCCATGGGGTCGCAAAGAGTCAGACATGACTGAGCAATTGAACTGTTCTGAACATGATTATTTATTTACTAAATCCTATAAGAGATAAAATCAGGTTACATTTTAATACTGTTATATAAGATAATTTATTTAATATTTTCTTAGTATAAACTAAAAATAGATTGTCAAATGACTTCTGAATAGAAGCTTAAGTACTTATCTCAAACATTTCTCATGAGCACTGAGTAAAATTCTCTTGAAGAATGACAAATAGCTCAATTTCTTTCTGAACAGTTTATATCCTTTTTTATGAGTATTAAATTTAATATTCTTAAATTATAGGCTACCGTGATTTAATCTTGAATTATATCAAAGGATACTTAGGTTACTTTATTTCCAAGATTATTTCCTACATTTTGTTAGTGCTTATTTATACTTGCTAGAACATACAATACTTTGGCCACCTCATGCAAAGAGTTGACTCATTGGAAAAGACCCTGATGCTGAGAGGGATTGGGGGCAGGAGGAGAAGGGGACAACGGAGGATGAGATGGCTGGATGGCATCACCAACTTGATAGACATGAGTTTGAGTAGACTCCGGGAGTTGGTGATGGACAGGGAGGCCTGGCATGCTGTGATTCATCAGGTCACAAAGAGTCAGACACGACTGAGCTACTGAACTGAACTGACTGAGAACATATACAAAAAATAAAACACATTGTATTACAGTGGAGGAAAGCAAAGTGAGAAACCTGGTTAATTAGTAAACAGATACTTAGAATACACATCCTGTTTAAAATTTTAATAATAAGCTTTATATTTCAAATCTACAAATAATCATTTGGGGATTCATTTTAAAGAAAAAGGGAGAAGCTCTTNCGAGTGTACAAGCGTTCCCAAACATGAATCCCCTCCCACCTCCCACCCCATGCCATCCCTCTGGGTCCTCTCCTTGCACCAGTCCCAAGAGAAGCTCTTAAAGATCATTTATCTATGCTGTACTTCATTGCAAAATATTACATTTTAAAAATCTTCTCACAATTATGTTCTTACTAATGATATTAGCTATATATAGCTGTAAGACAAATTGGACCAAAACTAGGATGCATAAAATATCAGTAACGATGTCTATTATCTTATACTTTCTTTGGGTCAGGAATTCTGGTGCAGCTTAACGAGTTGCCCCTGACTCAGGGTCTCTCACAGGCTGTAATCAAGGTGTCAGCTGGGTCTGCAGTCTCAGCTCAAGGCTTGACTGGATGAGGACCTGCTTCCAACTCAGTCATACAATTTGAGTGCCAACAACCCTAGATTTAGTCTATCTTGGGCTGTTGGACTGAGGATTTCAATTCCTCATGGGTTGTTGGCCAGAGGCCTTTCTTAATTCTTTGCCATATGGACCTCTCCATAGGAAAGTTCACAACATAGCAACTAGCTTATATCAGAAAAAGGGAAGAAAGAGAGAGAGGACAGAAGCTAGAGGGGGGTATTTTTTGTAACCTAATATCAAGATTAACATATCATTACTTTTGCCGTATTATATTCAATAGAAATAATTCACTATATCCAGCCCACACTCAGAGGGAATACAGAAGAACATGAATAATAGGAAGCAAGGATCATGTGGATTTATTTTAGGGGTTGCTTGCCACATCAACAATAGGAAAATGGCTACTATTAGATAAATTTTTTAAAGTTCTGTAGGAGCTTCAATTGAATCATAGATGATTAACAACCTATCTGAAGTAGGACAGCTTTTCTGTGAAAGTTAGAAGCCCATGGTTCTGATAGGTTTATTACCTATGACCTTAGGTGATCTGTGCTTTAAATCTTCCCTGAACCAAAATAAGGCCTCAGGAGGTATACTAAGAAACACAGCTGAGTGCAGGAATGAAGTAGAGCAGCCATGAGCTAAATAGTGTGGGGTAGAGGGAATCCAAAAGACAATCTCCAAATGAAATGGTGAGAGCATTACTTCTGATACTCAAGCCAGGCAAAACACACCAAGAAAAGAAAAAATATGAGCCAGTATTTCTGATGAATGTAGGTACAAAAATCCTCATCAAAATACCAGCAAACAGAACGCAATATCACATTAAAAGGATCATACAACATGACTAAGTAGGATTTATTTCTGGGATGCAAGGATGGGTCAACGATCCAATGTGAGTGAAGTCACTCAGTCGTGTCCGACTCTTCACAGCCCCATGGACTGCAGCCTACCATGCTCCTCCGTCCATGGGATTTTCCAGGCAAGAGTACTGGAGTGTGGTGCCATTGCCTTCTCCGAATAAAAGACTAGAAATTATATGATCATCTCAATATATTCAAAGATTTAATGAAATTCAACATCCTTTATGATAAAAACACTAAAAAAAGAAAAAGTCCAAAGAAGAAAATTATCTCAACATAATCTATACCACTAGAAGTCTTAGCTAGAGAAATTAGGAAAGTAGAAGAAATGGAAGTCATTTAAAATCACAAAAAGGAGGAGTAAAATCACCTTTGTTCATGAACTAAAGAGTCTACACACACACACAATAATAGAATTAAGAAAACAAATTTCACAAATTTTCAGAATACTAATTAACACAAATAAGTTGTGTTTCTATTCACTAACAACCAACAATCTGAAAATGAAATTCAGAAAAAATCCTATTTATAATTTCATCAAAAAGAATAAAATACTTATAAATAAACTTAACCAATGAGGTGAAACACTTATACACTGAAAACTACAAAATATTGCTAAAATTAAAGAAGTCACAACTAAATGGAAAGACATCTTTGTTCATGTATTGGTAAACAATACTGCTAAAAATGTCCAACTTTCCCAAAGCATCCACTGATTTAATACAATCTCTCTCAAAGCCCCAGTGACATTTTCTTTCATACATAGAAAAGAAATCTTAAAATTCATACGGAGGCCAAGGATTTTGAATAGCCAAAACAATCATGGGAAAGAACAAAGCCAGAGGCCACATATTTCTTAACTTCAAAATGCACTACAAACCTTAAGTAATCAAAAGAGTATGGTACTGGTGTAAAGATAGACATATAGACCAGTGGAATAGAATAAAGAAGTCAACAATAAATCCACACACATATGGTCAAATGATCTTCAACAAAAGTGTGAAGGAAAAGATAGTCTCTTCAACAAATGGTGTTGGGGAAACTACAAAAGAATGAAACAGGACCCTTATCTCATACCAGACACAAAAGTAAGCTAAAAAAGGATTAAAAACATAAACATAAAATTTAAAGCTATAAAATTCTTAAAAGAAAGCAAGGGAAAAACTTTCATAACATTGATCTCAGTGATGATGTCTTGAATATACCGCTGAAAGCACAGGCAACAAAAGCAGAAATAGACAAGTGGGGCTACATCAAGCTTAAAAGATGTCTGTGCAGGAAAGGAAATAATCAACAGAATGAGAAGACAACTTAAAGTATGGGAGAAAATGTGTGCAAACCATACATGTCATAAAGATTTAATACCCAAAATATATAATGAATTTCTACAACTCAGTAGCAAAACAAGCAAATAACCTGATTAAAAAAGTGGGCAAAAGTCTTGAATAGATTTATTATCTAAAGAAGACATACGAATGGTCGATAGGTACATGAAAAGGTGCTCAGTTATCACTAAGTATTCAGGGAAGTACAAATCAAAAGCACAGTGAGATGTCATTTCATACCTATTAGGATGATTAGTACCACAAAACAGAAAACAGCAAGTTCTGATAAGGATCTGATAAAATTGGATCTCTATGCACTGTTGGTAGCAATGTAAAATGGTGCGTCCACTACACAAAATAAAATGAAGGTTCTTCAAAATATTAAAAATAGAACTAATATATGATCCAAAATCCCACTTCTGTGTATTTATCCAAAGAATTGAAAATAAGCTCTCAAAGAGGTATGTATTGATATTTGCACTTCCATGTTCATTGCAGCCTTATTTATAATAACTCAGATATGGAAGCAATCTAAATGTCCACTAATGGATGACTAGATAAAGAAAATTTGCTATGCACATACAGTAGAATACTCTTCAGCCTTTTTTTAATATAAATTTATTTTAATTGGAGGTTAATAACTTTACAATAAGAAATCTTCAGCCTTATAAAGAAGGAAATTCTGTCATATGCAACAGCAAGAAAGAATCTTGAGAACATTATAAGTGGAATGAGCCAGTCACTGAAGGAAAAGGGCTGCATAAATCTATTTAGATAGGGTATCTAACGTAGTCAACTCATTGAAGCTGAAAGTAGAATGGTGGTTGTCAGGGACTAGAGAGAGGCGTGAATGAGAAATTGTTCAATTGGTATGGCATTTGTCATGCAAGATGAAAAAGTTCTATAGATCTGCTGTTCAACAATGTATATATTTACCAATACTGTACAATACACTTAAAATTTTTTAAGAGGATAGACTTTGTGTTATGCATTCTTTATCACAATAGAAAAAGTAAGAATACAATGGATTCAAAGTGACATAAATTGATAAAAGAGCTGCTTGATGTGACTGACATGGTGAATAAGATAAATTATTTCCCAATCTAAAACATGGATATAATAAGAAATCAGACACTCTGAGGCAAACAATAAAAATGCATAGCAAATTGATGGTCTAAATGTTAAGCAAATTAAAGTAAAATCTATTTATATTCAATGATATAATTATTTGTTGATTTTCAACTTATAGACTTAACTTTTGAACATAACATAGAAGATGCTGTCAAGGATAAGAATGTAAAATTTTCAACCTGACAGTGTAAAACTTTCAGTTGACAACATGTTGGGAAGTTGAATGGGAAAGATGAGGTAGAGAGAATTGTAAGAGCTCAGTATATCTAATATGGTGTATAATGAAAAGAAACTGTAAAAAATTGTTGAAACATCATGTTCTTTTGTACTTTTCCTCATAAAATGAATATCCCAGAAGCAATGAATATCACCGAATCAAAGAGAGAATTGGTGGGGTTGGGGGGCAAGGAATTAAAGTATTTGGGAGGAAAGCACAATGGATAGTATTTATAAATGTTATACTACTAAATTTATTAAAGATAAACAATAATAGTGAAAATCAAAACAATGAGATAAAAGTAGAAAGGAGGTAGGCTTTGTAAATAAATCCTCTAATGTTTGGTCATCAATTGTTAATATATTAAATTATTAATCAATTATTAATATTTAAAGTTAAGGAGGTAGTTAGAAGATTTTTTAAATGTAATACTGTATTTAGATTTTGCTTCATGGAAGTAAGACTAAGAAGGTGAGGCATGAATTAGTTAAATATTGCTTTTCATTGCTATCTTCATCTTTAAGAACATTGATGATTAATATCAATTTTTTGTCTTTTTCATTATATTCATTCCCTATGCAACCCACTCCAGTGCTCTTGCCTGGAGAATTCCAGGGCCAGGGGAGCCTGGCGGGCTGCCGTCTTTGGGATCGCACAGAGTTGGACACAACTGAAGAGACTTAGCAGCAGCAGCAGCATGTCTGTACCGGGTCTGTTACAAAGGACAGCCATCTGTTGATGATGCCCTTAGGAATCCTACAAAGTAGGATTCAGTGTTCACTCTTATTTTAGGGCAGTAAATGGAATAGTAGCAACTAAGAATGTAGAGAAGAGAAGGAAGTTCCCACAGACTAATTGTGGGGCCCAATGTACTCTGCTATCTCTCTGTGATTTGCATTGTTCCAAGAAGTGACTAGCACCTACCTGAACAGGCCCATGCTGGAAGCAGAGAGATACCGAAGCCCAACAACTGAAAACAATCAATGAATGAAAAAAAAATAGAACGTTTTTTCCAAAACACTGACTACCATGTGGTCAGTTCTAGGAAATGGACATCAAAGTAGACTTCCTTCTAAAACCTTATGTTCATATGCATAGTCCCTCAACTTGGGCCTTTTTTCTTTTCTTTTCTTCTTCTTTTTTTTTTTTTTTTGAGTCTCATCCATCCGTGGTTTCTCTAAAGTTTCCCACGTGTACTTTCCACGCAGCCTTCCCTTTGGACTTGTCAGAATCTCAAGCTCCATTTTCTTTTCCTGAACTTGGCCAGTTCACCTCAGCTGGGAGTTTCTTCCTGGCTTTGGTCTACTTCTGTTCCTGAGTACTTTTGGCATGGATAAACCTCCTTATGAATGTAATTGTCTTTCTTGGACTCAGTGCCCAAACATGAAATCCAATAGCCATTTTACGACAGGGGTGCATTTTTCTTAATGTCAGAGATTTCTTCTCCTTTTATTCTGTTGTGCTTAGTTGCTCAGTCATGTCTGACCCTTGCAACCCCATAGACTGTAGACTGCCAGGCTTCTCTGTCCATGGGAATCTCCAGGCAGGAATGCTGGGGTGGGCTGTCATTTCCTTCTCTAAGTAACAAAATATTTTTTCCATTGATTTAACTGCTTCACTTTATTGTGAGGATACTGTTCCCATCTAACTAGGATGCAGACTTTCTGTTCTAAAAGCTGTATGCAGTCTATGTAAAGTGAGGTCTGGGCTTCCCAGGTGGCGCTAGTGGTAAAGAACACACCTGCCAAGGCAGGAGACACAAGAGACGTGGGTTCCGTCCTTAGGTCAGGAAGATCCCCTGGAGGAGGTTATGGCAACTCACTCCAGTATTCTTGTCTGGAGAATCATATGGTCAGAGGAGGCTGGTGGTCTATAGTCCATAGGCTTGCAAAGAGTTGGACACAACTGAAGCAAGTTAGCACACAAGTACATAACGTGAGGTCTATTACCCAGATAGCAGTTGTTTTGAGGTATAATCTAATAAAATATTGTAGCTGTCAACAACGCATATACAGAATTTTTTTTTGATGATAAGAATAATTTTGGAGGAAAATAACAAAAAATATTAAATCAAAGGACCTGGATGTAAGTCATGGCTCCCTTTCTGACAGGATATTGAACAAAATCTTGACTAAGTTGCCTAATGATATGAGACCTAATGTTATGTGATTGAAATGTTTTTATTTCACTGGGAAAATTTTGTTCTTTTTATGTATTTATAGAATTCAGTATATATTATATACATAGCATATATTACATATATATAAGGAAGTTAAA
>SJYQ01001316.1:259675-314313 GCA_006410935.1 Redunca redunca | reverse complement strand
GTTGGCTTAAAGCTCAACATTCAGAAAACGAAGATCATGGCATCTGGTCCCATCACTTCATGGGAAATCGATGGGGAAACTGTGGAAACAGTGTCAGACTTTATTTTTGGGCTCCAAAATCACTGCAGATGGTGACTGCAGCCATGAAATTAAAAGACGCTTACTCCTTGGAAGGAAAGTTATGACCAACCTAGATAGCATATTCAAAAGCAGAGACATTACTTTGCCGACTAAGGTCCATCTAGTCAAGGCTATGGTTTTTCCAGTGGTCATGTATGGATGTGAGAGTTGGACTGTGGAGAAAGCTGAGTGCCGAAGAATTGATGCTTTTGAACTGTAGTGTTGGAGAAGACTCTCGAGAGTCCCTTGGACTGCAAGGAGATCCAACCAGTCCATTCTAAAGGAGATCAGCCCTGGGATTTCTTTGGAAGGAATGATGCTAAAGCTGAAACTCCAGTACTTTGGCCACCTCATGCGAAGAGTTGACTCATTGGATAAGACTCTGATGCTGGGAGGGACTGGGGGCAGGAGAAGGGGACGACCGAGGATGCAATGGCTGAATGGCATCATGGACTCGATGGACGTGAATCTGAGTGAATTCTGGGAGTTGGTGATGGACAGGGAGGCCTGGCATGCTGCGATGCATGGGGTCGCAAAGAATCAGACACGACTGAGCGACTGAACTGAACTGAACAGAACTGAATTTATATTATCATGTACATCTACATCCTTTCTGGTGGTTTATTCCTTTTTACACATAGATTCTCTTCCCTGGAAACATTTTATTCAGCCTGAAGTACTTTTCTTTAGCATTTCTTATACTGTGGGATTGCCAGCTCTAATTCTTTCCATTTTTGTTTGTTTGAGAGCACCTTTATTTTGACTTTGTGAGGATATTATTGTCACTATATACTAAAATCTAGATTCAAGCTTTATTTTGTTTACCTTTCCCCTTCATTCTTTCAATATTTAAAAAACGGCATTTAATTATTATCTGGTTTCCAAAGTTTCTCATGAGAAAATCATTATCTCCTAATTATTTTTCCTCTGAAGAAAATGATTCTTCCATAACTCCTTCAAGGGTTTTTAATTTTCACTTTCACTAGTTTTGATTTCATATTATTTATCCTGATTGATTTTTTGCTGAGTTTTTCGTGTCTGTGGGTTGATGTCTTTCATCTGAATTGGAAATTTGGGCATTTATTTCTTCAAATACTGCTTCTATTTCATTCTTTTTCTCTTATCTTCCTGAAAATGAACATACATGTACGATAAACCTTTTGCATTACTGGTGCCTCACTCTTACATTTGGTTGTGCATGTGTGTGATTGTGTATGCATGTATAGGTGTGTATTCTTTTAGCTCTCTGTGACTTTGTCTGCACAGTTTGTTTCTCTTTGATTTAATTAATCCTGTTCTCTCCTCTGTCTATGATTCTTTAAACCTGAATGATATCTTAATATTATATTGATTTGTTAGTCCAAAATATCATTTGATTCTTTAAAAAAATTTTTAATATAAATTTAATTTTAATTCATTTGATTCTTCTTTAGATTCAATTCTTTCCTGAAACATTCAAATTCTTGCTCATTTTCCATCTTTTTTCCATCTCTTTAAGCATATTTCAACTGAGCAACTAAACTGAACTGAACTGAAACATATTTTCAATATTTCAGAATTAATCACAGTTATTTTAAATTGTTGCCTGCTAATTTCAATATCTAAATCCTGTTTGCATCCACTTTTGTTGATTTTTTTAATCCCTTGATTACTAATTATTTTTTCTTACTCAGTTAAGTAATCTTTTACTGTATGTTAGACATTACCAATGGTACATTAGAACTCTGACTTATGTTACTTTCCACTAAAGAAGGTTGACTTTAACTTTTAGAGGTAATTCAGTTACTGGCAGATCACCCTAATCCTGTCAGAGTGTGGTTTTAGGATTTGATATGGTGGTTCCATTTCCTTTATTCATAGTCATTCACTCAGTTGTGTCCGACTCTTTGTGACCCCACAGACTGCAGCATGCCAGGCCTCCCTGTCCATCACCAACTCCTGGAGCTTACTCAAACTCATATCCTTCGCATCGGTGATGGCATCCAACCATCTCATCCTCTGTTGTCCCCTTCTCCTCCTGCCTTCAATCTTTCTCAGCATCAGGGGTTTTTTTTCCAGTGAATCAGTTCTTTGCATTAGGTGGCCAAAGTATTGGAGTTTCAGCTTCAGCATCAGTCCTTCCAATGAACATTCAGGACTGATTTCCTTTAGGATGGACTGGTTGGATCGTCTTGCTGCCCAAGGAACTCTGAAGAGTCTTTTCCAACACCATAGTTCGAAAGCATCAATATTTCGGCACTCAGCTTTCTTTATAGTTCAACTTTCACATCCATACATGACTACTGGAAAAATCATAGCTTTGACTTGATGGACCTTTGTTGGCAAAGTAATGTCTCTGCTTTTTAATATGCTGTCTAGGTTGGTCATAACTTTTTTTCCAAGGAGCAAGCATCTTTTAATTTCATGACTGCAGTCACCATCTGCAGTGATTTTCAAGCCCCCCAAAATACTTATTAGTGAGTGGATTTTCAGGGATCTCACCTGAATATCTATACTGTTCATCAAGGTCTTTACTCTGACTGGAGTTGATCTCCAGTGTCTCTTCAACACTGTGTGACTTCTGAAATCTCTGTTCAGCTCTCAATTTTCTTTTTTTTTTTTAAATTTAATTTAATTTAATTTTTATTTTTATTTATTATTATTATTTTTTACTTTACAATATTGTACTGGTTTTGCCATACATCAACATGAATCCACCAAGGGTGTACACGTGTTTCCCAACCATGGACACACCTCCCACCTCCCTCCCCATACCATCCCTCTGGGCTTAGCAAACATTTTTATTAGGTATCTTGGAGTCTTGTCTGGGCATATACATCTTAAGATTTGCCAAGGATGCAAGGGGAAATTTTCCACCAGTGTTTTGTTCTTATAATTCCAACTATTTCACTAGCTTCCAAATCTAATACTTGTATCATACAATTAGTGGAGCATCTCTCTATTGGGATTCTATTTCTTTAGTCATATTTAAACTATGCCTTCAGGGAAATAATTAGATGGTGAAAGTAAAGCTCACTCTGAGTGCTTACTAGCTCCTAAAGATGCTTCTGAATATCTGAAGACAGTGGTTTTATGTATTTTATCCAGTTTTGATAGATATTTATTTTAGCAGGAAATTGTCTGATATCAGTTATACCATTGTATTTACTAATGGAATTCTCTCTTTTTTTTCTAACAGGTTAATCAAGATAGGATTGACATACAACACACACATATATATTTAAACTACAATTTGATGTGTTGTAACATAAGATTATTGAGTCATGACCACCAAAATCATTACAGTGAACATATTATCCCCAAAAGTTTCCTTGTGACTCTATAATTTTTCTTTTCTAAGACAATCACTGATCTGCTCTCTATAAATATAGATTAGTTTGCTTTTTCTAGAATTTTATGAGAATAAACCACACTGTAAGTCCTCTTTTACTGATCTGCCTTTTTTCACTTAGCATAATTATTTTAAAATTCATTTATATTGCTATATTTATCGATATGTTTTTTATTACTAAATACTCTTTATTACCAAATTTAGACTTAAATTGAAGAAAGTAGGGAAAACCACTAGACCATTCAGGTATGACCTAAATCAAATCCCTTATGATTACACAGTGGAAGTAACAAATAGATTCAAGGGATTAGATCTGATAGAGTGCCTGAAGAAATATGGATGGAGGTTTGTGACAATATACAGAAGGCAGGGATCAAGACCATTCGCAAGAAAAAGAAATGCAAAATGGTTGTCTGACAAGGCCTTACAAATAGCTGAGAAAAGAAGAGATGCTAAAGGCAAAGGAGAAAGGAAAAGATATACCCAATTGAATGCAGAGTTCCAAAGAATAACAAGGAGAGATAAGAAAGCCTTCCTCAGCAATCAATGAAATAGAGGAAAATAATAGAATGAAAAGAAATAGAGGAAAACAATAGAATGGGAAAGACTAGAGATCTTTTCAAGAAAATTAGAGATAGCAAGGGAACATTTCATGCAAAGATGGGAACAATAAAGGACAGAAATGGTATGGACCTAATGGAAGTAGAAGATATTAAGAAGAGGTGGTAAGAATACACAGAAGAACTATACAAAAAGATCTTCATGATCCAGACAACCACAACGGTGTGATCAACCACCTAGAGCCAGACATCCTGGAATGTGAAGTCAAGAGGGCCTTAGGAAGCATCAGTACAAAGCTAGTGGAGATGCTGGAATTCCAGTTGAACTATTTCAAGTCCTGAAAGATGATTCTGTGAAAGTGCTGCACTCAATATGCCAGCAAATTTGGAAAACTCAGCAGTAGCCACAGGACTGGAAGTGGTCAGTTTTCATTACAATGCCAAAGAATGCTCAAACTACCACAAAATTGCACTTATCTAATGTGCTAGTCAGTGATGCCGATTGGATGGATGTGAGTTTGAGTGAACTCCAGGAGTTGGTGATGGACAGGGAGGCCTGGTGTGTTGTGATTCATGGGGTCACAGAGTCAGACATGACTGAGCGACTGAACTGAACTGAACTGAACTGAACGTGCTAGTAAAGTAATGCTCAAAATTCTCCAAGCCAAGCTTCAACAGTATGTGAACCATGAACTTCCAGATATTCAAGGTGGATTTAGAAAAGGCAGAGGAACCAGAGATCAAATTGCCAATATCTGCTGGATCACTGAAAAAGCAAGAGAGTTCCAGAAATACATCTACTTTTGCTTTATTGACTATGCCAAAGCCTTTGACTATGCCAAAGCCTTTTCACAACAAAATGTGGAAAATTCTTAAAGAGATGGGAATACCAGACCATCTGACCTGCCTCCTGAGAAATCTGTATGCAGGTCAAGAAGCAACAATTAGAACTGGACACGGAACAACAAACTGGTTCCAAAATGGGAAAGGAGAACGTCAAGGCTGTATATTGTCTCCCTGCTTATTTAACGTATATGCACAGTACCTCATGCAAAAATGCCGGGCTGGATGAAGCACAAGCTGGAATCAAGATTAAAGGGGGAAATATCAAAACCTCAGATATGCAGATGACACCACCCTTATGGCAGAAAGTAAAGAAGAACTAAAGAGCCTCTTGATGAAAGTGAAAGAGGAGGGTGAAAAACTTGGCTTAAAACTCAACATTCAGAAAACTACGATCATGGCATCCAGTCACATCACTTCATGGCAAATAGATAGGGAAACAATGGACACAGTGAGAGACTCTATTTTTGGGGCTCCAAAATCACTGCAGATGGTGACTGCAGCCATGAAATTAAAAGACACTTGCTCCTGGGAAGAAAAGCTATGACCAACCTAGACAGCATTTTAAAAAGCAGAGGCATTACTTTGCTGACAAAGATCTATCTATTCAGAGCTATGGTTTTTCCAGTAGTCATGTATGGACGTGGGAGTTGGAGTATAAAGAAAGCTGAATGCTGAAGAATTGATGCTTTTGAGCCGTAGTGTTGGAGAAGACTCTTGAGAGTCCCTTGGACTGAAAGGAGATCCAACCTGTCCTTCCTAAAAGAAATCAGTCCTGAACATTCATTGAAAAGCCTGAAGTTGAACCTGAAACTCCAATGCTTTGGCCACCTGATGTGAAGAACTGACTCACTAGAAAAGACCATGATACTGGGAAAGACTGAAGGCGGGAGGAGAAGGGACAACAGAGGATGAGATGGTTGGATGGCATCACCAATGCAATGGACATGAGTTTGAGTAGGGTCCAGGAGCTGGTGATGGACAGGGAAGCCTGGCATGCTGCAGTCCATGGGGTCACAAAGAGTCAGACACGACTGAGCAACTGAACTGAACTGAACTGATTCCATCATATGTAAATATCAAAATTTATAAAAACCTTTTAATTTCAAATTACAGTTCATGGCGCGTGCACACACACACACACACGCACACACACAAAGACCACTTAGGGCTCTACCTAGTAACGCTAAAGTTTAGTAGAATATTTCCTTTTAAAAACCTACAACTCACCATTGATATAAAATTACTTCTACCCTACATTTATGGGCTTCCCTGATGGCTCAGCTGGTAAAAAATCTGCCTTCAATGCAAGAGACCTGGGTTTGATCCCTGGATTGGGAAGATACCCTGGAGAAGGGAATGGCTAGCCACTTCTGTACTCTTGCCTAGAGGAGCCTGGCAGACCACAGCCCATGGGGTCACAAAGGGTCAGACACAACTGAGCTACTTTCACTTTCACTTCACCCTACATTTATAGCATTTTTAATTAGATTGATAATTTTCAGCTTGATATTTTTGATGTACTTTGTCATGCCTTGAGACATCATTAAATGGAAGGCAATATTAGTTACTTTTGCCTGAAACTAAATTTAAAGAATTGTTGTGGGTAAAATACTTTCTTTTAAAATATTGAGACATTTAATTTTAGCAGACAGATTTCTTTTTTCTTTTTCCTTTAGTAAATCTATTCTGAAAACTCGGGGGCTAAAAAATATTTTAAAAACAAAATGAGTAAAACTTTAAAAATGTTTCTCAGCATATCTGAGTAATGCTATATTTAAAAGATTGAAGATGGGTAATTTCAAAATGCAACAGTGTTAATTAACGGATTATGTCCTTATATGCCAGGATGAACTAAAAGTATAGTAAGATAATAAAAGCTCTGATGTGTTTGATAAACTGCAATATCAATTATATTATCTACCATTTAGTAAAATGTGGTGTTAAACCAATTATGTGGTTCATTGTAAATGAAACCACCCATTAAAAAATCTCTAGCATCATCATAAAAGTATTCATATTTTTCCCTTTAACCATGCTGCACTATTTTAATGTACTCATTGGATGAATTTCTGTAATATAACAATCATTGGGTCTTATAACCATGCCTTATGTTAAAGGTAAATCTCACTTAGTATATGGCTGTTAGATTCCATGAGAAAATATAGTATCATTGAAAATACAAACACATGTAAAATTAGTATTTTTTTATTGCAAACAAGGAAAATTGAGCATGACGACTTTAAGCAAGATTGAATTTTTTGGAAATGTGTGGGATATTTTAGAAGGAAATAGGTTGTGAACTATGGATGCTCTTAAAATACATTTAGTGCAAATAAATGCACAGTTAGAAAAGTACCAGATACTTGGGGCTGGATGTAGCATATCTCCATGGTACAAGTCTTTAACAAAAAGAGCCATATTTTATATCCTTTGCTAGAAGAATGAGAATTACAGTTTTTGAATGAGCAAGGATCCTACTCAATATGGGTAACTTGAGGAGAGCATAATTAAGCAACTATTTTCAAATGTGTAGACCATTTTAAAAGACCATTATCAGCTCTGGCCTGAAGGGGCAACACAAAAGTAGTAGTTTTCAGAATCTGAATGAGAAAATATTGAGAGAGCAGCCTTGAGATGAATTGTGACTTCAACAAACGAAGCAACCCACCCGTGTGACTCCACAAAGAAGGGGTCAGGATAATACACCTGACCTCAATGTTCTCCCTCATTCCAGTTTCCCACAGAAGCTTTCAGTTCAGTTCAGTTCATTTCAGTCACTCAGTCATGTCTGACTCTTTGTTACCCCATGAATCACAGCACACCAGGCCTCCCTGTCCATCACCAACTCCCGGAGTTCACTCAAACTCACGTCCATCGAGTTGGTGATGCCATCCAGCCATCGCATCCTTGGTCATCCCCGTCTCCTCCTGCCCCCAATCCCTCCCAGCATGAGAGTCTTTTCCAATGAGTCAACTCTTCGCATGAGGTGGCCAAAGTACTGGAGTTTCAGCTTTAGCATCATTCCTTCCAAAGAACAGCCAGGTCTGATCTCCTTTAGGATGGACTGGTTGGATCTCCTTGCAGTCCAAGGGACTCTCAAGAGTCTTCTCCAACACCACAGTTCAAAAGCATCTATTCTTCAGCGCATAGCTTTCTTCACAGTCTAACTCTCACATCCATACATGACTACTGGAAAAACCATAGCCTTAAGTAGACAGACCTTTGTTGGCAAAGTAATGTGTCTGCTTTTTAATATGCTGTCTAGGTTGGTCATAACTTTCCTTTCAAGGAGTAAGCATCTTTTAATTTCATGGCTGCAATCATCATCTGCAGTGATTTTGGAGCCCCCCAAAATAGTCTGACACTGTTTCCACTGTTTCCCCATCTATTTCCCATGATGTGATGGGACCAGATGCCATGATCTTCGTTTTCTGAATGTTGAGCTTTAAGCCAACTTTTTCACTCTTCTCTTTGACTTTCATCAAGAGGCTTTTTAGTTCCTCTTCACTTTCTGCCATAAGGGTGGAGTCATCTGCATATCTGAGCTTACTGATATTTCTCCCAGAAGTCTTGATTCCAGCTTGTGTTTCTTCCAGCCCAGCGTTTCTCATGATGTACTCTGCATATAAGTTAAATAAGCAGGGTAACCATATACAGCCTTGACATACTCCTTTTCTTGCTTCAGCTAAATACAAATGGTAACCAAACTCAAGAGAGACCATTAGTAAAGTCAACACAGGTCAACAAGCTGAGGGTAGCTCAGAACTGTGAAAGATGGAGAATGTCCTGGGTTGGGGGGAGCATCTAGCACACTGCTGAAGCTTGGCGAAAGAGCTTTGATTATTCCTCACACATCATTCTCTTATTGCCTAGGAAAATATGTTCTTTTCAAATGTGAGTGAGAGGAAAGAAATTTGGTCTGCCCCTATATAATAAAGCCATACAAAAGTAAGAAAAAAAGCAGCACAAATCTCTTATGTGTGATGAAAACTCACTTGTAAAATGTTTTTCCAAAATCAGGTAAAAAAGCAAGATTAAACACCCCATTTGAGCTAACAACAAAGCAAAAATATAAGGCAAACACTTCTATCCAGGAACATGAAATGAAAAAATACAGAAACTCAAGAGAAAAAGTTGATCAGGTAACAAAGAATATAAAAATGGAAATAACAGAACTCAGAAAAAAAAAAAAACAAACAAGCAACATGCAAATTTTTCAGGAAATACATGTTATATTGCAAGGATCCCAAAGGGGAATAGACACTATGGGAACTTCAGTAGGTGTCATGGAAAATAGTGTGAATAAGGTGAAGAAAATAAAGCAGAAGTAAAAGGAAGAAATGGGTTTTAAAGAGAAAGTCATACACACAAAACATATGCAAGGGAATGCAAAGGAGATAAAACATATCAATAACTGGAGTCACCAAAGAATAAAAACAAAACCTTGAGCCATGAAATTAGATAGATCGATTGATAGATAGATAAAGTACATAGAAAAACAGGCAAACATGTCTTTCTTCAGGACTCTGATAACTGCTCTCTCTTCCTTTTCCTTCGGCCTTAAGGTTCACAATGGTTTATTGTTAACTGCTACTGCTGCTGCTGCTAAGTCGCTTCAGTCATGTTCGACTCTGTGCGACCCCAGAGACGGCAGCCCACCAGGCTCCCCTGTCCCTGGGATTCTCCAGGCAAGAACACTGGAGTGGGTTGCCATTTCCTTCTCCAATGCATGAAAGTGAAAAGTGAAACTGAAGTCGCTCAGTCGTGTCCGACTCCTAGCAGCTCCATGGACTGCAGCCCACCAGGCTCCTCCGTCCGTGGGATTTTCCAGGCAAGAGTACTGGAGTGGGGTGCCATCAACTAGTCTCTTAGATATTTAAGTATCCCTTAGTTTCCCAAAATATTGTCAACCTCTTTTTAAAACAGTAATTTTATTAAACTCCTTTAAATCTTCCTGATTGATACATCTACCAAATTTGTATCATAAACTCTCTCACAAGCTCTAGGTTTATTTACAAAACATTTGCTTGTTATTTGCTCTTGAAGTCATTTTGAAAATACCTCAAAATCAGCATGCACAAAACTGAATTTATGAATTTCCCCCAAACACCATCTCAGCCAGAACCTTTCTCATGTTATTTAATGGCAACTTCATCTTGGAGTTGCTTTAGTCACTCAGTATATCTTATGATCCAACAATTCCTTTATTAGATGGACACCTCTGAGAAATTTTTGTATGTGTACCCAAGGAGACATGCGAAAGAATATTTACAGCAGATCTATAATTCTTTCAAGGAAAGAACAATCCAAATGTCGCTAAAAGCAGATTGGACAAACAGTGGTTATGCAGATGGAATAGTACACATCCCTGAGAATGAATGAACCATAGCACAGTGCAGACTCATGAACGAATGTCTCAAACCAAAGATTAGGAAGAACAAGGCTCAATAAAATTCAAACTGTTTTAAAACACTGAAAATTAAAGTATATTATTTGAGATTTCAAATCTAGATAGTAAATCTGTAAGGAAGGGCAAAGAAATTACTGTAACAAAAATCAAGATATGTTTAACTCTGGTTAGAGAAAAAAGAAAGCATTTAAGAAAGAGGACAGAGGGTTTAGAAGGTAATGTCACTGTTCTGTTTCCTAAAACTGATGAGTATATTTATGTTCCTTTTATTATTATATAAATGTACCTATATAATCTGCTCCCTTGCAGATAAATTATATGTTCCATGGTAAAAATGTTAAACAATATATTGTTGAAGACTTCAAATTTTATTCCACAATTGGAATCTATTTGTTAAAAAGTAAAACATATTTTATAAAGATTCTAAGTTGTATTTGAGTGATGTAATTTGAGAAATTATAAAAGAAAATACTGAAAAGAAATGTAAAATTGGAGAAAGTTAACTAATGCAAACTTTAATAGTTAAAGGACTGCTAGTCTATCCCCAGTATATGTAATTATAAGCCACTAGAAAAAGGATAGACAAGGCAAATATTGAATAGATCTTTTGGTTAAAAATTGTTAACAGTTGATAAAGAGGCAAGAGAAACTGATGGAAAATTTGGATTATGTTAGAAGAATTGATTCAAAACATGGTTAAAAAATGTTTATATCATATACCAGAGAAAATTCTTGGTGCATATTTAAAATTAAGAGTGCCCCTTGGACAGGAAGGAGATCAAACCAGTTCATCCTAAAGGAAATTAACCCTGAATATTCACTGGAAGGATTGATGTTGAAGCTGAAGCTCCAATATTTTGGCCACCTGTTGCGAAGAATTGACTCACTGGAAAAGACCCTGATGCTGGGAAAGATTGAGGACAGGAAGAGAAGGGGACGACAGAGAATTAGCTAGTTGGATGGCATCACCAACTCAATGAACATGAGTTTGAGCACACTCTGGGAGACAGTGATGGACAGAAAAGCCTGGTGTGCTGCAGTTCATGGGATTGCAAAGAGTCCAACACAATTTAGTGACTGAACAACAACAACAAACTTAAGATTAAACTGTATTTTAAATGCAAGTAACTAGAAGATAAAACTTTAAGGAAAGCATGGACATTTTATACATTAAGGTTATAAATATTATTAAAAGATTTTATTATATGAAAATATTTTAATGCTCAAATATTATAAGCTTCCATTTTTAAAGTAATAGAAATATAAATAGAAAAATGGTCTGGGAAATTCCTAGACAAATATTTTATTTTAATGTATATGAAGAGAATATAGAAATTCCCTTCAGTGTCTATGTGTTTAATATCAAGAAATTTTAACGTGGAAATCCAAGGAAACAACAGTATATGCACAATGTAGTCAACACAACAATTCTAAGAACATAAGCAAAGGACAAGTCAGATGCACAAAGAAACTGCTGCTGCTGCTGCTGCTAAGTCGCTTCAGTTGTGTCCGACTCTGTGCGACCCCATAGATGGCAGCCTACCAGGCTCCCCGTCCCTAGGATTCTCCAGGCAAGAGCACTGGAGTGGGGTGCCATTTCCTTCTCCAATGCATGAAAGTGAAAAGTGAAAGTGAAATCATTCAGTCGTGTCCTATTCTTCGCGACTCCGTGGACTGCAGCCTACCAGGCTCCCCCATCCATGGGATTTTCCAGGCAAGAGTACTGGAGTGGGTGGGGTGCCATTGCCTTTTCCGGCACAAAGAAACTAGACACCAAATATGTGAAGAGATGTTCATTCTTATCATCTCTTTAATTACTTAAAGAAATTTAAATTTAAAATAGTATGTAAGTTGTAAATTTCTTTAGGTAGTTGAAATGATAAGAGTGCACATCTCTTCATATTTTTGGTCTCTACTTTATTTGTGCATCTGACATGTCCTTTGCTTATGTTCTTAGAATTATATATTAGTATGTAAGTTGTGATGATAATGGCTTCCCTGGTAGCTCAGCTGGTGAAGAACCCACCTGCAATGCAGGGGTTCCTGGTTCAATTCCTGGGTCGGGAAGATATGCTGGAGAAGTGATAGGTGACCCACTCCAGTATTCTAGGACTTCCCTGATGGCTCAGCTGATAATGAATCTGCCTATAATGTGGGAGACCTGGGTTCAATTCCTGGGTTGGGAATAACCCCTGGAGAAGGGAACAGCTACCCATTCCAGTATTCTGGCCTGGAGAATCCCATGGAATTCCATATTCCACTATACAGACCATGGCGTCTAAGAGTCGAACACGACTGAGTGACTTTCACTTCACACTGTAATGATAATAATCAGCATGACCAAAGGGTCATGAAACTGGTGCATAAACAGTACATCTTGGAGTTACTTAGTAATATTTATCAGTACTAATCATGTGTCTAACTAGTGACCAGATAATACTTTATCTGGGAATCTACCCTAAAGAAATAGGAATCCAAAGTGTAGGAAAAAATCTTCAAGGATAAAGATATTAATATCTGCACTATTTGAAATGGCATGATATTGGAATTATCTGGTTATCCAATAGAGGAAAGTGAAGTACATTTTCCTGATGTGATATTATTCCAGAAACAAAAAGATGGTTAAAACATTGTGTTAAAAAAAAAAAAAAAAACATGAAAAGAGCTTATGATGTGATGCTAAGTGATTAAAGACCAGGTATGAAATTACATATATGCTGATAAAAATGCATCAGATAAATTACTGAAAGGAAATACACTAACCTGCTAACAATAATTCATGAAGATGGTGCTATTCTGGGTTTTCCTATTTTTCAATGATTTTTCTACTAGGGATACATTGCCTTCAGACTTAAAAACTTAAACATAAAGTTATCACTGATAACTATAATCAGTTATCCAGGTCAGCATATGCTACATGGTTGCACCCGTGTGAGTAGCACTCTGCATTGGATGTTTCCTTGCAAATATGAGAAATACACCTCATTGCGGTATCTGCATTTTCTGAATAACCTTGAACTGACAAAAACAAGAACACTTAAAAAATAGAGAATGCTTGATGATAACCTGCTTGAATATATCCTCTAAATCTTAGCATGTCAAGTAATCACAGCTTAATGATCACCAAAAAAGGCATTTCCTAAGAGTCTGTGAGAAACAGAACTCCACAATAAATGTCCCAGAAAGACAATAATGTAGCAGGTTATACAAATTGCTGAAGAAAGGAAAAAAAAAAAAAAAAAAAAGCCAATGCAGAGTGCTACTCACACAGGTGCAACCATATAGCATATACAGACCTGGATAACTGATTATAGTTATCAGTGATAACTTTATGTTTAAGTTTTTAAGTCTGAAGGTGATGGAAATCTTCTGAGTATGAGTGTTCTCTTCAGTGAGAAAAGACTCTGTTCTTTGTTTCTGAAATGTTAACCTATAAAATGATTCATGTCCACAAAGAAGTGAGAGTGAGGAGACAACTACTAAAGTAAAGGGCTTCTAAGCATTGTGGTGATGAATTATTCACATGTGTTTGCCAGGACAACTCCATGGGAGTAATTATAACATCTCCCTCCATCTGTGTCACTAACCATTCTACACCATTTACACATCAGCAGACATAAGGCTCACTCCAGAATGTATCAGTGCTCTTCTCAGGTGATTCAGTGGTAAAGAATCTGCCTGCCAATGAAGGAGATGCAGGAGACACAGGTTAGATCCCGGGGAACGGAAAATCCCCTAGAGAAGGAAATGGCAACCCACAGATCTTTGTACCATCTTGGGGGGTAAACATTTCAAGCTTCAGAAAGAATGAAACTGTAATTTACAGAAATATTTTTAAACTATGCTAATTCAAACCTAAAATGTCCTGTTGAGTGCACTAGATATTTGCTTTAAAGTTTTCCTAATAAGTTGAATTCAGTACAAATTAGGTTCATCCTATAACTCATCCAACACTTTTACATAATAAATAATAAACTAAAATATATGTAAAACTAGCATAATGGGGAAAATCTGTGACCTTTTCCTTCTTTGTGATATTTAATAGCCATTTTTAAACTGTATACAATGCCCTACTTACTGTTTTTGCATTCTCACAGGGCTCCCAGCTCTCTATAAGATCCAAACCCAGTACATCTTTACCATAAAAATGAAAAAATAATGTATTCATCAGAAAATAATTTATGAAACACCTACAGTATTCACAGGAAAAACAGTAATGAATTAGAGAAAGTCCCTGTCCTCATAGAACTCACATGTTCATGGAAGTAGAATAGCATGATAAAAGCTATACAAATACAGTGTAAACAATAAATACTATGAAGAAAAATAAACAGTGTCAGAGGTGGAGAAAGACAGGCCTCTGAACTTGTTACCTACCTTCCCAAGTCAGTCTCTAGCAAGGGTCCTTCTTCCTGGTGGTGTTGGAGTCAATAGACTAAGCTACATCCAGTTCAGAAGCAAAGGAAAGTTACTCTTCGGTGGACTTCCCTGGTAGTTCAGACAGTAAAGAATCTGCCTACAACGCAGGAGATGCAGGAGACACAGGTTTGACCCCTGGGTTGGGAATATCCCTGGAGAAGGCAATGGCAACCCACTCCAGTATTCTTGCCTGAAGAATTCCATGGACAGAGAGCCTGGTGGGATGGAGTCTCTGGGGTCGCAGAGCTGTGTGTGGGACACAACTGAGTGACTTTCACTCACTTACTTGCTGGAGTCCATGCTCTCCCAGATAGCCTGTGAGTCAGCAGAACTGCTTCACAGGGATCTTGTCAGTGGGAAGAGAGCGGAGGCCTGGCAGGCCTTCTGCACGCATGCTGCTCATGTTCCAGCTTGCAGTGCCAGGCACAGCGTCTCTGCACATCCCCTGCCGCTGCCATCTTGAATCGCAGTGTTGGGCACAGAGCTTCTGCACATGGCCAGCCATGCTGAGATATGGAGGCAACCATTTTGCAGGAGGAACTCTGGTCTGAAGTGCCAGGTGTGAGGCTTTGGCACATGGTTCCTTGTGAGCAAATGATACTAGACTAAACACAAAGGAAAAGAAAGAAAGAGGTTAGACTTTATTATCCAGATTCTCTTTTATTTCCCGGGAGTTGTTAATGGGCTTTGTGGGTGACAGGCTGGTGATATTTGAGTAGAGTCCTGAGCGATGTAATATGAAGGAGGAATATTCTAGATAGAAGGACTAGAAAGCACAAGAGTAGGGACATGAGAAGCAGATCAAGTTGTCCATTGCTGAGCAATGAGGAGAGGAGGAAGAGAGAATGACAGAGTATGTGCAGGGGTTAACAAGATATTATTATATTTAAATTTTTTCATAAGTGAGCTAAGCTAAGTGAAGCTGCTCAGTCGTGTCCGACTCTGTCTCTGACTCTTTGCGACCCCATGGACCGTAGCCTACCAGGCTCCTCCCTCCATGGGATTCTCCAGGCAAGAGTACTGGAGTGGGTTGCCATTTCCTGCTCCAGGGGATCTTCCTGACCCAGGGATCGAACCTGGGTCTCCCACATTCCAGGCAAATGCTTTAACCTTTGAGCCACCAGGGAAGCCCTTTCATATGAGCTCATTACTCACTGAAGGAAACATCACTAGCAAACAGTCAAACCAAAAACCAGCTCAGCTCTTGTAGAATTTATTTGGGGGGGGGTGGGAATTAACATATAAATCATGGCTATTTCATTCTTACCTGGCTCAAATAACCATTCACAAAAAAGACTTAGGATGTGTAGACCTGTACAACAAAGTTGCATGCCCCAGACCTAAGGTTTGAGAGACAAGGAGGAAAAAGAAAAAATCAGTGCCCCACTGTGTCAGCTGATATTTTTGATGCGAGGACATTTCCATAGCAGTTGGAGATAAAGACACTGGTGTTAGAAAAGTCAGACACATATTTCTAAATAAGTTAAGGTTTATTTAACTGTTATTTTAATCAGAACCACAGCCAATCCTTCACCAGAGATTTGAACCCTGCCAAACAAGCCCCACCAGGCACTCGGAAAGGCTTGCATACTCCTTTCCATGCCTGGTAGGCTCAGGAAGAAGAATAACCCTGGGAGATACCAGTATTTATACATTCGATGCAGTTCTTTAATCTAAAAGTGAGATGATTTGTGGAAAGAGAGGCAGATTTTTTAGCATTTTATTTCTCTAATTTGGTGGGGGTCAAGGAGGAAGGAATAACAGGTCTGCACCTGCTTCACTGACTTCTGGGTAAGCCAAGTGTTAACTAGCTCCAAAAGCACAAAAAAAAAAAAAAAAGAAAGAAAGAAAGAAAGAAGGAAAGAAAGATAATATTATTAACATATTCATGTTATTTATGTTTAGGGATTTATAAAATATGTGTAATTCTTCAGAGCTCTGATTTATAAATCTGCTATAAACAAGGGAACATGGAGTACTGTTTAGGGTGTAGTATCTTGCATCAGTCTTTACTAATGATTATGTAGGTCTTTAATTTATGAGGATTTTGAAGAAGCACTATTTTTAAGTTATTTAAAAATTCTTGGGATACAGCATAATGAGTGTATCATAAAATATATTATGCAAACTGTCCATATTTCTACACTGTGAAAAAGTAACATGTAATTCATGTGCAGTCCAGTTGATTTGGCAAACTTAAAATTGAAAACCACCTTTGCCTTTTTATAATCTGATATTAGTAGCCTTCAGAGCCAGTACAAACCACTGTGAAGCTTGGGACTTACTTGAACTTTTGGACTCTGGGGGAGAGAGAGAGGGAGAGGGTGGGATGAGATGGGAGAATGGCATTGAAACATGTATACTATCAAGTAAGATGGTATGGGGTGGGAGGTGGGAAGGGATTCATGTTTGGGAACGCTTGTACACTCGTGGTGAATTCATGTTAATGTTTGGCAAAAGCAATACAGTAATGTAAAGTAAACTAAAGTTAAAATAAAAATTAAAAACAATTAAAAAAAATTATGCCATAAGCCATATCAGTGATATAGAAAATTTACTTCTGGATAGAAATTTCTATTAAAAATTAATATGAGGACAAATCATAATATTGCATAAATTACATTTTCACACAAATATAATTTTGTCTGCAGTAAAATTTAATATTTCAGAGACCATACAGTCTTTAATTTTGTACTCATTTGCCTCACTTTCTGCTTGTATGCTATTAACTATTTAATAAACCTATTTATAACCCAAACAATCTATCTTACTTCATGGCATACACATATAAAATATCTGTGAATTCAGGAGAAAGCCCAACAGCCTACAACTATGGTAAATTAGAAAATACTTCAAGTAAGTGTGAACTCTGAAGAGATGGGAATTACTATACTTCCTATTGTTTCCCTAATAAGCTTAAATCATCCTAAAACTTTATCCATTTTATCCTCATAGATTCCTTGAGAAGGTCTGGGAAAAGGCATTATCATCTCTTTTTTAGTAAGAAGGAATTTCAATGTGACATTTACTGGTATTTTATTTTAAATTTACCACCATTATTAGCAGAGGTTGAAATGAATTTGATATATTTCAAAATGAAAAGCATTACAATCCATGAAGAATATTTTTACACTAGAGATAAAAATAAAACAAGGAGTTAAAATGTAAAAACTCAATGAAAAAAGCTACTTGAAAGAGGTGAGCTTATTAATTTTTTTCTTCCCATGTGCTTGGTCTATCTTATTCTGTCTTTTATTTAAATTCAACCTGCTTTCTTGTCTTTTAAGAAAAGACCTTCAGGCTTCCTTCTTATAAAAGGTTTCAGAGAAGTTTTAAGGAGGGATTTGAGAGAGGAGATGATTTTGAATAATGGGCATGAAATAGGAGAGTGTTTTTAGAGTTAAGTATGGTGTGGAAAATTTCAATCTTAAAAGTGGGACTAGGAAGCTATATACTATATGTTTGAATCCTTTCTAACAAGGATAATAGTTTAAAATTTTTAATGTGATTTTCCTTTTTCTTCTGTCCTGGGTACATGACCTTCTCTCTCCTGGCCTAAGGCATCCATCTCTCTGGGTTTCTATGACAGGAAAATAGGGAGAGACGTATATCCACTTTTTTGAAAGTCAAAATAGAATTAAGCAGTAAAACAGGCTGTTAGCTTGAAAGACAATTTTCCAGATTTGTTTATTTTCCATTTTATCTAACAACCAAGTCTGCATGACCCATGCTCATAGAATTCTCCAGTAGAGGAGAGCTTGCTGGTCACCATTAAGGCTTAGCTGAAATATGAGAAAAGGATAAGGAAAGAAAAGCCTGTCTTTTCCAACTTTGGAGATTAGAAGGAAGCTGGAAGAAAAAAGAAATAGGAATGCAAAGGATCATAAATAAAGTGCATTGATGTTTTCTTCTCTGGGCTATATGAAAGTGAAAGTCCTGTTTAGGGTGGAAAGGAATCCCATACATTCATACTTCCACTTCTTGAGAGTCTGAGAAGAAGTTCCTTTGAGGACTATCTTAGGCAAAGGTCAATTTGGCTGGTCAGCATGGTCAAAGAAAGACTCTGAAATGCTGCCTTTCTGAACCATCCTTGTTTCCAAAATTAGCCATGAGTCTGGTTGTGAACTTTGCCTGAGAGGCTCATGGAAGTAAGAATAAGCTATCTTTATCCCCGTACTGAAGAGCTGGAACCAATGTGATCTCAAATTCTAGACAGGTCTATCGTATCAACAAGAACTGGTTGAGTCCAAGTCGGCCGGCAGGGCTGTTGAGCCCAAACAAGTACCAAGAGGCAGGTGATAAGTTCTAACAGCAATGCAAGTTACCCCACAAACCAACACATCACAGAGTGAGAAGCGGGCGTAGAGGTTTTTCCCTGGGAGACTGGGTATTCTTAGCCAAATGAAGTGTTTAGTGTTATTTGCAAGGGCTGTTTAACTTACCTATTAGATTTTTAGTTAATTTTCTTCCCCGGTAATCAGTAGAGAGGTGGGCCTTAAGAAAAAAGATGGGATTAGTTATAGAGAAATCAAAGGAGGTGGGCTGCCAAGTCAGCTGGGCAGGGAGGGTGGGTCAGTCCGTGGAATGAGGCTCCCACTGCAGATGGTCCCATGCTCCGCCCCTTAGCCTGTCCGGTAAATGTGAGTGTGTGTGCGCACATGCGCGCGCCCCAAGTGCCCTGGGGCCAGAGGTGGACCTCTGAGGAAGAATAACCGGAAGGGGACACCTGAGTAGAAAGAGAGAGGAAAGAGTGACACCGAAGAAAGGGGTAACAACTTAAAGTGGAGGGCTTTGAAATGTTGCTGACGGGATGTCCGGTCTCTCTGTCTCCAGTAAAGATGGCCTCCTGACCTCTCTTTGGGGTAGGGTGGGGAAGAAGGTAATGCTTGAAAAATGATCGGATCCGGGTGAGGAAGATTCCTGACTTCATCCTAGGAAGTGGTGCTTGCACCCATCCATATGTCCATCTATCATTTCATTCACCAGACTGTGATTAGGTGCTACTCAGTTCTTGATACTGCCAAGCCCTTGCAGCATAGAGCCCAGTGTGGGGCTAAGTAGATCCTTGCTCTGCCTCACTAGGTGTGTACTTAACCTTACAACATCTGCTAGCATGTACAGAGTACCGTCGTGGGCCAGGCACTGGGATAGCTGCGAATGTGGCAGACAAGTTTTCTGCCCTCATGGAATTTACATTCTAGTGGGAAGTTTCCCCCTTTGCAAAATAGGAACAGTAATAGTGCTCTCATGAAATATTGTGAAGATTAAGCAAGAGATGGATGTAAAGGGCTTATCAGGGTGCTTGATACATGGTGAAACACTCAGTACATATTATCTCTTTTCATCATTCTGATGTGAATTAAACTTCATAAGGCAAAGAATTATATTGTTCATTGTTGTATCCCGAGCACCTATGAGCACAATGCCTGACATGCACCGGCTGATCAGTAATTATTTGATATATGAATGGGTGGGTAAACTGACTCAGGAATTCGACGCTGGACTACAGTTTCTAAAAGAGAAATAGGAACCTAGTGTTGTGGAAAACTGGAGGGCGTCATCTTGGGGAAGGCAGTTGTCAAGGACTGCTTCACAGAAGAGGTGACATTGAAACGGGGGCTGGAAGACGATGAATTGTCTTGTTGGGAACAAACAATGTGAGGAAGTTCTAGTTTAAAAGAAAAATTCTAGTCTGAAAGAAAAATCAGAATTACTTTTCTTCTGTCTTTTCAGCTTGTTTGAGCTATGTGGTTCCTGCTGTCTGAGAGATACAGTCTCATCAATAAATTAAGATTCACACTGTTCAGTTGCTCAGTCATGTCCAACTCTTTGTGACCCCATGGACTGCAGCACACCAGGCTTCCCTGTCCTTTACCATCTCCTGGAGTTTTCTCAAATTCATGCCCATCAAGTCGGTGATACCATCCAATTATCTCATCCTCTGTTGTTCTCTTCTCCTTTTACTTTCAATCTTTCCCAGCAACAGGGTCTTTTTTAAGGAGTCAGCTCTTCACAGCAGGTGGCCAAAGTATTGGAGCTTCAGCTTCAGCATCAGTCCTTGCAATGGATATTTAGGGTTGATTTCCCTTAGGATTGACTGGTTTTATCTCCTTGCTTGCCAGGGGACTCTCAAGAGTATTCTCCAGCACTCATAGCCAGGACAATATGAAGACCAAGATTATAACAGCATTTTGAAGATTATGAGATTCTGAGGGTAAGGAAATGAAACCTTTAGTTGATGAAATGCTCTACTGGAAGAATCTACAGACTGACAACCATGGTGTTGAACATGGAATTTTAACCTTAATTACACAGAAAATAAAAACTGGATTTTTGAGTTGGGTTTCCAAGTGATGCAACTGTGGTAGCAAGGGTCATGTGATTTCCTTCAAAGCCAAGGAAAAACAAGTGAAAGTATTCTAAGGACTTCAAGGACTGCATTTCTTCTTCCTAATAAGATGATCAGGTGTAGCTAGCACCATTCTCTCCCATTTCTTTCACCCTTTAATACAGATGTGACAACTGAAACTATTCTTTTTGTGACCACGGGACCATACCATAGATGATAAGAAACAAAGAGATATATATTAGATGATATATCTGAGTGGCTTCACCACTGCTTACCATCAGATTTCTTATATGAATAAAACATATCTTCATATGATAGTCTTATTAATTCAGACTTCCTGTTACTTATAGTGAAAATTGTTCCTAAGTAGTACAAGAATAAGCAGAAGAGGATTATGGAGGTCCTGGTATACTTTACTTACTAAGTAGCTTGGGTTTTATAATAAAGAACATGATGATTTAAGGATTTAAAACAGGAAAGTGACTTGGTTAAAGTTTCATTATAGAAAAGTAATATTAGAAACACTGTGAAGTATGAGCATTAGAAAATGGTAAGACTAACCTAAGGAAGAAAGAGCTAAACTGTAAGAAACAAATAGTTTAAATTAAGAGAGTAATATTAGAGATGAAGAGGTAAAAGTCCAAAATATATTAAGGGACTTGTATCAACAGGATTTGGTGGTAAGAGAGAAAAATGTCTTGTATTGCTTCTAATTTGTTTGGAAAGAGTAGTGGTATGAATAGTAAAACGAGGAACATAACAGGAAGAACAGTTTGTAGACTGATAAATTCACTTTGGAGATTTTGAGTTTGAGATGCTTAAGTAACATCAAATGGCATACAGGTTTATAGTCCAAGAAATATCTATCTAGAGAGAGAGAGATCTGCAAACCATCAGCGAAAGTGAGAAGTAAGTGGAATATAAAATATGGAGAGGAAGAAATGTGTATTATAATTCTGGGGAATACCAATATTTAAGGGAAAAAAAAGAGAAAAAGATACCTTTGATGGAGACAAAGAAAGAATGGGCCAAAGAGGGCAGAGAAAAACCAGGAGGGATAGGGATCAAAAATGCCAAGGGAAAAGAGACCATGGTCATGGGTCACATTCTGCTGTTAAGTAAGTGTTAAATGTTAAATAAGATAAGAACGGAGAGTTGGATTTAGCAACTCAGAGATTATAGGTGACCTTGGTGGCAACAGTTTCACTAAAGTGTTGGGAGGCAGAAAACAGACTGTGGTGAGTTAAGGAGTTAATTTAAAATGAGAAAAGTGAGACAGTGAAAATAAACCATTCTCTTGCTGGGCTTGACAGAAAAGAAAAGAAGAAAGTAACTGGCAGAGGGTGCAGAATTTAGGGAGAGGTTTCAGCAAATGCACATGTTGTAGGGGAAAACCTGTTAGAGAGAGAGAAATTAAAAATACCAGAGACAGAGGGTAATTGATAGAGCAGGGCTCCTAAGAGGACGGGAAAGAGCTAGATTCTCTCAAGGAAGGGGGAGGCTTTCCTCTCCTACAGTGAAGGTTGAGGAAATAAATGCATATTATTTTTAGGATACACATTATTTGCAGGTTGTGGTATGACTTTATTTGAAGGACTTTAGCTGATGCTCCAAAAAATGTGAGTTGATGAGGTTATTTGTGATGAAGGAGGCAGTTTCTATGCATATCAAAACTGAAATATTAAATGGCAAAACTATGTAGTATAAGAATCTTGAGTATTTAAACTGTTCCCTTCACAGTAGTTCTCCTGGCACCATTTTGTATTTCCACCAGCAATAAGTGTTTGCAATAGTTTCTTCACATCATTGCTGGCATTTATTTAGTGGTGTTGTTACATTTACTTTAGTCATTCCTATGTGTGTAGAAATAGCTCATTGTGATTTTACTTTACATTTACCTCACAGCTAAGGATATTGAATATCTTTTCCTCTGCTTGTTTGCATCAGTCAGATGTCTTTTTGTGTAGTTTGCCAATTTTCCAATTATTTTGTTTTTTAATATTTAGGTTTTAGAATTGTTTATGTATTTTAGCTATAAAGATTTTTGTTGCATATGAAATTTGCAAATATTTCCTCCAAGTCTCTTCATCCTCTTAAGCAGGGTTTGTACAAGGCAACATTTTAAATTTTTAAGAGATTCAGTTTATTAAGTCTTCCATTTAGAGAGACTGCTTTAGACATCAAGTCTATAAAGATTCAGTTGTGTAGCCCTAGATCCCAAATTTTTCTATTTGTTTTCTAAGAGTTGTATGGTTTTACAACGTGTCCATGATCCATTTTGAATTAACTTTTACAAGTTACAAAGCTTAAGTCAAGGCTGTTTTGTTTTGTTTTTCCCCTCTATGTACATACAATTATTTCAGTACTATTTGTTATAAAGGCTACTTTTTTCCCATTGAGTTTATTCTTTTGCCTCTTGGTCAAAATTCATTTGGGTATATTGTGTGCATGTACTTTGGGTTTGGTGTGCTGTTCCACTGCATAGATCTATATGTCTGTGCCTTTCTCAACACCACATTGTCTTATTACTGTTACCTTAACACTGAATAAAATGAGGCTTCCCTTTTTTGTTAAGATTATTTTAGTCATTCTAGAGTTGTACTTCTCTATATAAGTGTTAGAATAAGCTAATCTATATCTACACATTTTTAGTGGGTTTTTAACAGGAATTGCATGTACATTTGGGGAAATTCACGTCTTAACTATTTGAGTCTTCCAATCCACGAACACAGCCTATGTATCCACTATTTAGATCTTTTGGGTTTTTTGTTTTTTTTTTTCAGGACTTTTATAATTCTTAGCATACAGGTTTTGTATATATTCTGCTAATTTTATCCCTAAGTATTTCATTTTGGAGAAATTTCTATAAATGCCACTGTGCTTTTAACTTTGGCTTTCACAAGTACATTTTTAGTATGTAGAAATGTGATTGATTTTTGTCTGTTGTTCTTGCCTCTTGTAACCTTGCTGAACTCACTTATTCTATTTTTGTTGTTTCTTTGGGATTTTCTAACTGACCTCTATTTGCAATCATGTCATCCTCAAATAGAGATCATGTTATTACTTCCTTTCCAATTTGTGTGTCATTTTTTTCCCTATTTCTTGCCTTATCACAGTCACCAGAACTTCTAGTAGTTTATTGAATAAGAGGGTTGACAGTGGACAACCTTGTATTATTCAAGATCTTAGAGATAAAGCATTCAGTTTTCCACTACTAGCTATGTTAGCTATGCTTTTTGTAGATGCTTTTTATCATGTGAAAGTTCCTTTCTATTCTTAGCTTGCTGAGAGATTTTCCTCATTAATAGATGTTGAGTTTTTGCCAAATACTGTTTCTGTGCCAATTGATATGATCATATGATTGATTTGCAAATGTTGAATTAGCCTTACATATTTGGAATAAATCCCACTAAGTTATGATGAATAATTCTTTTTATACATTGCCAGATATGATTTGCTAATATCTCACTGAAGATTTCTCTGTCTAAATTTATGAGAGAAATTGGAGTAGGGTTTGTGTGTGTGTGTGTGTGTGTGTGAGATACTGTCTTTGTCTATTTTTGATGTCATGATATTACTAACCTCATAAAATGAATCAAAAAATTGTTCTCTCTTTCTTCCATTTTCTGGAAAAGATTATATAAAATTGGTATTAATTCTCTTTTAAATATTCAGTAAAAATCACCAGTGAAACCAACCAGGCCTGGAGATTTCCTTTCAGGAGGTTTTAGATTATAAATATTACTTCTTTAATAGTTATAGGTCTGTTCAAGTTATCTATTTCATCTTAGTAGAATTTTGGTAGTTAGTAGTTTTTATGGAATTGGTTCTTTTCTTCTAAATTGTCAAACTTATGAAGTAGTAGTTTGTAGTACTCTACTGTTTTTCTAATGGCTTCAGGATGTGTACTCATAGTTCCTGTTTTTATTCCTGATATTGGTAATTTGTGTCTTCTCTTTTTTTTTTTCATCTTTGTTAGTTTTCCTAACGGAGAAGGGAGTGGCACCCCACTCCTGTACTCTTGCCTGGAAAATCCCATGGATGGATGCGCCTGGTGGGCTGCAGGCCATGGGGTCTCAAAGAGTTGGACACGACTGAGCGACTTCACTTTCACTTTTCACTTTCATGCACTGGAGAAGGAAATGGCAACCCACCCAGTGTTCTTGCCTAGAGAATCCCAGGGATGGCAGAGCCTGGTGGGCTGCCGTCTATGCGGTTGCACAGAGTCAGACACAACTAAAGCGACTTAGCAGCTGTAGCAGCAGTAGCAGTCTTCCTAAAGGTTTACCCATTTTATTGATTTTTTTAAAAGGAATTTTATAAAAAGTTTCCAGCCCTGTGGCATGTGGGATCTTAGTTCCTGACCAGGGATCAATTTCACACCACCCCTTGCAGTGGAAGCATGGAGTCTTAAACCTATGGGCCACCAGGAAAGTCCTTTGATTTTCTCTACTGTTTTCCTGTCTCAATCCTACTGATGTTTGTCCTTATCATTTTAAAAATATATATATATTTTTATTGAAGTCATACAAGTTTATAATATTATGTAGGTTTCACGTGTAAAACTTAATATTTCTACTTCTGTATACAATACAGCCTGCTCACCATTAAAATTTTAGTTTCCATCCATCGCTGTATGCTCAGTAGCTTTAGTCGTGTCTGACTCTTTGTGACTCTATAGACTGTAGTTCACTAGGTTCCTCTATCCATGGGATTCTCCAGGCAGGAATACTGAAGGGGTCACCATGCCCTGCTCCAGGTGATCTTCCCAACCCAGGGATCGAATCCTTGTCTCCTGTGTCTCCTGTCAGGCAGGTGATTTTTTTCTTTTTCCACCACTGAACCACTGGAGAAACCCCAGCCATCACTGTACAATTAACGTTTTGTACTCATTTTGTACCCATTTTTCTTCCTCTTTGGCACTCCTATCCCCGTCCCTCTGGTAACTATTACTCTGTTCTCTGTATTTACTGGTTTTTGTTTGGTTTGGTGTCTAAATTTTTTTTCATTTCCTTTGAGACTTCCTTTTTGAACCATAAATTATTTAGAGGTCTGTGGTTAAATTTCTTGTTGCATTTTTTTTTTTTTGTTTTCTACTTTGATCTATAGGAGAAGGCAATGGCACCCCACTCCAGTACTCTTGCCTGGAAAATCCCATGGGCGGAGGAGCCTGGTAGGCTGCAGTCCATGGGATCGTGAAGAGTCAGACATGACTGAGCGACTTCACTTTCACTTTTCACTTTCGTGCATTGGAGAAGGAAATGGTAACCCACTCCAGTGTTCTTGCCTGGAGAATCCCAGGGATGGGAGCCTGATGGGCTGCCGTGTATAGGGTCACACAGAGTTGGACACGACTGAAATGACTTAGCAGCAGCAGCAGCAGTATGATCTATATGGTCAAATATCATATTCTGTATGATTTTAATTCTGTTAAATTTGTTGAGGGTTATCTATCTTATGGCTCATGATTTGGTTTATCTTAGTGAATGTTCCTGTGTGTGTGTGTGTGTGTGTGTGTGTTTTAATTGTATATTCTGTTAGAACCAGAGTGTTTTACATATACATATGAATTCAGTTCAGTTCAGTTCAGGAGTACGGTTATTGCGAGATTTTTCTATCAGTTTCCAAGTGGGGCATTGTAGTCCCCAGTTATAATTGTGGATTTGTTTTTTTCTCCTTTCAGTTCTATCAGTTTTTGTTTCATATGTCTTAAGACTCTTTGTTTGAACCATGCACATTATGTCCTCTTGGTGCATTGAAAATACTTTAACTGATATAACCACGCCTCCTTTTTTCTTAAATTCCATTTTACATGCTATATTTATTTCAATTCTTTATTTTAACCTGCTTGTATAATTATACTTGGAGTGAGTTTCTTGTAGGCAGCATGTTGCTGTATCATGGGTTGTTTATTAATCCACTGTGAAAATCTCTTTTTTTAAAATTTGCATACTTAGCCCATATATATATATAATTATTAATATAGTATATTGATATAAGACAATTATTGATACAACTGCTAGTTTGTTCAGAGAAGGAAATGGCAACCCACTCCAGTACTCTTGCCTGGAAAATCCCATGGATGGCACAGAGCCTGGTGGGCTGCCATCTGTGGGGTCGCACAGAGTTGGACATGACTGAAGCAACTTAGCAGCAGCAGCAGCTAGTTTGTTATTCACTTTCTGTTTACTCTTTCTTCTTTCTTATCTTCTAATGGATAATTTGAGCATATTGTTAAGATTCTAACTCAATTTACTTGTAATGCTTTTGAATATCTCACTTTATATGATTTTGTCAGTGGCTGTTCTAGATGTTGCAATATAGATATGTCCCAGTCTACTGGAATTGATGTCTTATCATGTTAAGTGAAGTGGGCTACCTTATTTTCATTTAGGTTTTTTATTCTCCTCACTTTTAAATTTAAGTATTTCTTCTATATACATTGAGCACCACATCAGATGTGAAAATTTTTGTTTCAACCATCAAGTATTATTTAGGAAACTTAGAAAGAGTTGGACAGACAAGAGCTTAATTCTCAAAATATACAAGGATTTAATTTTCAAAATATACAAAAAAAAGCCCAAAAACCCAAACAACCCAATAAAAAAAATGACCTAAGACCTAAATAGACATTTCTTCAAAGAAGACATACCAATGGCCACAGGCACCTGAAAAGATGCTTAACAGCACTGTCAGTATTTTGCTTGTGTGCTAAGTTACTTCATTCGTGTCCAACTCTTTGCAACCCTTTGGACTGTAGCCTGCCAGGCACCTCTGTCAATGGGATTTTCTAGGTAATACTGAATTTAGTTACCACTTCCTTCTCCAGGGGATCTTCCTGAAACAGGGATTGAACACCAGTCTCTTATGTCTCCTGCATTGGCAAGCAGGCAGGTTCTTTACCACTAGCACCACCTGGGAAGCCTCAGTATTAGAGAAATACAAATCAAAATTACTGTGAGATACCACCTCACACTGGTCATAATGGCCATCCTTTAAAAGTCTACATGTAACAAATGCTGAAGAGGGTGTGGAGAAAAGGGAAGACTGCAAACTGGTTAGCCACTATAGAAAACAGTATGGAGGTTCCTCAAAAAAATAAAAATAAAATTGCCATGTGATCCAGTAATCGCACTCCTTGGCACATATCCAGACAAAACTGCAATTCAGAATGATACATGTACACATATGTTCATAGCAGTACTATTTACAGTAGCCAAGACATGGAAATGACCTAAATGTCCATTGAGAAATGAATGAATAAAAAAAGGTATGATATATGTATAGATAATATTCCATTATATAACAGAATATTACTCAGCCATAAAAAGACTGAAATAATACTATTTACATGGATAGACCTAGCGATTACCATACCAAAGACTCACAGATACAGAGAGCAGACTTGTGGTTGCAAAGAGGGAGGAGGGAAAGGGGAGAGTTGGTTTGGGAGTTTGGGGTTAGCATATGCAAACCAGTATATATAGGATGGATAAACAACAAGGTCCTACTCTATAGAAAAGGGAGCTATATTCAATATTCTGTAATAAACCATAATGGAAGAGAACAAAAGTTGTCTCAGTTCAGTTCAGTTCAGTCGCTCAGTCATGTCCGACTCTTTGCGACCCCATGAATCGCAGCACGCCAGGCCTCCCTGTTCATCACCATCTCCCGGAGTTCACTCAGACTCACATGCATCGAGTCCGTGATGCCGTCCAGCCATCTCATCCTCGGTCGTCCCCTTCTCCTCCTGCCCCCAATCCCTCCCAGCATCAGAGTCTTTTCCAATGAGTCAACTCTTCGCATGAGGTGGCCAAAGTACTGGAGCTTTAGCTTTAGCATTATTCCTTCCAAAGAAATCCCAGGATTGATCTCCTTCAGAATGGACTGGTTGGATCTCCTTGCAGGCCAAGGGACTCTCGAGAGTCTTCTCCAACACCACAGTTCAAAAGCATCAGTTCTTCGGTGCTCAGCCTTCTTCACAGTCCAACTCTCACATCCATACATGACTACTGGAAAAACCATAGCCTTGACTAGACAGACCTTAGTTGGCAAAGTAATGTCTCTGCTTTTGAATATACTATTCTGATGTTGTCCTTTGCTTTTTGAAGTTCTAGACCTTTTGTTATAATTCCATTTTTGTTTAAAGGACTTCCTTTAGCCATCCCTTATGGACAGTTTAAAATAAAACAGATTATAGGGTTTTCCCTTAACTTTATTTCTCTTTAATTTCTGAGCAACATTCTTTTGCCACACATGGAATTCTGAGTTGGCAGTTCTTTTCCTTCAGTATTTCACAAATATTGCGCCACTTCCATGGTTTCAGATAATCAGTGTTGTCCTATAATTACTGTATTGTTTCCCATTGGATAATTTCATAATTTTCTTTGTCCTAAACTTAATCATGATGTGCATTGGCATGGATATTTTATCATATTTGGGGTTTTCTTAGCTATTTGTATCTGTAAGTTTGTAGCTTCCAACAAATTGGGGAAACTTTCAGCCATTACTTCTTTGATTATTTTTCAATCCCACTCTATTGCTTCCGTCTGGGATTAAAATTATACAAATGTTAACTCTTTTGCTTATTTACTGCAGGTTCCTGAAACTCTATTCATTTTCAGTGTATTTTCTATTCTTCAGATTGGGTGAATTTATTGTTCTATTCTCAATTTCAATCATTCTATCCTGTGTCATCTCCATTCTACTATTGAATTAAACATTGGGCCATTGTTTGTTTCCTGTTATTATGTTTTTCTGTTCTATAATTTCCATTTGGTCCTTTCTTATAAATTGCATTTATTGACTCAGATTCTCTATTTTTTCACTTATTTAGAGACTTTATAGAGGTTTTCCCTGGTGGCTCAGATGGTAAAGCATCTGTCTACAATGCGGGAGACCTGGGTTCAATCCCTGGGTCGGGAAGATCCGCTGGAGAAGGAAATGGCAATCCACTCCAGTACTCTTGCCTGGAAAATCCCATGGACAGAGGAGCCTGATAGGTTACAGTCCATGGGGTCACAAAGAGTCGGACATGACTGAACAATTTCACTTCACTTCACTTCAGAGACTTTATAATTACTTATTGAAACATTTTTACTATAGCTTTTTAAAAAATCCTTAGATAATTTCAACATCTGAATAATCTTGGTGTTGGCCTCTGTTCTGGAAGCATTGCTCATCCGGAATTGTTGGAGGTTAAGATTGGGGAATACTGCAATACCTTGTCCAAGATATATAGGAGGCAATATGGAAACCCTGGAAACTCCTCATTCTGCCACTCCTCAACTTTGAACTCAAGGTTGTTAAGCAGCCTGTCTTGTCTTTTCCCCCTTTCAGAAACTCATTCCTGTTTGTTATCTTATCTCCAGAGCTTTCACACAAAAGAGTGACCATGTGAAAAGAATGAGGCTACTCCATCTGGTGGAACTGTGAGTACTCAAGTTACTTTTTAGTAAATATAAACACTTATCTCTAATAAAAGAAAGAATGGTAGAAATGACTTCTAAAGTACTCATTTCAAGAAAGCTGATAAAAACACAAATATGCAATTCAAAGTATAGTATTCTAAATCCAGGAAATAAAGTAGCACAGTCCCTCAGTCACGTCCAACTCTGTGACCCCATGGACTGTAGCCCGCCAGGCTCCTCTGTCCATGGGATTCTCTAGGCAAGAATACTGGAGTGGGCTGCCATTTCCTTCTCCAGGGGATCTTCCTGACCCAGGGAGCAAACCCAAGTCCCCTGCTTTGCAGACAGACTTTTTACCATCTGAGCCACCAGTGCTTTAAGATGTATTGGCTGAGTCGGACATGAGTTTGAGCAAGCTCCGGGAGTTGGTGATGGAAAGGATGTCTGGTGTGCTGCAGTCCATGGGGTCACAAAGAGTCAGACACAACTGAGCCACTGAACTGAACTGAACTGAGGCTGAGTTTGAACATTGTTTATGTTGCATTTTCTACACACACATTATAAAAAAGTACTTGACAGTGGCTATGAGGATGAAATTTGTACTAGGAACTTGCTGAGGGCTCATCAGTGGTTATTTCTTATGTTCTCACCAAGAAAATCTTTAATATGAATATAGTTGTATAATACATAAAACTTGTGACATTGAATAGATTTCATTGATTTCTTTTCTTCTTAAAAAATAGCATGGAAAATGAAGTACAGAAAATGTATAACTTATTTAAGGCCATTCAGCCAACTAGTGGTGCAAGAATCCAGACTAGGGCTTATCAAGTTGTGGTTCATAGAGAGTCAGGAGCTGCATCACCTGTGAACTTGTAAAATACACAAGTTCTCAAGATCCCTCCCTGACTACTGAAACAAAACCTCTAAGGGTGGTGCCCAGAAATATGTTTTGATAATCCCTCAGGTTGATGATTCTAATGCCCATTAACATTTGATAACTACTGGTTAGGCATTGATCTGCCTCCCAGGATCTTTCTAATAGTATACCTAATAGGGTGCTGCATGTTTTAATCTAATGGATCCTTTCACGTTATTGATGGCACTTATAATGTACAGAACCTCTATGTCATAATGTGTTCATAACCCACTGCAGAGCCTTACATTTTGGTATTTATGTCCTCTGCATTCTGGAGGTGGAGGGAAAGTCATTTCCTGGATTTCTTTTAAACTCCTTTCCTTGCGAATATAGCCAATGTCATCATCTTGCAATGCTCTCATGGGGGCAACCCTAATTGTTTCTATTGACCTTTTCCAGAACATGGTAACCTACAGTTCAACAAATAACCCCAATTCATGATTTGCATTATTCTATTTTCATACCAACATGTGGATGCCCTTGGATAAAATCCTAAGAATTTCAGGCCAGAGCCCTTGTTTCTTTCTTTTTAAGATTTCCTTCAACAAACAGTCAGGACATTGTACCTCTCTCTCTCCATTTCTACTCCTGACTGAAACAGTGACAAATTGCAAATGGGGACACAATTGACAGCTATAATAGGCTCAGCTTGGGAGACTGCTCAAAGCTCTCATCCATCCCTCCGTTCGGGTAGACACTATCCTCCTGAGATTTCCCAAATGACTGAATAGCTCCCTGGAGATAATAACAATGACCTTGGGAAGGGGCCTTGAAGAGAAAGTACATCTTTGTGGCTGCACTTTATCAGTGAAAGTTGCTCAGTCATGTCTGACTCTTTGAGACCCCATGGACTCACATGGCCACCCAAGCTTTTCCTATGTTATCTGTACTGAGTACAGAGTAAATTAATTGTTGTCAATATATACTTCTAAAAACACTTTATATACATAGTCCCCAAACTTATCAGTGCTAACCTGTTTTAGGCCTGGGAGATATATTTTGTGGATGGACTATTAGATGTCACCCCTAGACAGAATATAGCTAGCACCAGATATTGCTCTGTGCTCTCTCTCCTTGTTCAGACAGACTACTGCCCCTAGGCAGACAGAGATGGCAGTCCTGTAGATAATGGAAAGTAGAATCAGCCAACGATTGGCAGGAGTTACATAATCTACCAAAGCAGCAACAGATTAAAGGTCTTCCCCCATATCTTCCTACACATCTCAAGAAGCTAAAGAGGATGGGGTTGGTGGGACACTGAATTATGATTATCCTCTGAACTTCCTCCACTTCACTTGCGGTTCCCAACTCCTAACATTGGCCATTGAATGTCTTAGAAATCTGGGAATATCCTAAATACAAACTGCTTATATCAACCATGCATTCTCTAAAAAGTATTCAGTATTCTATCATTGTGGGATGAAATGATGAAAGTAGAAATCTTTTCAGTATTTATCTTTAATTGTTATGGGTACTCTGACCTGATATTTGCACTCTTACAAAAATCCACTCTCATCTTTAGACATATGAAGGCATTTCTTTAATGTGTTCTTATTAGCTTAGGTATTTGATAATTTCTACTTTTTGGAAGTCTGATCCCAAAACTTCTCATGCCCTTAGAATTAATCCCAGAAATATGAATTTGGTTTATATATATATTTTTAATTTTGTGTGTGTTTGTGTGTGTATGTCTATATGCAGACTGTTATTTTTCCCTGATTTCTTGGGGATTCCCTAAATTCTAGGACTTTGAAATTATCCCATTTATTTGAAATTCCTTAGTGTCTTCTCAGAAAGTTTTGAATTTAGACAGTGGAACTTTTCTAGACCACCTTTTCCTAATGAATATTTTGATTTTATATTTTATATTTTGTACTGCTCATCCTAAACATCACTCTTATTTATAGAGAAAGAAAATGGTGCCTCTGGTTGGAATTACCTTCTAATCCCCTTTTTATTTTTTATTTTAATTTTAAAATCACCATTAAACTCAAAGTTCTCAACTCTCAATCTGAAAGATCTAGATGGTACATCTTTAGGACAGTAGGTGAAAGGCAGGGGCTGTCGTCAATATTAGTTCTCTCTATTCTGCAGGCATCATCTCATAGCTCTAATGGAGTGAGGCCAGTATTTTAAACAGGTTGGAATTTACCCTCATCAGCGTTACTGTTTGTTTGCCTCCTTTTTCTGGCAATGCTGTCGTGTCACTGTATACCTCACCTAGGTACCACTACTACCTTTCTTTAAGAAACTCCAATTTAATTAGCGCTTAACCAAAGTTAAGCTGGAATTCAAAATTCAAGCTTCATTGAGCCCACCATCCAATCCAAGAAACCAAGATAGATCCGATATTTGTTGTCAAAAAAAACTTAACAGTGTGTCGGCTTGAGACCACTGAGTTCCAAACCCCTCTGGATCGGACCCATTTGAAATATGTTCTACAGAGACTGTGTCTCTTCTTACTCATTACATCTTATAAATTAGAAAACCAGACTTAACAATTACAGATTGTCAAGGATGGCAGTAAGGCTTTAGTAGTCTTAACTGGCATTTCTGAAGTTTTAGACTGAAAATGAAACCAGAAAGAACTCCTTTCACTGCCCTGCCAGATGCTAAATTTTTGAGAGTATGGAAGAGGAACAGCGTTTTTGGATATTCCCCAACTGGTAGACTGTTTCTGTTAGTACTTCTTTGTTATGAAGGCCCAGCGAAGAGGGCTGGGCAATGTCAACTCAAGAGGAAAGATGACAGGACAAAACATAAAATTAGTCATTCTCTTCACCAAAGGCACAGATTGGAAGCTCTGGTGAACATGCAAACTGAATTTGAAGGGCCATGGAGATTTATATTTGAAAAGGACCTAGACTTTAAACTCACCAAGTTGTTACCCAATAAAGTTCATTTAAAATTTTGAAATTCTGTCCAAACTGGAAAAGACTAAGATATCACTTAGAAAGTTTATTTTTTCTTCTCCTAGAAATGGGAAGGGAGACGTTAAAGAAAGATAGACCAGATACAAAGAAATATCTATAGTTTCTTTGCTTATCTGAGTAGTAATGTAAGTAAATTTGCAACCTTACTACACATCATTCTCAAAAGCTGAATGGTGGAATAGGTCAGCTTAAGTAACAGTGGCAAATTCCTGTTCCTTTATTCATTCAAATAATATTTGAATTTTGGTCTTATCACATTATTTTATTGTGTTAAGACCTTGAAACAATTTCTTTTCTTCTGTTGAAACATTCAGATGGAATTGTCAATACAATCAATAGTATATTAACAATTCTTCGTAATTAATTAATTAATAGTATATTAACAAAGGAAAAAATAATTGTCTTGAAAAAGGGTCAGACTTTTAGGCCAGCAACCACTAGAACTAGAATGTCAAATCTAGTTGTCTCCAGACTTTCATCTAGTCTCTTCAAAGAGCTGGTTTGACAGGTCTTAGGACTATTAAAGATCACACTGAAACAGGACATTGAACTCCAGAAGTTAGCACTTGCTAAAAAGGCCATTTTCTTAACCAAGAAGTACTTTTGTTCCGTAGTGTTATGTAAATGACGCAAAGATGGCCTCTGTGTATTGACCCCTCAGTTCAGTTCAGTTCAGTCGCTCAGTCATGTCCGACTCTTTGCGACCCCATGAATTGCAGCACGCCAGGCCTCCCTGTCCATCACCATCTCCCAGAGTTCACTCAGACTCACATCCATCGGGTCAGTGATGCCATCCAGCCATCTCATCCTCTGTCGTCCCCTTCTCCTCCTGCCCCCAATCCCTCCCAGCATCAGGGTCTTTTCCAATGAGTCAACCCTTCGCATCAGGTGTCCAAAGTACTGGAGCTTCAGCTTTAGCATCATTCCTTCCAAAGAAATCCCAGGATTGATCTCCTTCAGAATGGACTGGTTGGATCTCCTTGCAGTCCAAGGGACTCTCAAGAGTCTTCTCCAATGCCACAGTTCAAACGCATCAAATCTTCGGCACTCAGCCTTCTTCACAGTCCAACTCTCACATCCATACATGACCCCTAGGTTGTTAATTTCTTCACAGCAGGCTGGCATTCATTGGTTCAAAAGCCCATCAACACCAAACTCAAATTTTTGTACATGCAATTGTTTTAGACCAATAAGCATTTGTCTAGCCATTTAAAGCTTACTGGTTTTGCATACTCCACAAACAACTGGACCCAGCATCTGCTAGCAATAGATAGACAAACTCCAGGGCTTCTGCTGTTACCTAGGCACTCCCAGTTGTGCTGCTGAGCAGTATCACCAGAACACCGTCTAGACATGTAAGCTCCCTCTCCGATCCCCCTACTCCTGGAATTCCTCTTATTCTCTTCTGCTTCTGGATGGTGGTCCCACCATAGCCTCTGGACACTCTCATGCTGTGAAGGACTTTCCCCACGTGCAACCTTGTCAAGCGTTGCCCAACTAAAGTATGTGTGTTACGGTCACCTCATGATTGTATATTTTCCTTGATTAGTCCCCAAATATCTTAAACCCCAACACATAGGTTCCCAAATAGTCCCTGGCCCCCCTTTGGCTTAAAATGCATAGACCATTGTCGTTTTGTGGTCCTGGAAACCATGACATGGTATTTTTTGTCATGGTATACCTAAATGCCTAAGGATGACTGTGGATAATGGGATTTGAGGAGATTATATGAACTTTGCTACTTCTTCTTCCAGAATCAACCTGTCATTACACGTTTACCATGTGATGTAGCTTGAGTGTGTTCACGCTCACTTTAAATGACAGGATAAGGTAGGCTTCTAATAAAATTTGAGTATCTTCAACTTTAGAAATCGTATTTTGTAATATCAGGTAATAATAGGTTGAGGCTTTAAGCTACTTGAAATAATGAAAATGATTTTGATAGAATAGAATAGAATAGACTCGATGAAATGTTTTTATTTTTTACTTGTGCTCGAATTTGTACTCATAAGCAGTTTTCAATATGGAAAAACAGTACTTCTGTACCTGCCCACATCAATGAACAATGAATTGATAGGATGGACATTTGTGACCATTATTTGATCATATTCATATCTTTCATTATTGCTTTTAACTTTGAATTTAGGCAATGGTATTCTTTATCATTTGCCAATTTAACCTTGGCATAAAGCAATACTTGAGTTTGAATTCAGGTTGCAAATATTTTATTCACATAGTGGTACATTTCCTTGCAATACATAACTGCTGTTCCATTGTGCATGCATGCTAAGTTGCTTCAGTTGTGTCCAACTCTGTGCAACCCCATGGACTGTAGCCCTCCAGGCTCCTCTGTCCATGGAATTTTCCAGGCAAGAATACTGGAATGGGTAGCCATTCCCTTTGCCAGGGGATCTTCCCAACCCAGGGATAGAACCCAGGTCTCCTGCATTGCAGGCAGATTCTTTATCATCTAAGCCACCAAGGAACCCCCAACTGAATATCGTAATTTAGCCTCTTGTTGTTCAGTTGCTAAGTCGTATCTGACTCTTTGTGACACCAGCAGCACACCTGACTTCCCTGTCCTTTACTATTTCCCCGAGCTTGCTCAAATTCATGTCCTTAGAGTCGGTGATGCTATCTAACCATCTCCTCTTCTATCACCCTTTTCTCCTTTTGCCTTCAGTCTTTCCCAGCATCAGGGCCTTTTCCAGTGAGTCAGCGCTTCACATCAGGTAGCAAAAATATTGGAGCTTCAACTTCAGCATCAGTCCTTTCAATGAATATTCAGGGTTGATTTCCTTTAGGATTTACTGGTTTGATCTTCTTGCAGTCCAAGGGAGTCTCAAGAGTCTTCTCCAGTACCACAATTTGAAAGCATCAAATGTTCTCAGAAAACTTACATTAACCTATGGGTGAGATAAAGCCAATTTTATAACAAAATGTTGAATACTTCAGGTAATTCACTGAATACTGTACTGAAAGTGAAAAAACAGAATGATTATATGGATACAGAATGGTCATAAGTGTATATAAGTTGCTCACCATTGTGATTGTGGGATTGACTTTTATAAAGCCAAAAAAAAAAAAATTAAGTAGAAACTTTTAAAGTAGAGGCCCCCCCTGTAGGGGGAAATTTTGTGATTAGATTTTCTGAGGTAGACTCAGAATGAGGAGATTCTATCCCATGTGAAAGTTCATTGTGGAACACTCTACATACATCAGTCAGTCTTTCTCACCAGTTACTGCAGTGATAACATACCGGGCCCAGGAAAAAGAACCATGGTAATAGAATGGATATTATTTTCTGCCCCAAAACATGGGCTTCCTTTCACCAATGATTAGCTAACAATGACATGAAGTAAGTACCCAGTTTACCAATATCAGGCCAACGTTAAATCCCCAGTAAGATGTTATTCCCTAGTAGACTACCTGGCCAGCGGTGGCCGATCAGCTGCACTGGGCTCTGTCTATCATAAAGTTTGCAGAAATCACTCCTCATTAGAGAATAGACCTTTACTGTAAAGACAGATTTGACTTTTCAACAAACAAAATTTTTGCCAGCATCATCTCATCTATGGACATGATGATAGCTTTAACCATTAATATAGTATTCCACTCAGCATAGTTTCTGATCAAGAAATTGCTTTTATAGAAAAAAATGTGAATCAGTGAATTAATAACTAGAGGACTGGCCAGTTTACCATGTGTTCAAAAACCCCAAAGCAGCTGGACTAACAAAATTAGGAAGAGATAGACAAAATTCACAAAACTTTAGGTATATTAAAAAAAAAGAATATTCAAATAAATAAAACCTGAAATGAAAAAAGAAACTTTATAAGACACCACAGAAATAAAGGACCTTAAAGGACCACTATGAAGTACAAATTGGATAACCTAGAAGAAACAGACAAATTCCTAGAAGTATGCAGAGAGCAAAACTGATTCATGAGGAATAAACCTTTTCTTTTTTAAAAAAAATTTTATTTTTTTGCTTTACAATACTGTATTGGTTTTGCCATACATTGACATGAATCCACCACAGGTGTACATGAGTTCCCAACCCTGAACCCCCCTCCCATCACCCTCCCCTTATCTTCTCTCTGGGTCATCCCAGTGCACCAGCCCCAAGCATCCTATATCCTGTATCAAACCTAGACTAGCAATTCGTTTCTTACATGATAGCATACATGTTTCAATGCCATTCTCCCAAATCATCCCACCCTCTCCCTCTCCCACAGAGTCCAAAAGCCTTTTCTTTTATAATTGAAGTATAGTTGGTTTACAATGTTATGTTAGTTTCTTGTGTACAGCATAAGGATTCCATGTTTTTACAGATTATATTTCATTATAGGTTATTAAAAGATAATGGGTAAAATTCCCTGTGTTTTAGAGTATACCCTTGTTGCTTATCTATTTTATATATAGTAGTTTGTCAATAACATACATTTAATTTGTCTCTCCTACCTTCCCTTTCCCTTTTGGTAATCACAATTTCTTTTCTAATATCTGTGAGTCTATTCTGTTTTGTATATATTTTAATTTGTTTTTTTTTTTAACATTCCATTATAAAATGTATATCATATGATATTTGTCTTTCTCTGACTTATTGCACTGAACATAATATTATCTAGGTCCATTTACATTGCTGCAAATGGCAGTCTTTTATTCTTTTTCAGGACTAGGTAATGTGCCATGATTGCTTCTATGTCTTAGCTATCATAAATACTGAGGCTATTAAACCTGGGGTACATGTATCTTTTTGAATTAGAGTTTTTGTTTTTCCCAGATGTTTACCCAAGTGAAAATACTGGATCATATAGTAGTTCTATTTTTCAGTTTTTGAAGAAACCTCCTTATTATTTTCATAGTGGTTGAAATGATTTACATTCCTACAAATAGTGTGTGAGGATTCTATTTTCTCCACATCTCCCCTACTTTTTTATTTGTAGATTTTTTTAATCATAGCTAGTCTAGACAGTTCAATAATAAATAAGGGCAATGATTCAGTAATAATTTGAAGAAAACGCTTTCCAAGAAAAAAATTTTCCAGAACCAGATGGTTTCACTGATGAATTACATCAAACATTAAAGAAAAATAATGCAATCCTTCTCAAACTATTTAAAAAAAAAAGAAGAGGAGTGAACACTTCCGAATTTTTACAGAATGAACATTGCCATGACACTAAAGCCATATAAAAGCACAAGAAAACTACAGATGAATGTCCCTGATGAATATAAACTCAAAACTGTCACCTGTATATTAGCAAATTGAGTTCCACAGAAATATTAAAAGGATCACATACCACGAGCAACTTGGTTTTATCCTTGGGATTCAAGGACGGTATAACATACAAAAAAGTCAATAAATTTGATATGCCATTTTAATAGAATGGAAGACAAAAGTTATGATAATCTCAATAGATGCAGAAAAATATCTGAAAGTATTCAATATCCATTTGTAATAAAAGTTCTCAAAAAAGTTGGTATAGAAGTTATGTACTTCAATATAATAAAAGTCATATATGAGAAGCCCACAGTTAATATCATACTTAACAGTATAAGGATGAAACTGTTTCCTCTAAGAACAGAAACAAGACGGGTGTCCATTCTCACCACTCTTGTTTAGTATGGTACTAAAGTCCTAGCCAGAGTAATAAGGCAGGTTAAAAAAAAAGAAAGAAAGAAAGTTATGCAAATCAGAAAGAAAGAAGTAATATAACTTTGTGTACTGAGGACATTATATAGAAAATACTAAAGACTCCAATAACAACAATAAAAATGTTATAGCTAATCAATAAATATAGGAAAGTTGCAGGTCTACAAAAATCAGTAGAGTTGTATACAGTACCAATTAATTCTATGAAAAACAAATAAAACAATCTCATTTATAATAGTATCAGAAACAACACATTACTAGGAGTAAATCTGAACAAGGAGGTGAAAAGACCTATATGCTGAAAATTATGACATTGATGAAAGATTTTGAAGAAGACACAAATAAGTGGAAAGGTATCCTATGTTCTGAATTGGAAAACTTAAAATGTTAAACTGTCCATACCAACCAAAACCATCTATGGATGCGGTATAATCCCTATCAAGATTGCAAGGGCATTTTTTTTACTGAAACAGAAAAAGTCATTCTAAAATTCATACGCAACCTCAAAAGACTCTAAATACCCAATGCAATCCTGTGAGGAAAGAGCAAAGCTGGATGCATCACAGGTACTGATTTTTAACTATTTTACAAAGCTAGAAAATCCCATGGACAGAGAAGCCTGGCAGGCTACAGTCCATGGGGTTGCAAAAGAGTCAGACACAACTTAGTAACTAAACAATAACGTTTTGTACTCCAAGACCAAATTTGCCTGTTACTCCAGGTATCTCTTGACTTCCTACTTTTGCATTCCAGTTCCCTATGATGAAAAGGACATCTTTGGGGGGTATTAGTTCTAGAAGGTCGTATAGGTCTTCATAGAACCATTCAACTTCAGCTTCTTAAGCATTACTGGTTGAAACATAGACTTGGATTACTGTGATACTGAATGGTTTGCCTTGGAAACAAACAGAGATCATTCTGTCATTTTTGAGACTGCACCCAAGTACTCCATTTCAGACTCTTTTGTTGACTATTATGGCCACTCCATTTCTTCTACTGTGGGCATTTTGCCCACAGTAGTAGATATAATTGTCATCTGAGTTAAAATTGCCCATTCTAGTCTATTTTAGTTCACTGATTCCTAAAATGTCAATGTTCACTCTTTTCATCTCCTGTTTGAACACTTTCAATTTACTTTGATTCATGGACTGAACATTCCTATGGTTCCTATGCAATATTGTTCTTTACAGTGTCAGACTTTACTTCCATCACCAGTCACATCCTCAGTGGAGTGTTGTTTTTGCTTTGGCTCTGCCTTTTCATTCTTTCTGGTATTATTTCTCCACTCTTCTCCAATAGTATATTCAGCACCTACTGACCTGGGGAGTTCATCTTTCAAGGTCATATCATTTTGCCTTTTCATACTGTTTATACTTTTTATTTTACTGGGCTCCAAAATCACTGCAGATGGTGACTGCAGCCATGAAATTAAGAGAGGCTTGCTCCATAGAAGAAAAGCTATGGCCAACCTAGACAGCATATTAAAAAGCAGACACATTACTTTGACAACAAAGGTCTGTCTAGTCAAGGCTATGGTTTTTCCAGTAGTCATGTATGGAGGTGAGAGTTGAACTATTAAGACAGCTGAGTGTTGAAGAATTGATACTTTTGACTATGGTGTTGGAGAAGACTCTTGAGAGTCCCTTGGACTGTGAGGAGATCCAAGCCGTCCATCCTAGAGGAAATGAGTCCTGAATATTCATTGGAAGGACTGATGCTGAAGCTGAAACTCCAATGCTTTGGCCACCTGATGCGAAGAACTAACTCATTTGAAAAGACCCTGATGCTGGGAAAGATTGAAGGTGGCAGGAGAAGGGGAGGACAGAGGATGAGGTAATTGGATGGTATCACTGACTCAATGGACATGAGTTTAAGCAAGCTTTGGGTGTTGGTGATGGACAGTGAGGCCTGACATGCTGCAGTCCATGGGGTTGCAAAGAGTCAGACACGACTGAGCGACTGAACGGAACTGAAACAAAAACAACATAGTGATCAAAACAGTATGATACAGACATAGAAATAGACACATAGATCAATGGAACAGACTCACATGGGGTCAACAAATGGCTCCCCCAGTGGCTCAGCAGGGCAAGAATTCTCCTGTAGTGCAGGGGACAGGAGCCATGGGTTTGATCCCTGGGTCAGGAAAATGCCCCAGAAGAGGATATGGCAATCCACTCCAGTACTCCTGCCTGAAAAATCCCATGGCCAGTGGAGCTTGTCAGGCTACAGTTCATGGGTTCACAAAGAGTCAGACACGACTCAGCAACGACAGGGTCAATTAATATTCCACAAGGAAGGCAAGAATACTCCATGAGGAGAAGCTCGTCTAGTCAATAGACAGTTTTCAGGAAACTGGAAAATCACCTGTGAAAGAATAAAATTGGACCCTATATCACACCACACACGAAATTCAACTGAAAATGGATTAGAGGCTTAAATGTACATACAAAGCTGTAAAACTACTAAAAGAAAACATAGAGCAATATTCTCTGATACCTGTTGGCAACAGTTTTTAAAATATGACCACAAAAGTACAAATAGCAAAAGCAAAATAAATAAATAGGACTGCATGACACTAAAAAGCTTCTGACCAGCAAAAGAAACAATAAACAAAATGAAAAGGCAACCTATAGACGGCAACCTACAGAAAATGTTTGCATACCACCTGTCTGATAAGGGGTAATATTGAAAATATATAACAAATTTAATTCAACAGCAAGAAGAAAATCCAATTAAAAAATGGGCAGAAGATTTGGATAAACATTCTTCCAAAGACTATACACAAATGGCCAACAGGTACATGAAAAGAGTCTTAACATTACTAATTATCAGGAAACTGTAAATCCAAACCATAATGAGTTATCATCTGTTAGAATGGCTATCATCAAAAAGACACGTGATAACAAGAGTTGGTAAAGATGTGAAGAAAAGGGAATTCATATGCACTGTTGATGGGAATGTAAATTGGTGAACCATTATGGAAAATAGCATAGAGTTTCATCAAAAAATTAAAAATAGAACTAATATATTATCCAACAATTTCACTCCTGGGTATAACTCCAAAATAAATGAAAGCACTATCTTGAAGAGATATCTGCAACTCATGTTTACTGTAGCTTTATTCATAATAGCCTAGATATGCAAACAACCTAAGTATATATTAACAGATGAATGGGTAAAGAAAGTGCAGAATATTGATGTCATAATTCAACCATAAATAGAAGGAAATCCTGCCTTTTGTGACATGGCCCAGAAGGTCATTATGCTAAATGAAATGTCAGACACAGAGAAATACATGTTCTCATTTATATATGGAACCTAAAAAGCACTAAACTCACAGAAACTAAGAACAGAATGTTGGTTGCAGGGGCTGGGGATAGGGGAAATGGGGAGATGTTGATCAAATGGTAAGAATTTCTAGCTATGAGTAAGTTCTGGATACACCAGGTATAGCATTACAGATTATAATGAATGTATCTAGTAATATTAATGTCTCAATAAGGCAGGGGAAAAATAAGAGGCTTATTTAGTAACAAGGAACCACAGAATTATGGAGACAAAGACTAAATCCTAATGTTTATGTATTTTCTCATACATTTACTAAAAGGGCTGCTAATGAATCAGATTGAATGAAAAAGCACTTGAAGAGGATCCTATTTGTCCAATGAGAAGGAAAAATAAGAGCACAGGTAGGAAGAAAACACCTCTGTTGACACAGGTATATATTATGCTTTTCTTTATGGAAAACCACAAAGATCTAATGAAGCAGAAGATTTAACAAGGTGACAATTTTCCCTTTCCATGAGAATTCCTTCGGGGCTGATTTTTAAGAAAGGGAGGGATACACATTCAGAAGGATAGATACACAACACCTTGCGTGTGGTTTTCACAAGGGAAGGAGTCATATAGTCATGTTTTTGAAATGCATATGTGAGTATGGGGAATTGGTAACAGGATGACAGCTTTCAGATGTGGAACATGAGCTAGGACAGCTGGCTGGCAGTGAGTGGGCTGATATTTAACAACTGGAAAAAGAAGAATTATTTGGAAAGAGGTAGACTTAAAGAGAATTTTTAAAAGATTTTTATATAATTCACTACAGAAGATCTTTACTTCTCTAAATTAGTCAGAATTCAATTACTAAAATGGAAACCACACAGTTTTTTTTTAATCAAAGATAATTTAATATAAGGAATTGGTTAATCAATTGGAGGTTAACTTATTAGAAGTTAAGTATTGGTTAGTATCCCATGGACAAAGGAGCCTGGTGGGCTATAGTCCATGTGGTCGCAAGAAGTTGGACATAGCTGAAGCAACTTAGCATGCATGCATGCACATTGGTTAGTATTGGAAGACTGGCTGTACAGAATGGAAACACAAAACAACACAGTGATAGTAATTACAGGAAGCAGCTACTAACCCCAGCTTTGCCTATTCTACAGAGAGGTGGTTGCAATTATCAGAATCTGCAACTCTAAAGGAGGGGCCCCAGAAATCTAACCATAGCCCAAACCCAGACCTCTGAGGGATGAGTGCTACTTAGCTTGTGCTCACATTTGAGAATCAATGAGGTTGATTCTGAGAATAATGGAAGAATCTGAGAGCTGGAACAAACTGTTTCTAAAGTAGGGAGAAGAGACATTGATGGGGTGATACTGACAGGAATAGCAAGTAAATAATAAGGCTCTTTCTTCCCTTTCCTATATTTTAGCTTCCCCCTAGAGCCCAACTTTTGGCCAAACTTAACAGAGAGCCAGATGGCAAAGGAGAAATGTAATTTACAGAGTATCAGCTCCAGTATCACAAAGCCAACTAGAGAAGATGAGTTGAAGCTGAGAGAAAATTGCTTAATCACTAGCCCTCTCTCATTAAAAACCTGTGGTAATGATAAATATTATTTTCCAGAGCTTCCTGGATTCAAACTTGTAGTTCCAAGTTGTGTTAACGATAAGATTGCTCTTAAGTTGGCCTAGCTATTAAAGCTTCAAGCATAGGTTAACATCTCTAAACCCTGTAGCCTTTACATGTCAAGGCATTAAAAAAAAATCCCTGAATACAGTATATTTAAAACATATGATTAAGTGCCATTTTTCCCTCTCAGTGGTGTTATATAATTTCTTACCAAGAAAACCATGAAATGAAAAGCAATGTGGGTTTCTCCTCCTAACAGCAGACTTTTTCCTTCTCACAGTGTTTCTGCTTCCCTGTAAAGCAACTTAATAAAATGCAAGAGGACACGGATGTGTGGGTTTATAGTTGGTCCTCTGTCCCATATATCCTCCCAGATTTTATTTCCAAATGCTTAAGGAAGCTACACATTCACTCAGAGAATTTCTTCTATTTCAGGGTCTGTCAGGGTGCACTACAAGACATACCACTGGTGGCTGATAAGAATATTTTACTTAATGCCTAGGTGGTACTTCAGCTTCACTCATCAGATGCTGACTGGAGCCTCCGCATTCACAATCCAGTCTCAGAAGGATGTCAGAAGCCTCGGTGTACCTTATTTGACTTTTCTCTTCTGTCTATTCCCTCTCCCTGATATGTTTTAGGGACTCTGGCTTACATTCCTGCAGCCATTTCTTGGCCCATTATCATCCCTCAGCTCTCATTTTAGCAATCTTGCCTTAACTTTCTTTCTTTAATTCTCTCAGTGTCTCAACTTGGGCCTCAAGTGCTACTTTATACTCCCATAAGCCCCATCATTTCAAGGCAAATAGATGGGGAAACCATGGAAACAGTGAGAGACTTTATTTTTTTGGGCTCCAAAATCACTGCAGATGGTGATTACAGCCATGAAATTAAAAGATGCTTGCTCCTTGGAAGAAAAGCTATGACAACCTAGACAGCTTATTAAAAAGCAGAGACATTACTTTGCCAATGGTTTTACCAATTGTTTTTTTTACCAAAAAAAAACCCCATACCAAAGCTCTGGTTTTTCCAGTAGTCGTGTATGGATGTGAGAGGTGGACTATAAAAAAAGCTAAGCACTGAAGAATTGATGCTTTTGAACTGTGGTGTTGGAAAAGACTCTTGAGAGTCCCTTGGACTGCAAGGAGATCTAACCAGTCCATCTTAAAGGAAATCAGTCCTGAATATTCATTGGAAGGGCTGATACTGAAGCTGAAACTCCAATACTTTGGCCACCTGATGCAAAGAACTGACTCATTAGAAAGGACCCTGATGCTGGGAAAGACTGAAGGCAGGAGGAGAAGGAGATGACAGAGGATGAGATGGTTGAATGGCATCACCAACTCAATGGACATGAGTTTGAGTAAGCTCTGGGAATTGGTGATGGACAGGGAGGCCTGGCGTGCTGCAGTCCATGGGGTTGCAGAGTCAAACACAACTGAATGATTGTATTGAACTGAAGCCCCTATTTTTTCAAACAACAACCCTGCCTAAATTTTCATTCTCAGGGTCCCCTTTCTGCAGCCCACCCACTATTTCCATGTCAATTCATACAGCTTCAAATTCCTCTCCGTTCAGAGTTCCTTCTTCAGTATCTGTGATAATAGTATCTGTGAGACTATTGGTACTGTGGTTTCAGTATCTCTCTGCTGATTTCAGATTCACTGTCCTCCAGTCTCCCCTCTTCTTCTTCTTTGTTCAGTTTTCCTTCCCAGCATCTCCAGACATTTATTGTGTAGCCAAGGTCCAGCTGTTTCTTTCCTTCTCCTGGCTCTTACCGTCTTCCTCTTTTCTTGAGTTCAGTTTTGAACCAGGACAGCCAGACTCAGGCCACTTCTCCAGGTTCTAAATTGACATCTCAAGCCTCACTTCTTTAGCTTGAAGAGTAGCTCTTTCATCTAGAGTTGTGATCCTTCCTACTTTCACGCCCACATTTTTATTTTGCACTAAATTTATTTAAGAATAAAAAGGATCCTTGGAGAAGGAAATGGCAACCCATTCCAATATTCTTGCCTGGGAAATCTCATGGTCCGAGGAGCCTGGCAGACTATAGCCCATGGGGTTGCAAAGAATCCATCACGGCTGAGCGACCAAATCAACACCACCAAAAGTGATCCTACTTAAAGAATGTTATTAAATAAACCAGAAGTGATGGTGTACAAAAGGGTTTATGTTTGGGAAATATTCTCCTGAAGGTCTTCAGATAATTCAAAGAATGAGTGGGTGGGTCTAGACTTCTCTAGATTCTAGAAGGCTCACTGGACTTCTCTAATGACAAATATATTGTTTTCATGTTCTAAGTAAGATTCCATTTAAGAAAGCAATCTTTCATGGAATCCATGATCTTCAATGCTTGGATATGGTTATTGCTGCTATTCAGTGATATTTACAATTTTCCTCAACTTACTTCCTGGGCAAGAGGAAGCCTGAAGGACTAAGTCAGAGCTAAAGTCTTGAGGGTATGTAGCAGACACAGTGAAGAGGCAAAAGAGTTTGGGAACAAGAGTTATTGCAGAGACTGAACAGACCTAGGCAATCATAGTGGAGGCAAGGATCCAATATGGCAAACAGAAACACATTCACAAGGAAAAGCTTGTTGAACACCCAAGAATATAGAATAGAACAGGAAGGCTAAGGGTTCTGAAATAGAGTGTGACCTGAGGAGATAATGTGCAGCACTGAAGGGTAAGCATTACTGGTACTTTCTCTAGGCGGCTGCAGTTCCAAGCTTCCTGCAGTTGGAGGAGTTGTTAGGAGTGTGGGGATCATGCCTCTAATGGTACCAACAATAGAAATTACCAAATTGCAACAATAGTAACTGCCAAAAGGAACAAAGCATTTAGGAAAACCACACCGAATATATGCAGTCTTTATTACTTATAAATTATTTACTGAGTGAAACAGCTTTTTATTGTATTAGAGTTCCAGGGTGCTTAGCAGAAATGGAGAAAAATGGTGAGGTAAATGATACAATAGTAGCTTATGGTATTGTGATTCATGCAACATTGGGCATAAAGTGATTCTTCAGTGACTTCTTGAAAAATAACTGAATGTTCAGTTGTTTAATAGTACTACCATGGAACTGCCGTGGAATTCAACAGCTGTCAACAGAGCTCTTATAAAATTTCACTCCCTTCTTCCATTTTCTCTTCTACCCCTATCCTCACTCACATTGATAAGTCTGGAATATTTTGGCTTCTTCCTTCTCTCTGTGGTCACCCATGCATCAGGATTTTATTTCAGAGAACTAATGCTTTCACCTTTATATGGCGCTATCAACCCACGTTAGTCATTATACATTTAAAGTAATTATATATTTATAACTAAGTTTAATCGACCACCGTCTTTCTTCTCATGTTTTCCTATTGTGAGTTTTGGTTTTGGTGTTTTATTATTTGTCTTGTTCAGGAGCTTTCATCTTTATTTTCTCCAGAAAGCATATATAAAAAATGTACTGAGATCTCTGCATTTTTACACATATCTTTTGCTATTATTGTTAATAGTTTGATTGAGTTCAGTCATTTCTCCTAGTAGTTGAGCTCAGTTCAGTTCAGTCGCTCAGTCATGTCTGACTGTTTGCAACCTCATGGACTGCAGCTCGCCAGGCCTCCCTGTCCATCACCAACTCCCCAAATTTGCTCAAACTCATGTCCATTGAGTCAGTGATGCCATCCAACCATCTCATCCTCTGTTGTCCTCTTCTCCTCCTGCCCTCAATCTTTCCCAGCATCAGGGTCTTTTCAAATGAGTCAGTTCTTCACATCAGTGGCCAAAGTATTGGAGTTTCAGCTTCAACATCAGTCCTTCCAATGAACACCCAGGACTGATCTCCTTCAGAATGGACTGGTTGGATCTCCTTGCAGTCCAAGGGACTCTCTAGAGTCTTCTCCAACACCACAGTTCAAAAGCATCAATTCTTCAGTGCTCAGATTTCTTTACAGTCCACCTCTCACATCCATACATGACCAATGGAAAAACCATAGCTTTGACTAGATAGACCGTTTTTGGCAAAGTAATGTCTCTGCTTTTTAATATGCTGTCTAGGTTGATCATAACTTTTATTCCAAGGAGTGAGTGTCTTTTAATTTCATGGCTGCAGTCACCATCTGCAGTGATTTTGCAGCCCCCTTCAAAAAATAGTCTGACACTGTTTCCACTGTTTCCCCATCTATTTCCCATGAAGTGATGGGACTGGATGCCGTGATCTTAGCTTTCTGAATGTTGAGTTTAAAGCCAACTTTTTCACTCTCCTCTTTCACTATCATCAAGAGGCTCTTTAGTTCTTATTCACTATTTGCCATAAGTGTGGTGGCATCTGCATATCTGAGATTATTGATATTTCTCTCCACAATCTTGATGCCAGCTTGTGCTTCATCCAGTCCAGCATTTCTCATGGTGTACTCTGCATATAAGTTAAATAAGCAGGGTGACAATATACAGCCTTGATGTACTCCTTTGCGGATCTGGAACCAGTCTGTTGTTCCATGTCCAGTTCTAACTGTTGCCTCTTGACTGCATACAGATTTCTCAGGAGGCAGGTGATTTCTCAGGTGGTCTGGTATTCCCATCTTTTTAAGAATTTCCCACAGTTTGTGGTGATCCACATAGTCAAAGACTTTGACATAGTCAATAAAGCAGAAGTAGATGTTTTTCTGGAACTCTCTCGCTTTTTCAATAATTCAACAGATGTTGGCAATTTGATCTCTGGTTCCTCTGCCTTTTCTAAATCCAGTTTGAACATCTCGAAGTTCATGGTTCACATACTGTTGAAGTCTGGCTTGGAGAATTTTGAGCATTAATTTACTAATGTGTAAGATGACTGCAATTGTATGGTAGTTTGAGCATTCTGGCATTGCCTTTCTTGGCATTGCCTTTCTTTGGGATTGGAATGAAAACTGACCTTTTCCAGGCCTGTGGCCACTGCTAAGTTTTCCAAATTTGCTGGCATACTGAGTGCAGCACTTTCACAGCATTATCTTAGTAGTAGGAGATTCTATTCCACTGTCTTCTAACTTCAAATGTTGCAGAAGAGAAGCCTGATGCTTTTCATTTATAGATTACTTGCTATTTGCAGGATTTTCTCCATTTCTTGGATTTCAAAATTATTTCCAGGATATATATGTGTTTTATTTTTAATATAATATGCCTAAAACACTGTAAGTAGTACCCTTTTCTCTTGTCCTTTTAAACAATCTTCCTTTTGAGGTTTGAGATCATTAATTTTGCAATCAACAGTGATCATTCTTTTTTCTGTGGTTGAGTTGCTAAGTTGTGTCCAACTCTTTGTGACCCCATGGACTGCAGCTCGCCAGGCTTCCCTGTCCTTCACTATCTCCCAGAGTTTGCTCAAGCTTATGTCCATTGGGTCAATGATGCCGTCAGATAATCCCACCTCTGTCACTATCTCCTCCTCCTCCTACCCTCAATCTTTCCCAGGATCACGATCTTTTCCAATGAGTCTTTTCTTAAATTTATATTGGGAAATTAAGAATTAATTTAAAAAGATACAGAATTTCCTGCCTCTGGGCTTAAATTATTACAATAAATTTTTTCTCAACATTGTTAGAGCAATTTTTCTTAAATCTTTACACTTTAAAAATTGCTTTTGTCTCTTTCTCACTCAGATTCCTTAGGTGGCTTCTCAGTACTTTTAAAGCAATATCCAAACTCCTTAACACAGCTCACAAATCTATGCATGACTTAACCTTCTCAAGTTAGTCTTTCTCTGATCTCCCAATCCATATGGTTCAGTCACAGTAAGTGTCCTTCCTTTATTTCCCTGACTTTATCAATATATCACATCATTACCTTCAGACCATTGTATATGCTACTCTTTCTGCCTTAGATGCTTTCTTTTTGCCTTAAAACTTTCACTGATATCTCATGTCATGTTAAGTACTAAGGCTTTGAGGAAATCTTCCTGGCCCAGTATGTCCAATGTAGATTTATCCTTGTATGTCTTTAATCTCACATATTTCCCTTGTCATATACTTAACTTTGCATGTGATGGGAGCATTTTCTACAATGAATTAACATTTTTATTAATATTTTTATTGATGTAGTAGCCTCTCTACTAGACTGTAAATTCTGAGAGAGAAGGATTCAGTTTTATTTCTCTTCCAACTCTTAGCTTATATGCAAGCAATAAACACACTCAGGCTAACTTAACTCAAAATATTTGTTAAAAGGTCATGGATTAGCCCACAATATCAAAAGAAAAACTGAGGAATCATTTTTTAAAAAGGAAGGTAATGTAATAATTACTGTGAGCTAGAAAGCAGGATGAACAACTGAGTAAGACCATACCACAAAGAAAAATTAGTGCTACTTTCTATTTTTGTATCACTCTGCTCATGATTCAGATTCTCATGGGAGCATCCTATTAAACTAATTTGGGCACATCTAAGGCTTATGGTGGGAAATATGTAGTTTCCCAGACAAAATAAGAATGTTGCCATCAATGAAAGGAATGGATGCAGAATAAGCAAAAACAACAGAGGTCTGCTAAAAAAGTATTCACTCACAGCTATAAATATTTGTAGAATGAATGGACATCTGAAGTAGACTAAACTTAGTGAAGTTTACCACTGTAAAAACCATAACAGAATATTTGGAATTATTCAAGCCACATTACTGAAGTATGACTAAAATGTAAAAAGTAGTACATACTTATTGTATACAACTCTAGGAGTTTTGAGTAAGTATACACCTGTGAAACCATCATCACCGTCAAGCATAGAGATATATCTTCTGGGCATTAGACATGATTTTATAAGATAATGGTCATAACTATTATACAAATGTTTGCACATTTCTCAAACTTTTCTCTCACTTGCAACAAAAACATTGTCAAACAGAATCTGACTTGATACCCCCATATATTTTATAGAAAAAAATGGAATATGGGACTCTGATTGAAGCTGGACTACAAAAATCAAGGGCCTTTGGTTCCTCTTTGCTCAAGTCTCCTGGCCCCTCCTCACTCGCATCCTATTAGCATTTGAACAGGACTAGGCAGATAACTGGGCTTCCCAGGTGGCGCTAGTCCTAAAATACCCACCTGCCATTGCAGGAGACAGAAGAGACCTGGTTTCTGGTCTGGGAGAGCCCCTGGAAAAGGACATGCAACCATTCTAGTTCTCTTGCCTGGAGAATCCCATGGACAGAGGAACCTGGCGGGCTACAGTCCATGGGGTTGCGAAAACTCATACACAACTAAAGCGACTTAGCATGCATGTGGGCAGATAATTGTGTGCCCTGCTGAACAAAGGTCTTACTACAAACAGCACTGGATTAAAACCACTGGCCTAGATTAGAGGGAATCTACCTAGAGGGCAGTACCACTGTATGAAAATAGGAAACCCTAAGACCTAATTTTCTTATCTGTGAACTGAGAAGGGCTTTCCACAAAACAGCAGGGAAATAGAAATGTTTTGAAATTGCATGGTAGGTTTCCAAATGTTTGATTGCTTTCTTAAACTGCCAGACATTTAAATCTGTGAATTCAATTATTTATTAATAATACTAAGCTTATCTTATGTGTGGTAACTTTCTGAATATCCTACACATAGCATCTAACTACTCCATCCATGGGATTTTCCAGGCAAGAGTACTGGAGTGGAGTGCCATTGCCTTCGATAGGATCTAGAGATATAGGTTATGTTAATGTCAACAACATTTCACAGTGTTTTTTAAAATCAATTGATCTTCTGAAACTTTCAATATTTGTGTAGTATATTTTCTTGTAATTTTTTCCAACCATTTTTATACTTAGAAAAATTAAAAAACAGAAACCTCAACTAAACAGAGTCAGGAGACCAGAAAGGGGCTCTCTTATGCCGTGTGAAAATAGCAGAACCCAACAGGAAGAAGAAAGACTCCTCTTCTTCCCTGGCAAGGATCCAACCAATGAAAAACCGTGAACTATTTACTATAGCCCTCCCAAAGTCCTTTCTACCCTCTATAAAAGAGTTCACTATCTCTTTCTGTACAGCAACTTCCATGAGGTTAGCCAGGGTTGCAGACTCCAAATTGCAATTTTCTGCTGATTCTGGATAAATCCATATTCACTGGAGAAATATTTGGCAGTCTACATTTGTTTCAGGTCAACATTTTTGTGGTCTATAGGGGACCAAAGAAGACTCTCAAAGGCTCTGGAGCTAGTGAACAAACGGGTACAGGACCCACAGTTGAACTCTTTATCACTCACTGCTTTTCTCACTGAGGCTGGAGTTTGAAGTTCTTTCTCCTGGATCCAAGCTCATGCCCTCTTTGTATTTGAAGTTCTCCAAGCTTTAGTCAGGATCTATTTTAAGTTTTCATCTTTCTGGTTAAGGCCTTGTTCTTTATGCAGGTACTCATTTGGCACTTTGGTCTGATTTTGAAGTAAAACTATTTCAAACTAGTTCTGGCTGAGAAGCAATCAGCCCATTCGTCTGGGGAAAAGGAATGATTCACTGAAACTGTGTACGTTTGGCTATTGGCTCTTTCCTTTGGAATAAGGGCTGTTCTCTGGAAAATGGCTGAAAAAGCTCTTTGCTTGGCTTCTATGGGACTAAGCGGCTTCCTTAGAACTGGCTGGTATTAGATTGCAAGCTGTTTGAATTGAACTGTTTGAGCTGAAAGCTGAAATAATTGAAGATTGTTTCTTTACACTACAGAAAAACCTCTGAAAAATGGGGTCCCAGTTATCTAAATATTTTGAAGTTGCATCCCATAAAGGGACTCTGGTGAATTTCATGTTAAAAATCACCATCTTCCTCATTTGTATTTCTAACTAAGTGGCCTGACTAGATCAAAGGCAATTTAGAGTATCAGTGGCCATTATGGAGAACTTTAGAAATCCCTGAACTTAGTTTTCTTAAAATCAACTGGACTGCAATAGCTCAAAAATTTCCAGAACTGAATGGAATGCTTATTTCAATTGATTTTTTGAGGCTTTCAAACATTATCAGGAGTCTAAAATTGCCTCTCTGCAAAACAAAGTTTTAAGATTAACTGAGGTAAACAAAAAAGATAAAATGGCTCCTAAAGCCTCGAAAAAATGGAAACAGTGAGAGAGTTTATTTTGGGGGGCTCCAAAATCACTGCAGATGGTGACTGCAGCCATGAAATTAAAAGACACTTACTCCTTAGAAGAAAAGCTAAGACCAACCTCAGTTCAGTTCAGTTCAGTTCAGTTGCTCAGTCGTGTCCGACTCTTTGCAACCCCATGAATCGCAGCACGCCAGGCCTCCCTGTCCATCACCAACTTCTGGAGTTCACTCAGACTCACGTCCATTGAGTCCGTGATGCTATCCAGCCATCCTCTGTCATCCCCTTCTCCTCCTGCCCACAATCCCTCCCAGCAGCAGAGTCTTTTCCAATGAGTCAACTCTTCACATGAGGTGGCCAAAGTACTGGAGTTTCAGCTTTAGCATCATTCCTTCCAAAGAAATCCCAGGGTTGATCTCCTTCAGAATGGACTGGTTGGATCTCCTTGCAGGCCAAGGGACCCTCAAGAGTCTTCTCCAACACCACAGTTCAAAAGCATCAATTCTTCGGCATTCAGCCTTCTTCACAGTCCAACTCTCACATCCATACATGACTACTGGAAAAACCATAGCCTTAACTAGACGGACCTTAGTCGGCAGAGTAATGTCTCTGCTTTTGAATATGCTATCTAGGTTGGTCATAACTTTTCTTCCAAGGAGTAAGCGTCTTTTAATTTCATGGCTTCAGTCACCATCTGCAGTGATTTTGGAGCCCAACAAAATAAAGTCTGACACTGTT
>SJYQ01001316.1:241199-251916 GCA_006410935.1 Redunca redunca | reverse complement strand
CAGTGATTTTGGAGCCCCCCAAAATAAAGTCTGACACTGTTTCCACTGTCTCCCCATCTGTTTCCCATGAAGTGATGGGACCAGATGCCATGATCTTCATTTTCTGAATGTTGAGCTTTAAGCCAACTTTTTCACTCTCCACTTCCGCTTTCATCAAGAGGCTTTTTAGTTCCTCTTCACTTTCTGCCATAAGGGTGGTGTCATCTGCATATCTGAGGTTATTGATATTTCAATAGGTTAACCAACATTTTTTCCCCATAGTGAGACACTACACTCAGAAAAGATCCTTTTGTAAGGGACAAAGAGCCACTGAAACTAGAAAACTTGACTCCTGACCAGCAATGCTCTCAGAGAAAGTTCTTGATCAAAAGGAGGGAAACATAAAAAAAATGAATAAACAGGAACCTCAATTAAATAGAGCTGGGAGACCAGAAGGGGGAGTTGTCACACCCTGCAGTAACAGCAGAGGCCAAAAGAAAAAAGAAACATTTTTCTTCTTTCTTAGCAAAAACTCAGCCAATGAAAAGCCATGGAATCTTTGTCTGCTATGACCCTCCCGACTTCTTTTTCACCTCTATAAAAGCATTTTCCTTCCTTTGCCATGTGGGGACTTGCACATGGCTTACCATGATTACAGACCCCAGACTGATTCTATTCTGGTCCTCAAGAAAGTCATCTCTGCTGGAGAAATATCTGGCAGTCTGTCTGTTTTAGATCAACAATACCTGGAGCAGTAGATTTGAGCTCCTCGTATCATACAGCTAATTCCCACTGGCTATCTATTTTATATATGGTAATACATATATTTCAAAGTTACTCTTTCAATTCGTACTTCTGTTTCTTCCCCCACTGTGCCCACAAGTCTGTTTTCTGTGTCAGTGAAGGTTTAGAAGTGAGTTCACTAAAGAATGTCCTGTTGAAACAAGAGGTAAAGAAGGTAGCTAACACCTGGGATACAGGTATAAATCCCACATTTCTTCCTTCTTTCCATTCTTTTTTTTCTTTCCTGCAAGTGAAGACACACTCCATACACAGTTTTGAATCTTAGAATTTTCATGTGGCACTCTTTTCAGTTAAGTAACCCTCAAGGATATTTTAATTATTTTGTATTATTCTATCATCATTGTACACTTATTTAATAGTTTTTAAACATTAATTTAGAAGTCATGCAGGGATTTGGGTAGAGTTTATATTTAGATATTGGAGTGTATAATTTCCAGGTCTTGTACGACTCTGAACTCTATTATCTACTTCTTCAAGCTATTAAGGTTGTCTTTTCTCCCCATCTGACCTAGGGAAGTTGTGAAGCTTCCTTAGAAAAGAAAGTCACAAAGTTGGGGTTCTTGCCCTTTGTAAGGTAAATATTTCTCAGGTTTCTGCTCACCACTGGATGTTTTCTGGTGCCACCAAATGATTGTTTTTTAGTATTTTTTGCCCATGTTTCATAAGTGTTTATCTGTGGAGGAATCTCTTGACCTCTTCCTGCCTTTATTATAGAAATCTTGCCCAAGTCACTATTATTACATTGTTAAAAACCTTTACTAATTTGACAAAGTGGAATCAAACCCGGGTATCCTGCATTGCAGGCAGATTTTTTACCGCCTGAGCTTCCAAGGTGAAAATTAACTGATTAGTTAATGTTATAGTTCAAATGTTTAGTGTCATTGAGCATTTCTGTGTTTTCAAAACTATAAATGCAGGATTTATACCTACATCCCAGGTGTTAGCTGGCTATTTGTATTTTCCCATTTGTAAATTACCTGCTCATTTCCTTTGCCTATTTTGAAATTCTAGAGTCTTATTTTTTTTTCTTATTAAGAAAAGGTAATAAGATGAGTCTTTATTATTCAAATATTATTATTCTGCCAAATTGCATGTACTCACCATCTACTTAAGAAACAGAATACTAAACTGTGAATCTACTTCCTGATAGCATTTGCCTTGATCCCCTCAGTTAACTCTTCGTTTGAATTTAGTATATATTACTCTCACCCAAGTTTATGTCAATTTATGACTTGGGCCATAAAAATATATAATGTTGCTTATTCATTTTCAAATGCATATGTAAATGATACCATGCCATGTATATCCATCCATTTTTCAAACTTAACATTGCATTTGTACATTTTTCCATGGTGAAACATATCTCTGTTCTATTCATTTGAGCTACTTTATAATATTTCTTTGTAATGCACTTTACTGATAATTTCATGTTTATAAAATTTTTGGTACTATAAATCTATGCTATTACAAATATTTATGTACATTTTTTGTGTCTCTGTGCACAAGTCCTGAGATTTTTCTACAATTTTATGAAAGTTACTATCCAATAGTGACTAATTTACATTCCTACTAACTGTGTTATAGTTTCCATTTCTCTATATATTTGCCAACATTGGTACTCACAGCATTTAACTTTTGCCAATCTGATGAGTGTGAGTGGATGTCACACCTTTAAATTTTGTGTCTTCCTGATTGTTGATGTTGTACTTATTTCTCAGTTTATTATATATTTTTTCATCTTTTCAAAAATCTATTGTCATTGTACAGACATATATGGAGTATTAATTATGTTGCAAATACTTCTCACATCAGTATTTTAAAAAATCCTTATCCTAGGGGTACAAAATATAATAACGAAGTGGAAAAATAAATTATATCAGTTCTGTTCCAGTGTAGCTGAACAAGTTTCTAACCAATAGGCCTTCCCAAAGATAACAACTATAAACTCTGGACAACTGAACTAAGTTACCTAAAGACTCTGGTGAGACAAGAAAAGCATAGATTCTGAAGGAGAGTCAAAACATAAAATATGGACAGACACAGGATAAGTTTCCTGTTTTTATATCCTTTATCTTGAGGACAAACAGACAGGCTGCCAGTGACTCCACATGAGGCAGGAAAACAGATAGAAAACTTAGAATCATTCTAGCTTGATGAACTAGGTGACACAGTTTGGGGCATCCACAGTTGCTGGAAAGCAGAGGGGAGAATACTGAATGCAAAGAGCTAGATGGAGAAGGCTCAAGTTGTGGACAATTCTGCCCAAATCTCTGTCTGATTTCAGAATCATGTAAGGATGGGGCAGATTTCAAACAACCTAGAAAAAGGGAAAACATAACTGAATCAAGACTTGAGTTGCTGATTATGTCTGTGTTTATAGCTTGATTTAGTAGGCAATATAGCCTATAAAACAGAAATATAAACATTGTTCAGAGGAATATGGCAAAATATAGAACTTCCACAAAAATATCATTCACAAAGTACACACTATAGTTTCAAGTCCCTCAGCATAAGAAGAACCTATTTTCTCAAAAGAAAATATAGCCAGTGGGGTTCAGCCCAGAAATTTTCCAAACATTTGAATTAGCAGACAATAACTGAAACAATTCTTATAGCTATGTTTAAGAAGGTAAAGTAAAATAAGCTTGTAGAGAAAAACTGAGAAATTTCAATAGAGAAAAATCTTAAATCTGTATTTAAAAAAAAGACTAATAGGACTCCTAGGTGAAATATCTAATATCTGGAAAATATGAACTGGGTGGTTGGAAGTGCATAACAAAGATAACAGAAGAATGAGTCTCTGAACTTGAAAATATGTTGAAAGAAGTCATGCAGTCTAATAAACAGAAAGAAAAAAAGATTTAAAAAACTGAACAGAGCATCTGTGAAACAATACCAAAAGTTCAAATGCATATGCAACTCTAATCTAAAAGTGTAGGGAGGAAAATAATAGAGAAGATGAAATGTTTGAATGAATAATGACTAAAAATTTCCCCAGTTTTGTGAAAACCATACATTATAGGCTCAGGAAGCTCATTTAACTCAAAGCAGTATCAAATTAAACAAAACAAAACAAAATAATTGAAAGCCAACAACAGAGAGAAAATCTTAAAAGCAACAAGAAAGCGATGACACTTGACATAGAAGAAACAAGTTTGAATGATCTCTGACTTCTCATTAGAAAATACGAAGATCAAAAGGCAATGTATTTAAATTTTTAAACACAGAAAAAACATGATCAATCTAGAATTCCACAGTCAATGGAAGCAAGTTTTTCCAGAATGAAAAAGAAATAAAAACATTTTTAAATAAAAGAAAACTATAAAAATTTTCACTAGCATGTCTGCATTATAAGAAATGGTAAAGGAAATTGTTCAGTAAGAAAGAAAAGTTTAGATGAAAGCTTGCATTTTCAAGAAGGAATGAGAATGGCAAAATGGTACCTATCTTGATAAGTACAAAATACTTTTTTTTCATTTAGTTTCTTTAAAGATAAGAGTGATTAAAGCAAAAATTATGTCATATCTTTCTGGGGATTATAATGTATATTGATATAATACATGTGATACTTATAACTTAAAGGATGTAGGTGATTCATAGGCCTGCTTGATTTCAATATGTATCCCAATATATATTTTATGTGAAGTAGTGCAATATAAATTCTGAGTAAACTGTACAGAGATAAGAATGTATATTTTAATCCCTAGAGTAAATACCTGAAATATTCAAAGATGCATAACTAAAATCCAATAGACCAATTAAAATAAAATTCTTAAAAATATTGCAGTAATCCAAAAGTAATCCAAAATATTGCAGTAATCCAGAAATCAGTAACATGAGAACAAAAAACAGAGGAGAGGAAGTGAAAAAAAATACTAAAAAATATAGTAGATTCAAATCCAACCACATCCATAATTGCATTAAATTTTAATGGCATAAACTTTCCACTAAAAAGCAGAACTTGTGAGCATAAGCAAAATGTATGCTTTAGTTATATCTATCTATCTATACTTTAAAGACACAGAGAGTGCAAACAGATGGATAAAATGGTATAACATACGAATAGTAAACACAAAAAGTCTGGAGTGGGTAAATTATTAAATAAATTATATATTATAAGTACTATAAGAATTTATAAAAGTAGAGCAAAGTATGGGTATCAGAGTACGGAGGTTATCATCTCAAATGGATTGGTCAAAGCAGACAATGAAAATGTGACATTTAAAAACACAAGAAACTCTGCATGATCAAGAAGCAAGAAGCAATCAACTTCAGTCTCATAACCTAGTTAGAGTGCTAACACTACTGCTGCTGTTGATGGTCAGTTGAGTGGACTGACCTGTAGGTAGTTCCTCAGTCATTGCATAAATAATTTTGTTCTTTGTATCATTCACTCTGTTCCCCATACAGTTTCAATTCCATTCCCTGACTGTTCCAAAAAGTAAACAGAAGAGACTGGAGAGATTACCTGAAGTTGTGGGAGAGAGGGACCTAGAATTGCCAAAACATTATAATTAATGACGAGTTAATTCATCTAAATCAATTCAGAAAGGTAAATGGAATGTACGCTGTTATGTTGATATTGAATGATTTCCCTTGGAAATGAACAGAGATCATTCTGTCCTTTTTGAGATTGTATCCAAGTACTGCATTTCAGACTCTTTTGTTGACTATGATGGCTACTCCATTTCTTCTAAGGGATTCTTGCCCATAATTGTAGATATAATGGTCATCTGAGTTAAATTCACCCATTCCAGTCCATTTTAGTTTGTTGATTCCTAAAATGTCAACATTCACTCTTGCCATCTGTTTGACCACTTCTAGTTTGCCTTGATTCATGGACCTAACATTCCAGGTTCCTATGCAACACTGCTATTCAACATTCCTATGCAGAATATTCATATTCCTGTGCAATATTGCTCCTAGTCCAATATTGCATTGGACTTCCATCACCAGTCACGTCCACAACTGGGCATCGCTTTTGCTTTGGCACCTTCTCTTCATTGTTTCTGGAGTTATTTCTCCACTGATCTCCAGTAGCATATTGGGCACCTACTGACCTGGGGAGTTCATCTTTCAGTGTCCTATCTTTCTGCCTTTTCATACTATTCATGGGGTTCTCAAGGCAAGAATACTGAAGTGATTTGCCATTCCCTTCTCCAGTGGACCACGTTTTGTCAGAACTCTCCACCATGACCCATTCATCTTGGGTGGCCCACATGGAATGGCTCATAGTTTCATTGAGTTAGACAAGGCTGTGGCCCATGTGATCAGATTGGTGAGTTTCCTGTGATTGTGGTTTTCAGTGTGTCTGCTCTCTGATGGAGAACGATAAGGGGCCTATGGAAACTTCCTGATGGGAGAGATTGACTGAGGGGGAAATTGGGTCTTGTTCTGATGGGCAGGGCCATGCTCAGTAAATCTTTAATCCAATTTTCTATTGATGGGCAGGGCTGTGTTCCCTCCCTGTTATTTATCTGGGGTCAAATTATTGTGGAGGTAATGAAGATAATGGCAACCTCCTTCAAAAGGTCCCATGCATACCCTGCTACCCTCAGTGCCTGCAATCCTGCAGCAGGCCACCACTGACCCACACCTCCACTGGAGACTCCTGGACACTCACAGGCAAGTCTGGGTCAGTCTCTTGTGGGGTCACTGCTCCTTTCTCCCAGGTCCTGGTACACACAAGGTTCTGTTTGTATACGCCACAAGTCTGTTTCCTCAGTCCTGTGTAAGTTCTGGGGGCTCTATGGTGGGGTTAATGGTGACCTCCTCCAAGAGGGCTTATGCCATACCCAAGTCTGCTGCACCCAGAGCCTCTGTCCCTGTGGCAGGCCACTGCTGACCCATATCTCCACAGGAGACACTCAAACACAGTTCTGTCTCAGTATCTGTGGGCATCACTCAGTAATTACTTCAGTTATGCTGAAGAAGCTGAAGTTGAATTGTTCTATGAAGACCTACAAGACCTTCTAGAACTTACAGCCAAAAAAAATGTCCTTGTCATCATAGGGGACTGGAATGCAAAAGTAGAAAGTCAAGAAATACCTGGAGTAACAGGCAAATTTGGCCTTGGAATACAGAATGAAGCAGGACAAAGGCTAATAGACTTTTGCCCTGTCTGAGGAGGCCTTACGAATACCTGTGAATAGAAGACAAGTGAAAGGCAAAGGAGAAAAGGAAAGATATACCCATTTGAATGCAGAGTTCCAAAGAAAAGCAAGGAGAGATAAGAGGCTTCCTCAGTGATTAATGCAAAGAAATAGAGGAAAACAATAAGAGATACCAAGGGAACATATCATGCAAAAGGGCACAATAAAAGACAGAAATAGTATGGACCTAATAGAAGCAGAAGATATTAAGAAGAGGTGGCAAGAATACACAGAACTAAACAAAAAGATCTTCACGACCCAGATAATCACGATGGTGTGATCACTCACCTAGAGCCAGACATCCTGGGATGTGATGTCAAGTGGGCCTTAGGAAGCATCACTATGAACAAGGCTAGAAGAGGTGGTGAAATTCCAGTTGAGTTATTTCAAATCCTAAAAGTTGATGCTGTGAGAGTGCTGCACTCAATGCCAGCAAATTTGGAAAAGTCAGCAGTGGCCACAGGACTGGAAAAGGTCAGTTTTCATTCCAATCCCAAAGAAAGGCAATGCCAAAGAATGCTCAAACTATTGCACAATTGCACTCATCTCACATGCTAGTAAAGTAATGTTCAAAATTCTCCAAGCCAGGCTTCAACAGTACATGAACTATGAACTTCCAGAAATTCAACCTGGATTTAGAAAAGACAGGAACCAGAGATCAAATTGCTAACATCCACTGGATCGCGGAATAAGCAAGAGAGTTCCAGAAAAACATCTACTTCTGCTTTATTAACTATGCCAAAGCCTTTGACTGTGTGGATCACAATAAACTGTGGAAAATTCTTAAAGAGATGGGAATACCAGACCACCTGACTTGCGTCTTGAGAAATCTATATGCAGATAAGGCAGCAACAGTTAGAAATGGACATAGAACAACAGACTGGTACCAAATGAGGAAAGGAGTATGTCAGGCTGTATATTGCCATTCTGCTTATTTAACTTATATACAGAGTAAATCATGAGAAATGCTGGACTGGATGAAGCACAAGGTGGAATCAAGATTGCTGGGAGAAATATCAATAACCTCAGATATGCAGATGACACCACCCTTATGTCAGAAAGCTAAGAAGTACTAAAGACATCTTGATGAATGTGAAAGAGGAGAGTGAAAAAGTTGGCTTAAATCTCAATATTCAGAAAACTAAGATCATGGCATCCAGTCTCATCACTTCATGGCAAATAGATGGCGAAACAGTGGAAATAGTGACAGACTATTTTGGGGGGCTCCAAAATTACTGCAGATGGTGACTGTAGCCATGAACTTAAAAGATGCTTACTCCTTGGAAGAAAAGTTATGACCAACCTAAACCCATATTAAAAAGCAGAGGCATTATTTTGCAAACAAAGGTCTGTCTAGTCAGAGATATGATTTTTCCAATAATCATGTATGGATGAGAGTTGGACTATAAAGAAATCTGAGCACTGAAGATTTGATGCTTTTGAACTGGGGTGATGAAGAACTGACTTATTTGAAAAGACCCTGATGTGGGGAAAGATTGAAGGCAGGAGGAGAGGGGAGGACAGAGGATGCGATGGTTGGATGGCATCACCAACATGAAGGACATGAGTCTGACTAAACTCCAGGAGTTGGTGATGGACAGGGATGCCTGTTGGGCTGCAGTCAATGGGGTCTCAAAGAGTCAGACAAGACTGAGTGGCTGAACTGACTGATGCTGTTATGTGGGAAAAAAAGGTCAGATGTTATTAGAGATTTTCTTCCAGTTTGAATGCCATTTTTGAACATTTGCTCTATGGCATGACTTTCGTTACAGGTTGGATAATGTTGTGAGTAAGAACTCTCCTCAAGCAAAATCATCCAAATAAGTAATTTTGATATTTTGCCATAGATGTTATTATTTAAGTTATTATTTAAAGAAAGTTTATTTAAAGTGCATGAGGAAAAAAATGGAATACCTGGGAAGCCAAAGAAAACTAGCAATTAGGTAAGTCATGAAGGATGCACAGGTATATGTTAGGCAGACAAAGAAGGAAAAGTGGACTGAAAGCGAATATTTGGAGCTATGAAAGGATACAAGTATTTTTGGTGTATAGTGAGAAGCCCAAAATAACTGTAACACAAAGTTTATCATGCAAGGCAAGAATAAACAGTTAAGCTAAAGATACATTAAAGAAGATGATAAAATCTGAAGGAAGTTGGTGGAAACATAGGAGGTACCATGATCAGATCTGTGTTTATAGCTCTGAAAACTGTCTAAAGGATGAATGAGTAAAAATGAAGACATTGAAGATAGAGAATGTAGTACAGAGGCTTTTGTCATAGTCTAAATAAGAGGTGGGGCTTCTCTAGTGGCTAAGTAGTAAAGAGGAAATGCAGGTATGATCCCTGGGTCAGGAAGATCCCCTAGAGAAGGAAATGGAAAGCTACGCTAGTATTCTTGCCTGGGAAATCCCATGGACAGAGAAGCCTGGTGGGCTACAGTTCATGTTGTCACAAAAACGTCAGACATAACTTAGAGACTAAACAATAGCAACAATTAAGAGGCAAGTCCCAAGTTAACGGATGAGGCTGGAATGTGTGGCTAGAATGTGCATTTGAGAATGTTCAAAAAGACTCTATTTATGATGAACAGGGAGGCCTGGCATGCTGCGATTCATGGGGTGGCAAAGAGTCAGACACGACTGAGCGAATGAACTGAACTGAACTGAACTGATGAATTAGTATGAATGAATCTGAATTTTCCATTTTGAACAATAGGAGGGGTGATGCTGCTTTTGACTGAGTTAAGAAATGCCAAAAGGAAATAGATTTAGGCTGAGTGGAGGGGCTAACAGGAATGATGAGCTTCCAGTTTAGATATGCTGTATTTGAGATAAACAGAGAATGAAGAGATAGACACATGTAAGAGGTGATTGTTCTGGTATTCTAGAGAGAGCCCAGACCAGGAGACATAATTTTGGAGTCCTTTCCAAATGAATATTATTAGAAAGCATGTAAGTAGATGAGGACATCTTAGAGGAACATAAAAAATGAGAAGGCAAATCCACCAACGAAAAGATACTGGGACACCAACACCTAAGGGACATGAAGAAACATCAGCAAAATAAAGAAAATTAAATCAGTAAGGAAAACCAGGGAAACTGCATTCTACATGAAAATATATTTTTAAATAAAGAAAGATTAAAAGTACAGAGACTCTAGATATAGGAAGAAGTAAAAATGAGGATTTAACATAGAAATATTAAAATGACAGAGAAAGAGGTAAAACTATATTATTCAAAATACAGTGTCAGAACCACCACTTCAGTTCAGTTCAGTCGCTCAGTCGTGTCCGACTCTTTGAGGCCCCATGAATTGCAGCACGCCAGGCCTCCCTGTCTATCACCATCTCCTGGAGTTCACTCAAACTCACTTCCATCGAGTCGGTGATGCCATCCAGCCATCTCATCCTCTGTTATCCCCTTTTCCTCCTGCCCTCAATCCCTCCCAGCAACAGGGTCTTTTCCAATGAGTCAACTCTTCGCATGAGGTGGCCAAAGTACTGGAGTTTCAGCTTTAGCATCATTCCTTCCAAAGAACACCCAGGACTGATCTCCTTTAGAATGGACTGGTTGGATCTCCTTGCAGTCCAAGGGACTCTCAAGAGTCTTCTCCAACACCATAGTCCAAAAGCATCAATTCTTTAGTGCTCAGCTTTCTTCATCATCCAACTCTCACATCCATACATGACTACTGGAAAAACCATAGCCTTGACTAGATGGACCTTTGTTGGCAAAGTAATGTCTCTGTTTTTCAATATGCTATCTAGGTTGGTCATAACTTT
>SJYQ01001316.1:225219-241139 GCA_006410935.1 Redunca redunca | reverse complement strand
TAAGTCCAGATGGAGCAAAGATTTAAATTTATAAAAATTTAAGAAGTATAATTAATTATGTGGAAATAGGTGGATGTTTTTATAATCTTGGAGTAGATAAGACTTTTCATACAAAAACACAAAGAAATTCCAAAAGCATAAGAAGAGTTGGAAAAGAAAATGACAAATGAGAAAAATGGTAATGCATATGAAAAAGGCTTCCATTTCATCATCTACAGAGTTTCATGAATCATTTCTGAGAAATAAAGGCAAAGACTCCAGAAGAAGAATGACCAAATGATGTCTCTGGTCTAGAGCCACTGGAGGAAAGGATAATTGTGGAGTGAACCATTTGCCAAATGCTAGACTTGTCACCAGCTCTGCCTTTGGCATTACTTTCCGTTCCTTTTTTTCCTTTCATGTGTTACAGAAAATGGAAGAGTAAGCCAAGAGAGTAAGCAATAGGGGCCATCAAAGAGAAGTAAGAGTTAATGGTTTCCTTTAGCTCTATACATTGTTTTATAAATATGTATCCAAATCTCCATTCCACAATCTGGGAAGAAAGAGCAAGCAGTTACACTGATCCCTATTTCTAGAAATATAGAGGAAAACCTTGGAAACTGGAAAGATTGATGCTTGAGACACATCAAAGGGATGTAGGTGTGCAATATAAAACTCTTCTGTTTATAGAATATCTTTTAAAATCTACTAGTGTTGTATATAGAAATTATAGCATTCTTTCTGTCTATTCCTTGAGAAAGGTTAGGTTCAGTGAACAGAAAAACTGCACACTGGAACAGTTATTACTCAGGGTAATTTGGAAAATGGTGCTCCTGTTGGATTTTCAAATTACCGTGCAAAGCCTAGCTATATGTTGACTCAAACTGCCATAGTCTCTCTCCATGTTTGCAAAATATCGAGTAGAAATTGGTCTGGCATGGGCTGCAGTGTCCCTAAGATTTCTGTTTCAGGCAGAATAGACTTGGCTATGCTAGATTAATAGAGACTTCAGATTTCTTGTTTATTTTTTCATTCAAATAACAGTCCAGTGAAAGTCAGGCAGCTGTTCTGACACTCCCCTTTTAATGGTGACCAAGGATGCTCCTGTATTTACGTACATCTGAAAAAAATGGACAAGGTTAATACTGAAGGTGAATACAAGAATAAAGAATTGTTTATATTGTTCAGTATTGTTTTATGGGCTGGGTCTAAAAGTGTTTTATATTATTTCTGCTTAGGTTCCATCGACCTAAATCAAGTCACATAGCCTTCAGGTTAATTTCAAGGGGAAATAACCTGTGTGCCCAGAAAGAGAAAATAACCCGTGTGCTCAGGAAGAGAAAATAACCTGTGTGCTCAGGAAGAGAAAATAATGTGTTGAATATATAACACAGTTTCAGCCACAGTCCAAATTCTGGTCAACAAAATCTGTTTCATTCTTCCTCTTATAAATCAAACAAACTCACATCTGCCTCCTACCCAAAGAAAATAGTACAATGCTCCTCCATTAAGTATTCTGAATTGGAAAGGGGAAGATAGAGGACACATAATCAGTGTTTTTTAGTAATTGTGAAATACTACTGCAAAGATATTTTGGGAGCCTCACACCTGAGGTGGGGATAGGGTAAAGAAGAAGTTTCTGGACTAGGCCTTGATTCTACTTCCTGGGAAGAATTATCTTATCATTTCTTCTCCGTGGCCTCTGGTTATGAACTCTTGGGGCCTCTTCCTGGTCATTATTCTAGTCGCATCTGAAAAGAGTTTGGAGAGCATGTCATCCTTGGAGGAGGCATTCCGTGGCTACTTTCTGTATGTGGGAGTATAAAAATTAATGTTATTATCTGAATGTAAAAATCTATTTAAAGAGTGCACTTTTGGTTTTCTTGACAATACAATCCCCTCAAAAACTTTGTAGATTTCTGATCTATTTATCCAGCCAATTTTGTGTTAGTCAGTAATCATATCTAAAGCTATTTCCTAAAAATAATATTCAAATTTATTTTGCATGGCTACTTCCTCATACCTTTTTTACACTCTACTTAATGGTGGCTGTCATTGGACTCTTTGAACAACTGCGATTGAGCCAAATCCTACTTTGATCTGTGCTCTGAGACACTATTCAACTGATAACATTTTTTAAACTGCATCTTATCACTCAAAGTCTTTTTAATTCAATCTCTACAAGTAGTTCAGTTTCCCAACCCTGAAAGACCTTGGATTTATGAACTCTCTTTCATTTTTGCTTGCAAGCTTATTTTTGCCTGAGCTCATCACATTTTGTAATTTTTTGTGAACTACAGTTAATAATAGACAACACACACTAGGGCTATGAACCATTTCAACATCTAATTAGAAATCATTTGTAGACAGATCTTCCTTCTAAGTTAGAGTAGTCAATGGTTTTTAAGCAAAGATTTTGCCATATTCCCTGACTTAAGTATCAGTTTCCCCATCACCTTCCATCTATCCTAATGTGTGTGTGCATGCTCAGTCATATCTGACTCTTTACAACACCATAGTCTGTCCATGGGATTTTCCAGGCAAGAATACTGGAGCAGGTTGCTCTTTTCTACTCTAGGGAAACTTCCTGACTCAGGGATCAAACACACATCTCTTATGTCTCCTGCACTGTCAGGCATGCACTGGCATTCTTTACCACTGTGCCACCTGGAAAGCCCCCATCTAACCTATGGCTTTATATTTTCATATTTTGTTGGAGCATCATCTCACTTCAAGGTGACAATTTCCATATTAGTGTAAGTAAATAAGCTCCTTTAATTCCACCCCCAAACCTTCAGTGGCTTAATAAAATACTTAATAATTAGTGCTTAGTAAAGTAATAAAATTACTTTTAACATGAAAAAAATTTTTTTTCACTGTCCATTCATCTTATTGATCAGAAATGATCAAATAGAGCTTGTGATATGGTAAGTGCTAAAAAAAATTTTTAAAAAAAAAAACCTAGCTATTACTATTGTAATTATAATACTAGCAGCCATAGTGTTAAAAAAAAAAAAAATTTTTTTCAGCAATAAGCACAGACTTAGGCAATATTTTGAAGACCGTATTAGATGAAAGTTTTATCATTTGTAGTTTGCTACAGCTGCCACAATGAAGTACCACAAACTGGGGTAGCTTAAACAATGTAAATTTGTCTCACAGTTCTGATGGCTAGACATCTAAGATCAAGGTGTCAGCAGGGTTGGGTCCTTCTGAAGGTTGAGGAAGAACCTGTTCCATGCCTCTCTGCTAATTTCTGGTATTTTGCTGGGAATCTCTGGCATCATTTGATTTGTATAAGCATCACCCCGATCTCTGCCTTCATCTTCACATGGCATTTTCCCTGTGTGTGTATCCATCTCCAAATTTCCCCTTTTTAAAAGGACACCAGTCATATTGGATTAGTGCCAATACTAATGACCTGATTTTAACTTGATTACCTCTGTAAAGAGTCTCCCTCCAAATAAGGTAACACTCTGAAGTATTGGAGGTTAGAATTTCAATGTAGAAGTTTGAGGGAGGCACAATTCAACCCATAATACATAATAATCTGTTCATAAGCAATATTTCCACTGAAGCATTTCTTACTTAAGTTATATATTTACATGGTGGCTAATAAATCTCTTCAGTCTCTTCATGAGTGAGATCTGGATATTTGTGTTAGAAATCAAGTGTGCATTCTTTACTCTTTACTGGGCATAAATATGCAAAGATTATTGTATAGCAAACTGTTGTATCACAGTGATCTTAAGAAATCTTTTTGTTTCTTCCTATTTCCCAGAGTTCAAGATACTCTGTCTTCTGTATATCATAATAAACGATTAACTATGACAGAACAAGGAAAAACAGGGGGACAGAATACATCTCTTAAAAGGTTGACTTAAAACAGGGCTTCTTTTCATATTGTGTGTATGTTAGTTGCTCAGTCATGTCTGACTCTTAGCGACACTATGAACTGTAGCCCACCAGGCTCCTCTTTCCATGGGATTATCCCAGCAAGATCTTTTCAGGTTATAGCTGTGTAAAAACTATGGCATCATCTAAAGTCTTTTCCTGCAAAATTATGTCACATTGTTAAAAAGGAAACCTTAGTAGGCTTAAACAAATATGAAAAGAATAAGACTGAGCAAAAATCACTGAGGAATTCATTTAATTAAAATCAATATATTTATCATTTTCTGTGTTTGTTGAAATTTTATATTGTTGTTTACTCGAGTAAGGTGAACCTTCCATATCATTTACAATGTGGTAATCCATAAACCAGTAGCTACACTAAAGAAAAATTAATGCATCTTTTAAGTCAGAGAGATTGCCAAATAAACTGTTATTGCAATCAGATTGTTTTATTGAAACTAGAGAAGTACTCACATACAGAAATAATAGTTGTCGGTAAAAAGTTGAAAGATATGGGTTTGTTTGTTTGTTTTTGTTCTAATCTACACACTTGCTTTTGTTTATTCTTGCTAAAGTGTCATCCTGAAGGAAAGCAGGGCTGGCTTGGGGCCAAATATGTGAGTAGTCAACATTTAACAGAGGCTCCCGTTTGTTCAGCTTTCTCTTCTTCTCATCTTAAGATCACATCTCTTTCCCAGAACACAGTTAATAAATATTGTCATCCTGTTTCTGGATGCAACTTGTCTTTCTATATCCAGCCTTTAGAAGGGAGGGTGGCACATTACAAATGCTGAGGAAGTATTTGGTTGAGTACATGAATGAATGAATGAATTGTAAGCCCAAATCTTATTTTGTAGTCCAACCAGCACTACTTTGTTAAAGATCCAAAGTTAATTTTCATTTCCTTATTTTTACTCCTTCTAGTGTTTCCAGTTCATCTAGTTATAAAAATATAAACTTGTGATTGCAACAATTAACATTAAAATATAAATGGTTGACCCTCACAAAGTTATTTGCTTTTAATTTCAATGAAACTCTATTTTTGTAGCATTTCAGCCATTATGTTCAGAAAAAACTAGACTGTGACCAGGTCTATATTTTGGCTAGTTTTCCAAGTAGCAAAGGTAGTCTTCAGAAGGATGGCTACATATTGTACATAGCAGACATGCGATATAAATTTATTTACTGATTGATAAGAGATGATAATTCAAACACTAGGATATCTTAAATATGAAAGTCTGGGTTTTGTTATATATCATAGGAAGAAAGATTTTTACCTCATTAGTATAAAAAGTCAGGAACTATTTAAATTTCCTGATAGTCTCATCTAAGTATTTCATGTAGATGAAGTTTCAATCAAAGAAGATGCTCAGAGAGAATATTTCCCCATTCCAGACATCTATAGTGGACAGTTTCCTGCCAGCCTGGGAAAATAGGCTAATAGGATGTTGTGTGACAATGTGACAGAGGAGGTTTTTTTTTTTTTTTTCCCCAGGAAAAGAAGACTTACAAGTTAAGTCAAAAAGTTTTAGAATATACATTGTTGAAACAAACTATTATTCATAATATCTATTTTAGTCTTTTGAAATTCAAATTTTATATTACTAAAGGAATAGGTAAATGAAACTATATAGTCATTAGTACAAAACTCCCTAGTCTGAAGTCATGCACAAAGTTTCCTAGTAATCCTAAGTATTTCAAAACTTCCTCCTGCCAAATATTTAATAAGCATCTATTTCATGAAAAAACCTAAAGGTACCATATTTTCTATACTAAATTAAACTAAGACTCTATTTCCCACAAATGCCAAAAATATGATAAAATTTCATGTACTCTTTTCTCAGACATCTGGATTGAGACTTCTAGATAAAACTAGTTCCAGAGATATGATTGTTTGAAGCCCTTCCTGTACTGAGTTCCCCAACATATTAGATATGAAAAGGTAATAAGGAAAATACATTTGAAATTTGACAAATTGTCAACATTAGAAACAAAATTTTCAAGGTCTCTTTAGGTGTGTAAGTACTACATAAGTCAAATATTTAGATAAGATTCTACCGTTTTGAAATTCTCAGTCTAATATACAGCTTTTAACATTAAATTATAGTTGCCTAGAATTTGAAACGTGGAAAAATTTTAATGATTACTAATGTGAATATTGAGGATAAGTGATCAATAAAATTCTCCAAGCTGATGAGTCTAAACAAGAATCCTGGTTTTCTGATTATCAGTCCAGTGTGCCACCTATTTGTTTAAGTGTCCAGAATTTTTAACTGTCCTCTATTAAGGGAACTTGAATGACATAAGGAAAACTCCATCAGCTTTCTAACTAAGCAGTGCATGAATAGAATTCCAGCTTCTCCAGTTACTGTTTGAGCTTAGGAAGTACAACTTCCCAGTCTAAACCTCAGTTTCCTTGCTGGCAAAACTTTTATCTGTGTAGATGTTCAGTACTTTGACAAAAACACTGACCAATCAACACAACAACACTTAGCCCTTACTGCCACTGCAGTCCACTCACCTCTGTGGGAAATGGGAGCAGCACAGGCCTGGTCTCTTGCTGATTCCATTCACCTGCAGTCTTATAGGAAAGCAGGATATACACAGGTGGTTTGTGTCCATACACTGGGTATCATTAGTAACAACTTCTTTCTTTGTTAGGGTTTTAAAAGGCTCAAAGCCATTACTATAATTTAGATCCTCAACCTATATGTTAAGCCAAAGAGAAGAAAGAAACTGAAAACAGATGGGGGAGGGAAATGCTCTTTCTGTTATCTTACATTTCTGCCTAGTCAGTTTTCTTCCAAAGCCATAACAACCCCACAGAGAGGGTTTTTGTTTGTTTGTTTTGCCTATTGAGTGTAATATTAGAGTTACTGCATTATCTTCTGTAGCAGCCAAAATTCTAAAAGGGGAAAAACTCTTGAGAAAAAAAAAAAAAAAAGGAAGTATTTTAGTTAAATACAATTTTAAGTTTAAAAGGTCTTAATAGTTATTTTGTTGCTATTGATGTTGGTGTTTAAGTGAAAATGTGCATGCAGTTCAATAATGAGAGATCCTTCACATTTATGTATGTCTTTAAATCAGATCCAGAGTTTACAGAATTGCCATCTGTTCTTAAAATTGGGCCTACAGGTACATATTCTTTGAATGATACAATATTGATTTATTTGTATTTATTCACACATTTTCTATATCTCCACAGTCTGCACCAATCCCTTTATCTTATATCTGGATAGTTCACTTTTTATATTGTTCATGGCTTCTAAAAGCATTAAAGTTCACAGTCTCTAGGTTAGGTATTACTATTTTTATTTTCCTTCCCTCTAGAGCAGAAAATACAAGAGTAGAAAAGGAGTAATGGAGAGGGTAATGGCACCCCACTCCAGTACTCTTGTCTGGAAAATCCCATGGATGGGGGAGCCTGGAAGGCTGCAACCCAGGGGGTCGCGAAGAGTTGGACATGACTGAGCAACTTCACTTTCACTTTTCACTTTCATGCATTGGAGAAGGAAATGGCAACCCACTCCAGTGTTCTTGCCTGGAGAATCCCAGGGACGGGGGAGCCTGGTGGGCTGCTGTCTATGGGGTCGCACAGAGTCAGACACAACTGAAGCGACTTAGCAGCAACAGCAGCAGCAGCAGAAAAGGAGTAAACCTTAAAGGTAAGGAGGATGAAAGGAGTTAATGAAATTACTGGCAGATAACTAGACAATATCAAAAATGTGAAAAGAGGGTGGAAATCTATTGAAGTATAAAGCAGAATAAGAAAATAACTTCCTTAAAACCAAGATTTCAAAAGGCTAGAAGAGCATACCACCCCGCCTGGAAGATCCCATGGGTAGAAGTCGTTAGGACTGCCTCCAGCTGCATGTAACCGAAACCCCACCTCACCTCTGTGGGAAATGGGAGCTTAACAAAACAGGTGTTTTCCTCCTCATAGAGTAAGAATTCTATGGTACTTCAAGGTTGATATGCTGCTACGGGAAGTTGTAAGCACTGGCTCTTCTTTCTGTCAAGTGTGTGGATTTTGTTCCTATGATGGCAAGATAGCTCTTGTATATACAAGCATCATGTCCCATTCCATATACAAACTAGGGGGTGAGGCAAGAAGGAAAGATACGTTATGGCTGTTGAGCAAAAACATTTCGGCAGGTTCTTTTAAAGCCTCATCCAGTAGTTCTTTGCTTGCGTTTCATTGGTCTGAACTGCATTATACAGCCAAATCTAGCTAGAATGTAATCTCAGAAAATTAGTACTTCTAACTGAACATCTTGAACTGATTGAGGTACTGTTGCTAAAAATGAAGAGGCAAAAAAATGTGGAGTAATTTGGTAAAAGCTAACAATTAAACAGCACTTTCTACATGCCAAACACTTTACACGATAACTCATTTAATATAACTATTCTCGCTGCAGTAGATACCATTATATTTTCATTTTAAATATGAGTAAACTAAAACAGAAAGACATTTAATAACATGCAACTATTACCTAGATAAAAAGTGGCAGAGTTCTGTACTCTGTCTCTAGACCCTATGGCAATATCATGTTGTATATGACACTTAAAGAGGCATAAGGTTTAAAACTGTCAGGTGCAAAGAGAGTGGAAGTGATACTACTGGCTAAACTGAAAGTCTGACTATTAAACTACAATACAGGATGATAATCCTATTCCCTATCCACCTATCCCACTATTCAGTTCATGTGACTCAGAATGAAAGATGAAATGCTTTTCTACAACTTACTTAAGACACTTTCAGTTCTGAGTAACAAAAAACCAATAGAAACTGTCTTAAACAATAAGAAATCTTATTAGCTCATATAACAGGGAATCTAAAAGCAAAGACGATGCCAAGCCTAGTATGATCAGGCTTCAGCTTTATTTGAATGCTATTCTCCTCTGTGGGTTGGCTTTGTTTTAGAGATAGCTTACCTCATTGTCATAAATGAATGACAGAAGCAAATGACGCAATATTCTTCCTTTTCTATTTCCAAAAGGAGAGAAAGAAACAGACTCTCAATAATTCTCTCTTAAGAGCGATAAAGGATTCTCCCAAAAGCCTCCAGCAACTCTCCCTTTTTCCAGAATTGGGTCCCTTGCCTGTTCCTAAAACAATCACTAACAAGGGAGATGAGATCATATTACAAGATTAGAATTAATTAAAGATCATTCCTAGAGTAGAAATGAAGCAAGTTTAATTAAATCACAAGGTCTGTGTAGAGGAGGAGGAGTTATCTCAATGAAACAAGGCTTCTGTTAGGGATGTCAGAGGAAAGCTTACTGCTAGGTTGAAATTTTGAATAGTATGTAAGTGTAAAATTCCAGAAGAGCATGTTAATGGGAAAATAACATAAGCATCAACAAATAAGGAATAGATAACATACAAAGTTTTCTGACAAGTATCAGATTTTCAACCAACAATACAGAATGCTAGAAGACAATAGAGTGATGCCTTCCCAAATATGTTGGGGGAGAAAACATGATTTTTAAACCTAAAATTATATTCCCAGCTAAACTATCAACTGAGGATGAGAGAAAAAGAAATACATCTTCATATACAGATTCAGCAGTTTTATTTCATATGTATACATTATAAGGAGGATATTTAAGGCTATACTTCAGAAAAGTGAGAGTGAAAAGAAAAGAAAAAGTATGGGATAGAAATAACAGATATCCCTGAAAGTGAGATGCAGGTGCAATTAGAAATACAAGGATTGGTGCAAAGTCTGTGTAAGAATAAATGATACCTCTAAACTTCTTCTTATACCACACTGCCAGATGTCAACTTCATCATCCCTTACTGAAAGCTGAGACTTACTCATTAGAGAGTAAACCCAGAGAGATTTTGTATTCAGTGATATTAACCAAAGGTGCAGACACTATATTAGAAGGAGAGATTAAATAAAAGTCTACACACTGAGCCGTGAGATATTAAAGCTCTTCTCTAAGGACTGAAGAATTTTTCTTCTGGGAGAAGCTCAAGAAAAGTTTCTCAAGATGAGTTCTGTGTTGAACTCAAGGTAAACATACTTAGAAGTATAGACAGGAACCTTCATCATAAGATCCCTGCTCTATCACCCAAAGTCTACCCTTTGACAAGCACTACCCAAACTCCATTCTATCCATAGGCATAAACTTCCAATAAAGGTTTTAGTGTGTCAGGAATATTAGAAACAGAAACCAAGAATAACCAAAGGTTTATGGAAAAATTCTAATATGAAAGAGAAAAAATAAACACTGAAGAAACAGAAAATTTTCAGGGAACTAGAGAAATCTTCAAAAAATAAAATTTATGATTATTGGCAACAGAGAGAAGAAGAATAAACAAAAACAGGATGTTGAAAAAGACTCTTTAGAAAACACAAAAGAAGTTTAAATATTAAAACATCATCACATAAATAAAAATTGCAGTGAAGATTCAAAAGGACAAACTAAAGAAATTTTCCAGAAAGTAAAAAAGTGGCCAAAGAAAGAAGTGAAGGAAAACAGTAGTATCCATTCAAGGAGGCCCAAGATAACAATAAATCCAAAGAAAGAGATAATACAAGGAAACGTTTCAGAACCGATGGCAAACCACAGGTTTCTAGACTAAAATGGCTCAATAAGTGCCCAGCTCAGTACATAGAAAGATGGGGAAACATTTTCACATTATTAAATTTCAGAAGACAGGGTAAAGAGAAGATCTTGAAAGCATCTAGGGAATGACTGGGAAAAGAAAGCAGGCTACGTTCAGTGGATAAGTAATCAGAATAGTGTCAGACTCCTCAGAACAACGCTGGAAATAGATGCCAATGAAGCACTGTATTCAAAAATTGAAGGAGGTGAGTAATGTTAGTAAGAAGGTTGAATAAGTTATCCTTTGTGGAATCCCTCCATCAACAACTATTTGGCAACCACTACAGAAAAAGTGCTTTTGTGAAAGCTTTGGGATCCAACACCACCATATTAAGGTGCCCAGGAAAAGTCCTGACCACCTATGTATAGGGTAGTAAGCAAACAGACTTTGGTTCTGGCTGTGGACCCTGGCCCATGAGCTGGCTCTGGGACTTCTTGTTCACAGACCAGGAGACCTGGAGAACACAGACTAGACAATCATTTGTGGATGAAAGAGCTTTTGTGGAAGTCCAGGAGTCCAGTAGAGAAGTCCCAGCCCATTGTTAAGAGTAAAAAATCTGAGACTGGACAAATTGAAGAAGGTGAGAGCAACAGCTTGAGTTTGCCACATCATCCCCCCCTCCACTCCCACCAGATTGCACAGTTCAGTTCCAAGAGAGTGGTTTTCAGTCCGTGATTTCTCCTACGGAAGAAAATATGACCATGAGTAAGAGATGAGCTTTCTGAGCTCTGTGGTATGCTTCCAGAGGCCGATTTCTCTCTCACTCTTATCTGGAGGACTGAGAGATAGCAGACAGCTAGAAGAACAGCATCCAGGAGTGCACTAGAGGAGCATGGATCCTTCTAAACTGCATCAGGGACCCCAACAAGAAACCCATGTCATAGTCACTGGGGTGCCTCACCCATGGATCCACCTAACTGACATACAGGCACCCTCGGCACACTGTGCACCTCACCTCCATGACCAACTCCCTGTACAGCTCTTGGTTGTAGCAAGAACAGGTTTCATCAGACAGTCGGTGAGCATGTGCAGAAAGCTGAACAGAATCGATGGGTGAGGAAGCGACCACAAACTCGAACATTTAACACGTATAATCTTGCCTTTGAGTAAGCTAAAAGGAGATTGGCAGTAATTGGCTTGCTGGGCAAACAGGATAGAGAGAAAGCACACAAGGTTAATAATTCTGCCACAAGAGGGAGCAAGAAGTGTGGAGCAAGAATATCTAAAGAATCTCCAAGAAAACCTCAGAAACCTTAGTAGTCCTAAAAGAAGCTAATTCTTTTCCAAAGTCAGCCAGTAAAGATTGGAGGATGTGACCACTACTTAAAACATGAAGTCAACAATGTAAGACTTCAAGGAGTATGAAAAATCACGGAAATATGACACCACATATTATAATAATCCAAGTGAAAGTGAAGTCGCTCAGTCGTGTCCAACTCTTTGTGACCCCATGGACTGTAGCCTATCAGGCTCCTCTGTCCATGGGATTTTCTAGGCAATAGTACTAACGTGGATTGCCATTTTCTTCTCCAGGGGATCTTCCCAACCCAGGGATTGAACTCGGGTCTCCCGCATTGTAGAGAGACGCTTTACTGTCTGAGCCACCAGGGAAGTCCTATAATAATCCAAATGTATTATAATAACCCAAAAGATATAGCTGCAAATTGCCTAATAAAGAATTAAAAATAACTGCTTTAAGAAAGCTCACTGAGCTATAAGAAAACAGAGAAACACAATTCAATAAACCAGGTAAACAAATTATAAACAAAATGAGAAGTTTAATAGAGGTAGAAATCATTCAAAAGAATCATAAACTAAAACTACTGAGGTAAAGAATGCAATGGGTATGAGCAACAAAATGAATCAAGTAAAATAAAGAATCTAAGAAACAGAAGACAGAACCTTTAAAACTATCCATTCAGAGAACAAAGAAAAAGTAATAATAAAAAATGAAGAAAGTTTATGTGATCTATGGTATACCACCAAATGAACCAACCTGCAAATTATTGGAGTTCCAGAAGGACAGGAAAAGAGAATAGAAAACTTATTTTAAAAAATAATTATGGAAAACTTTCTAAAATCTAGGGAAAGATTTGGCTATGCATGTTCTTGAATATCATAGGTGCCCAAACAAATTCAACTCAAAATATCTTCTCCAACACACACTATAATTATAATTAAAAATCTAAAATCAAAGATAAAGAGAGAATATTTTAAGAAGAGAAGAGAAACTTATTACTTACAAAGGAAACTCCTTAAGGGTATCAGAGGATTTATCAGCAGAAAGCTTACAGACCAAGATGCCATGGGATGATATATTCAAAGTATTAAAAAAAAAAAAAAAAACCCTTCCAATCAAGAATTCTTTATCTTGCAAAGCTGTCCTTAAGAAATGAAAGAGAGATAAAGCCATTCATAGACAAACAAAGCTAAGGAAGTTCATCATCACTAGACTTGCCTTAACGAAATGCTGAAAGGAGTTCTTCAAGCTAAAATAAAAGAACTCTAGTTATTAACATGAAAACATATGAAAATATACAACACTGGTAAAGGCAAGTATATGGTCAGATTATAAAACTCTAATTCTGTAATTTTATGATGAGTTAATCATTTAACTATAGGATAAAGATTAAGGGTAATGAATTTTAAAAATAACTTTAGCTACTCTAATTTGCTAACAAATACACAAAATAAAAAAAGATGAATTGTGACATCAAAAAAAATCAATAAGGGAGAATAAAAAGGCAGAATTATCATTGGCGATAAAACTTAAGTTGCTATTAATTAAAACACCATTATATCTATAAAATGTTATATGTAAATGTAATGGTGACCACAAAACAAACACCTACACAATATATACAAAAAGCAATGAGAAGGAAATCAAATCATACCACTATGGAAAATCATGAATTCACAAAGAAAAACAGAAAGAAAGGAAGAGGGACATTACATGAAAGCCAGGAAACGATAAGACGGCATGAGTAACATCTTTGCGTGTGTGCTCCATGGCTCAGTCGTGTTTGACTCTTTGGGACCCCATGGACTGTAATTCGCCAGGCTCCTCTGTCCACGGAATTGTCCAGGCAAGAATTGTGGAGTGGGCTGCCATTTCCTACTCCAGGAGATCTTCCTGACCCAGGCACTGAACCTGGATCTCCTCCATTGTAGGCAGACGCTTTACTGTCTGAGCCACCAGGGAAGTCAATGCCGCCCCACCGTCCCTGGGTGGGCTGGAACCACCAACCTTTACGGTCAACAGCTGAACGCACTAACTGATTGCGCTATGGAGACAGCAGTAAGAAAATGACTCAGAAGACTTAGATTAACCGATTTTAAGACTTAGTATAGTGAAAGCGAAGTCGCTCAGTCATGTCCCACTCTTTGCAACCCCATGGGCTGAAGCCTATCAGGCTTCTCTGTCCATGCAAGAATACAGGAGTGGGTTGCCATTTCCTTCTCCAGATCTTCCCAACCCAGGGACTGAACCCAGGTCTCCCACATTGTAGGCAGACGCTTTACCATCTGAGCCACCAGGGAAGTCCTAAGGAAAAACAAAAAAGAGAGAAGACTCAAATAAAATCAGAGATGAAAAAGGACACATTACAAATGATATTACAGAAAAGGAAAAGATCATAAGTGACTACTTGTAAATAATCATATGCCAATAAGTTGGTTAACCTAAAAGGAACAAATAAATTCTTAGACACATACAACCTACCAAGTCTGAATCATAAAGATATTGAAAATATGAACAGACCAATTACTAGTCAGGAGATCACATAATCAAAAATCTCCAAACAAACAACCAAACAAAAAAAAGCCCAGGATGAGATGGTTTCACTGGTGAATTTTATTCAACATTTAAAGAAGAACTACTGCCAATCATTCCCTTAAGAAGACTGAAATTATACCAAGTATCTCTTTATCACAATGGAATGAAACCAGAAATCAATAACAACAGAAAACCTGGAAATTTCTCAACTACGGAAATTAACATTTCTGCTAATTTAATGTTAATTAATTAACATTAACTCTTTAGAAAAATTTAAAAGGAGGTGAAGTTTTCCAAACTTGTTTTACAAGACCAGCATTATTCTGACATATAAGGCATATAAGGATACTATAAGAAAACTGTAGGCTGATAATCCACATGAATATAGATGTAAAAATTCTCAACAATGCATTAGCAAAGCAAATTGAACACACACTAACAGGATCATACACTGTGAACAAATGCAATTTATCCCTGAAATTCAAGGATGGTTCAACATACACAAAGTGATCAATGTGATCCACCACACTGATAGAATGCAACACTAAAATTATATGAACATCTCAATAGATGCAGAAAAAAACATTTGACAAAATTCAGTATTCTTTCATTATAAATACTCCAGAAATTGAATATAGAAGGAACACACCTCAACATAATAAAGTCCATATGTGACAAGCCCCTAAACAGCATCATACTCAATGGTGAAAGGTTAAAAGCTTTTCCTCCAATATCAAGAACAAGACAAGGATGCCCACTGTTAACACTCCTATTCAACATATTGAAAGTCCTAGCCAGAATAATTAGAGAAGAAAACAAAATAAAAGACATCCTAATCAGTAAGGAAGAGAAGTTAAATTGCCCCGTTGCAGGTGATCTGATTGTATATTTAGAAAATACCAAAGGGTCCACCAAAACTGTTAGACCTAATAAATGAATTCAGTAAAGTTTTAGTACATAAAAGTAATATACAAAGGTCAGTTGTGTTTCTAAACACTAACAATGAACCATCTGAAAAAGACCATAAGAGAACAATGCCATTTAAAATAGCATTTAAAAATACTTAGGAAAAATTTACCCAAGGAAATGAAATATCTGCATTCTGATGTTTATAAGACATTGATGCAAGAAATTGAAGACAAAAATAAATGGAAAGCTATCCCATGATTATGAATTGGAGGAACTGATATTTTAAAAATATCCATACTATTCAAAGCCATCTATAGATTCAGTGCAACTCATATCAAAATTCCAATGACATTTTTCACTAAAAAAGAAAAATAATTCTAAAATTCATGAAGCTGAAGTCGCTCAGTCGTGTCTGACTCTTTGCGACCCTGTGGACTGTAACCTACTAGGCTTCTCCGTCCGTGGGATTCTCCAGGCAAGAATACTAGAGTGGGTTGCCATTTCCTTCTCCAGGGGATCTCCCTGACTCAGGGATCGAACCCGGGTCTCCTGCCTTGGAGGCAGACGCTTTAACCTCTGAGCCACCAGGGAGCCACAAAAGACCCCAGACACCCAAAGCATTTCTGAGAAAAGACAAGGGTGAAAGATCACACTTCCTGATTTTAAACTATATTTCAAAGCTAACATAATCAAAACAATATGGTTCAGTTCAGTTCAGTTTCTCAGTCATGTCCAATTCTTTGC
>SJYQ01001316.1:169937-209519 GCA_006410935.1 Redunca redunca | reverse complement strand
TTTTACTGTCATCTTCTTCTTCAAGCTGTTGTCTCTAGTAATGTGTTTATTGCCCTATATGTCCCCAACTTCAGTCTCACTGAGTGTATTGGCTATGGGTTCAGGAAAGATATACATATATATATATGTACACATATATATGTATGCATTTTTTACAAATGCCAGCTAGTAGTTAATGTAGACTTTGAAAGAGAGAAAACTCAAATACTTTGTTTTTATCTAACATTAAGAAAAGGCACTCTTCTTGATACCATTCAAGAATAGTTTTCCTAAAACTTTTAGAATGCTTGATGTTTTCAAACATGTTGAACAGGAATGTTCAGTATGGATCATGTGCCAAATAATTTGTGGTGAAGGAAAAAGAAAGGGAGAATGAAGAGAGAGAATTTGTTTTGTTAAGTGAAGTAGATATTGGGAATGAATATAAACCTTGAAAGTAAAATGTTCCCTGTAAAGAATAACCTTGTTAGCAGTTCTGTAGAAGGACTTTTGCAGAACTTGGAATCCTTTCATATTGAATACATTGGCTTTTTGTTATTTGAGATGATCTAATAATTTCAGGCCGTATGAATCCCTTACTTGCACAGTGTCTCTTGAATGTTTTATGCTGTTTTTTAAAAAGTAGATAATATTAAATGCTTTATTTATAAAATGATTATTATTTTAAATGAGAGTATTGCATATTAAATTTATTTAATATTTATAAATGTGAAAACTCTAATGGATCATCTTTAGAACCTTAAAATTATGTTATACAAAGAGGTGGTTGTGGTTATTTTTCATTGTTCTTGTGTAGGATTCTTTTCCTTAGTGTTTCATGTATTAATATTAAATCCATAATTTTGGGGTTAATTAACTACAGTATTATCATTAATATTATTATTTTTAAAAAGGGCTTTGGGTATGCTGTGCACATTTGAAATACAGTGATCACTCATATCCAGGATGTTTTGTTTTTTTATCTGCAAAATATTAAGACAGATTTTTTTTCTTTGAAACATATTATTCACTTCTTTAGATTTAAAAAATAATTAAATATAACATTAAAAGATAAGCCTTTCTTTTTGGTTTATGTTGTATCTCATTTAGGGGTTTTATTTTCTACATTTTTTAACTGAGTTACATTTCAGAAAATCTATTTTTACACTAGCCATGAACTAAAGCAAAATACATTATGTATACTAGCTGTTTTGTTAATAAAATAGAAAGATTGGTACCCAATGTAATGTAAAAAAATTTTGTTTATTAATTTGAAATATATCAATACATAGAATTTTTCTCAAAAAACCTAAGAATATTTAGTAGGTCTAAAAATAAGAACGTTAAGAAATGGCTAATAGGTGAATCCTAGTTTTTAAGAGTTAAAGAGAATATAAGAAAGTTCACTTCTAAAGACCATTGATCATGAAGTCAGGTTGTTTTTTTTTTTTTAAGTTCTGTCCAGTCACAATGCAAGTATAAATGCGGTAGCATTTCATATCCCTAGTTGCTATAAAAGAGTTTAGGGTTAAAACTTTGTGATATGACTTGGAATTAAAAGAACAACCCTTGTGTTTTCCACTTCTAGTAGCTTTCTAAAGTGGTTCATTTATAAAATTATGCGGGAAGAAAAATTATGAGTTTTAATATTATATGTCTCAGTATTTTAAGTGGACAAAGAAGTTTGAACGCTTCTGTAAATTATAACCAGAAATGTTAAGAATAATGTGATTGTATATCAATTCAATTATAAGGAGTGTAAAGCATCTCTCTAAATTTCATATAAGAAATCAGTGTTCACTTTAGACATTCCAAGGTACCAATGAGTCTTTGCAAATTAAAATATTTCCTGAACCATTTAAATGTAGACATAGAAAATATGATGTGACTTGTCTTATTTTATTTAAGTTGGTGCTATTAAGTTATGCAAGACAGTAGTGCAGTTAAACGATTAGCTTCTGATTTTTACATTTTGCTAATTTAAAATTTATTTTATATTTAAGGGTTAATGCGAAGATTTACACATCAATTTTAATTTTGAGAGTAAATTGCGATATTGATTGATTTTGTTAGTTGTCTAGATCATATGTATATATGTTTTGCCTGTATGGTAGTGTAAATTAACTCTGTGTCATAATTAAGGTAGCAGAGTTCTCCTGTCCATGTGCTCTTCAAGGCTTCCCTCATCCCTATTATTTCTACTGTTTGAGGACTATTTAAAGACTAAATTAGCTCTTCCTTCACATGGTAAAAACAAAGAAATCAAACTAATTAGTCCATTTTGCTACTAGTTCTTGTCATTGGAAAAAGTTTTGAGAGAACAAGATTGAAGCTAATGTGTTTGCTAAAATGACAGATTTGGGACTAGATGTATGGATTTCTAATATGGATATTTTTGTTCTTCCCCATAAACAAGGTAAATCAAGAATGGACTTATATTGGTATTTTAAATCACAACCCCTTTTCAATGTGTAACTTGGTTAAAAGGTATTAAATAAATAATCTTACTTATTTTACATTCTGTGATTAAGTTTTATGTTCCAAAAAGGTGCCTTCTCAGTTTCCTTCAAAAGAATGTATATTCAAGTTTTAGATGAAGTGATACTGTTTAAAGCAGTTTTTTTTGGTGTTTGGCTAAATTGTGTGAAAAATCTAAAATTAGGTGTCTCTGGGAATAAAAAAGTTTTTTTAAGAATACTTTCTTCAATGCAATCTTTGTTTGCTAAAAATTATGAGTGAATATGTTAGCTTTGGGGAGCTCTCATTCTCCAACTCATATTCCCTTGGAGTTCTTGTTTCTTTCCCAATTCTGAAGGATTAGTAGGACATTTCAGAAGAACACTGCAGGAATTTTTGAAACCCTGTCTAATTCAGCGCCTGGCGCTGTGTAAAATGATCAGTTCATTCCCTGACCAAATGAATAGCAACAAAAGTCCCCTGCTTCAGTCACCAGAGAATGTGTTTCCACCATAGATAAAGGGGTAAGTATGTATCATTCAATAAGGTTACATTTTTAAATGCTGAAATGCAATTAAGTTAATAAGCTGAGACATGGTAATATTTGGCATTCTAGAAAGTACTATCTCTTTAAAGGTATTAGCATAAAGATAGCACATTTGTTTATTATGCTTCCAAATCAGCTCCTAGTATCTCTGCCACAGGTAACAATTGACTTTTCAGGCTTCAAGTTAATAGCCTTGTCTCTTGCTTGTAGGGATCAATATTAGTATTAATTAATCACCATTATCGGCACTAGGATCTGGTTCTATTTGTTGTTACATCAGCAAAATATCAATATAGAAAGTGGACTCTCTGATCGTCATGGCAACTTCATCTCTTGGGTCAAAGAAAGTTTATCTTATCTGTGCATAGAGAGTGGCAAACTGTTTAGGGATCTAGTTTGAACTCTAAGAACATTGATTTAGTTTTTGTTTGCGAATAGAGGCTGAATTCCAATCGCAAGGGATAGGTAAGATTTAAATATTAATGCCGAGAGGCTTGTCTGAGAGGGTGTCATACCATTACAGTCAGACTGTCTTTTTGAGATGACGAAAAGGTAGAGAAGAATTGTCTAGCCAGGATTATTTAAAGCCTTAGTAATTTGTGCTTTTGACAAATACTTCTAAAAATGAATATATGATAGTTATTGGGTGGAACTGATTTTGGTCAAGATTTTAGGTGTTAAAATAAGCTCTTATTTTTTTCTCTTTCATCCTTCTCTCCGGGTCTATTATAATATATCCACTATTTTTTAAAAAGTGCTTTTGAGGACCAGTTTTGTCTCATGATGGGTACAAGATAAGCAGCCCCATGTCTCAGCCAGAGAGTTTTGCTCTGAAAGGCCCAAGAAAGAAATGTTATAGGACTGTTTTTGTGTTAAAAAATATTCGTTACTAATAAAGGAAATCCTAATGTAGTAAGCTCAAAGGATAGATGTCTCTGAAGGATGTTTGCAGAGATAATAAAAGAACCTAAGTTGCCAAAGCCAGGAAATAAAAGAGATGCTATTTTTTTTGATATTTCTAAGATATAGTGATTGCTTAAAATGAACATTTTTTTTTTCCTAAATTGGATCCTTGGAAATTCATTGATTATTTTAAAACATTATGCTAAGTATTAAAAATTGGATTTAGAAATGGTACCTGAAATGCTCTACTTTATTCTTGAGGTTGTGGGCACTAAATAAACTTAAATATGTGTGTTTATGGGGAGGCTGTATACATATCTTATGATTTTGGAGATTTTAAAAATGAATATAAAATGCCTGATGGTTATAACCAATGTCATATAATTGCTTATTCATTCCAGGCATTGTCCATGTAATAGCTAGAAAGTCAACTCTTTATATAGTCTGCAAGGCAGTGCTATTTATTATTTAATATTCTGGTAATATCCCCATGAGTGTAAAAAAAAGGAATATGTTTATAAGAGGCTCCAGTGTAGTATTTAGTATTAAATAGGCCTTCAGTTAATCTGGGTATCTGCCACCGGCTACTGCCCCTTTGAATTGCTAGAAGTTGTTGAATGGCCTTAGTCTGATGTTTTTTTTTTTTTAATGATTTGACTTTTGATGATATTAGATGTATCCTAATTAGCTACCACAAATGTATATAAAATATAGCTTTTATGTAGGCTACCATACATGTACAGAGTTTTAATAGTCTACATAAAGCTGCTGTGCCTAGTTTCTGTACCACCTACTAAAAAAGCTATTTGGAAAGTTTGTTTAAACTTTAAAATGAATCTAAAATTATCTCCAAATAGGCATTTACTGAAGATATATTTACTGTTATTTTTTAACTGATTCCCTTCTTAGAAAGAGAAATCCTTTTGAAGATATTAATTACTCAATCTGCATTTGTAAAACTTTGTGGATATCTGTTGTTGAGACAGTTTAAGAGAATTTTCAACAAGTTGACATCTATATAATACTGTATCTGCGAGATATCTTGTGAGTTGCTTGACATAGGTGTTTCAGCCATAGTTTCTGAAATTATTTATTTCAAAATTTGGAGAAGTCTTTAAACTTGAGTTGGGTGAATAACCAATTATAAAACTTAGAGACAAATATTTGACCTTTACTTATTACTTTACTATTAATCTGGAACTTTTAATTTTATTATTAGTTGCTTCTTTGTAATATAAATAATGGTGTGCTCTTTAAGATAAAAGACTTGCTTTACTGTGGCATATTCTCATATTATTATAAGCCTGCAATAAACTGGAAGTTAGAAGATGAAAAATAGTGAATAAACAAATATTTAATTCAGTTGAGGACCAAATTCCTCTGAATGTGTGTCAGAAAATAACTAAAAATTGTATACTACTAAGTGGCTTTAAAGAATAATAATAAAAAAAATACATTCGATACTGTCCATTTCTCTTTTGCTTACTACATTTAAATTACCTAATTTAGAATACAAGTTTTAAAGATTATCAGATAATTCAATTAAAAGTTCTGATTATTTTTAATTCAATGATAAAAATTTGTGTTATAACTTAATTTTAGCATATTTGGTATCAAGAACTTTTTTAATGGATTTAAAACAATTTCTTATAGTAATGCAAAAGAGAGAAAATCACATTGTAAGTAGAAGCTTGTTTAGTTCTCCATTTATGTTAGAAAATATAAAATGCCATATACTAGTAAGACTCCTTCCTTGCTGTCTGCTGAGAAATTCAAAGGCATTTTTAAAAAAATAAGACCCTGTGAATTTAGTGGGAATCTTTTGGAATGCTGTACAAATTATTCTGGTACTTTCTCATTTATTGTGTACAAATTGCTTTCATGGTGTGCATTTTCATCCATGTCAACATACATCACTGTAACACATTATGATGTTTTATAACCCATACCTATATGATTAATGTATGTATTTACATGAATAAATTTTGTGGATAAATTTTATGCTGCTCTTAAAATACTTTCAAAATATAGTTCAGTGAAAATTTAAATCAGAGCTGAATGGAATATTGACAATATTGCCTATTAATGAAAATCTTATATCCATCATACAAGTTGTTCTTTTGATTTTTAAGGAAAATAAGCAAGTGGACAGTTGCTTATACTAACATAGAGTACTTATAGCCATACTGTATGTCTGTATTTCACTGTTGTCAGTTTTGTATAAAATTATGTAACAGATATTTTGTTTGAATTAAAAACTGTCAAACTCATGATCTATGTCACAGTTGATTCCTTACCCAACTAGTTTATGTATCAGAGTACATTATTTATATCATTAGAGTAGTGGGACAGCTAATATGGTTTTGCCAACAGCATTGAAAATTTAAACACTTTTTTCCTCCAATACTCCAGTCAATAGGAATAGTTAAAAAGGTTTTTAATTTTCTGACTTGCTTTTATTTATTTGGTGTAAAACTGTCTGAATTTATATTGTACACATTTATCAATTAGGTCTTCTTTATTTTGGAGTGCCATTCTGAAATTCTCATATTGATAGCCTTTTTGCCACATTGCCATGAAAATAATCATATTTTCCGATGACATTTGACTTGCACCTAAGTACTTTTGCAGATTTTGGATTTATTGGGCCTCCCATAGCCAATAACAAGCTTAGTGTGTAGGAGAGACTGACCACCATGGGACTTGTGCAAATCTGAAATATTCAAGAGTTCATTTGCAAATATATTAGGTAGCTGCTAAAAATATCACCCCACTTCTTAACAATGTGCATCTTGGACAAACAGGCGCATATTTTGCCATCAAGTTGCTTAAGCCTCTGAAGTCAGGGCTACAACTGGGTCAGATGATAAGATGAGCACAACAGAGAAACGAAGAGAGCGTCTGATAAAACCTGATTGATTGATGTCTGGCTTCCCCACCATCACAGGCAGTTGACAGTTAGTTTGGGATCAGATGATTTGGCTTTTGCGATAGAAGATGGGGCCTGGTAGGCAAGCCTGAAGGACAAAAAGGTCGGTTTCTGTGTAGTGTCAAGTAATACCGAGCTCCCACAAGGTGGGACATTATTAATATTTCATTCTTTCTTTTTTAGGTCCAGGCCCTAACAATTGATAGTCTCTTAAAGGCATGAAGATTCAGTCTACAGACAAAAATGTGTGACTACCTTCCTGTTTCGTTTAACTCAATGTTGTTACATGGTTTATGTCATAAGAGCAAGGGCATATGTTTAGTTAATAATTATGTGCTATTTTATGTGATATTTTATAATATATAATGACATTTGCATATTTCATTTTATTATAGTCTTATAGGGTAAAAATCATGACAAATAAACTGGCTAAATTTAATATTTAAAAAATAGTTTTTATGGAGAAATACAGATTTACTGAGGGAAAATTACAATGTAAATTAATCTAGAGTTATCAGCTCCAGGTGTTTGGGTATCATAGACTATGAGAAGCTTAGGTAAAAAATATTCTAGTATATGGTTTAGCCATGCTAGAGTCTGGGAAAACCTTACTTGGCACAATGGGAGAACTTTATATGTTGCATAGGTCTGTGGTTAGTAAATGACTGTGGCTGTCATTTGCTGAACTTTATTCTTGCTGGTGCTTGGATTAATAGACTGTTTCTTTGTATTTTAATTATGGAAAATTCCAAATTTTGGGCACATATTACAATCAACTAAAAATATATTAGTTTATATGCTACTACAGAACAACATTGTAGATCACTTTTGAATCTGAACATAATTAATAGTAGATATTGATTATATCTATTATTAGGTAAATTAGATAAAATTTGTCTGCTATTAGAAGAAACAAGGAAGGGAAGAAAGAAAATAAATCAAAGTAGCTAGTTTTAGAGTAAACTGTTTCCCAGTATTAGTTAGCCATGAAAAGTAATATAACTGTTATAGTATTGGAATTTGGACAGCTTGGATTTGAATTTAGATTTAGGACAGTTTGATACTCTCTAGAAATCCTTTAGGATGTATTGCTTTTATCTTGAGTTTTAAGGGTCAGATCTCTAAAGGACAGTTGGGTCTTAGCTAATACTGGAAGCTTAATACCAGCAGGATGAATTCTGCAAGGTGCTGTATTGCTGATAGTATAAGTGGAATACTGTATGAAAGCCCTCGCACCGAACCCTGAAGTGGCACTCTTAATAAGTGATCAGGGAAGGGGGCTAATGGCCATTTCAGTCATGATTAGTAATACTTCCAAGAAAGGTGCCATAAGAAAAGGACCTAGTCTCTTGTACATACATTAATATGGGACAGAGAAATGTGTGTGTCTATCTCTCTCTCACTCTCTCTCAGGAATAATGAACAATCATAAGTGTGGTTACAAAAACTTTTTCAGAAAAGATACTTCAGGCAAAGGAGCACTTCTGTGGTTCTGTGCGGATGGTTACATTGCTGATGGATGTTGTTTACTGGTGGTAGCTAATAATGGTCAACACTTTTTGTAACATCAGGGAAAGAAGAGCACAGGTGAATTTCCATAGCACAGTTGCTGCATAAGTCTGTGATAACATTTCTCAGTTATTCAGTAACAATGATGTTTCATTTTAAGGTGGTGTACAGTTGTAAGATGCAAATTGCTTTGATAAATATTAGAGGCTTTTTTTCTTCTTTGAGTATCCATGAACAGGTGTCTAAAGTTTATTTGCTTTTCTGTGTGCGTGCATGCATGCACACACACACACACACACACACACAAAATATCACGGATTATCTAATACTGCCTTCTCAACCCCTTTATTCCTTTAGTGTTTTCTGTTTGTTTCTGTTATTCCATGTGGCTTTGCACTGCATACTCTTTTGCATATGGGTAAGCTACTCCTGAAAAATATCTAATTATACATTGAGGAAAATTAGAATCGACAAATGAAAAAGGTGTCACATCATAAAAATAATTAAGATCAGCAGTCCTTATAAATAGAAAGCAGCAATCAGCTCTGTGGTCAGCTAGACTCCAATTTCTTGATTAGTTTCCACAGCTTCAGAAATCTCATTTTGAGGAAGAGTGTGAATTTGAGATGCAGTGGCTGGAATGATTAGTCTGCAGTTCACTTCTATGTTTTTTAGTCCTTGGTTTGTAAGTTTACATTTTGAAGAAAGAGAAACGAGAGGGTTGAAGTATAGGATGTTACTAAGGAAGAGTTTTAAGGATTTGTTTTCTCTAAATTGGTTACCACCAGTGTTCTTTATACTGAGAAATAATCTCTTAGGTATTATCAGAGGTGAAACAAATGTTGAATGCATGTTGTTATAGCCCAAGGAAGAAAAATTAATCACTACATATTTAATCAAGAACTTTTAGCCTGGGATCCATGGAGTTTGAAGAATCCGTGAATATCCAGACATTTTATACAAAATTTTGGGTATTCAAGAATTTTGTTGCTGTAAGTCCTCCAATGGGTGTCCTTTACAATTGACATCTGATTTTTTACATCACCGCTTATTGCATGTTCTATGATCTATTTGTTGTTTTTCTGTCTGACTTGATCACCAAGTATACCATGATCATGTGCCATTTCCCTTCCCAATCTCTACCCTGACTGGCCCTCATAAACCTGCATTCAACAACATTTTATCTTTACTGGTCTCCTTTTTGTTCCTTGAACATGCCAAGCTGCTTTTCTTTTTGAAATATCATTTCCCTAGATTTCCATATGGTTGTCTTCTTCTTATCATTCACTTTTCACTTCACATGTCAACTCTTAAGAAAGACCTCCCTTAGCCTGCATTTAAATTTTCTGTCCCCCTACATGCCTTAATTTGCTCTCTAGCCCATTACCCTATTTTATTTTTATTCTACTGATATTTATCTGAAATTATTTTCTTTATTGGTTGGTTAGTATGCATACTTGTTTATTAAATGATTTCTCACTAGAATCTAAGCTCAGTGGACAGAACCTGGTCTTGTTCACTTCTATACCTCTAGTTGCTGCAAGAGTACCTGGCACAAAGCAAACACTCAAAGAATATTAGCCAAATGAATGGACGAATGAATGAAAAATTTTTTAAACTTTCATTTATCATTTCCTGTGATACATCTTTTAATAAAAGTGGTTTTGCAGTTTTCCATACCAAAAAAATAAAAAGAGTTATCCACATGCTTTTTATTTAAATTAAAAACTCCCATTTCTTCATTCAATAGTCATTAAACAGACATAGAATATGTACCAATTGTGTGTACTATGTTAAACCACAGGGAGGGGAAAATACGAAAATCAACACACTATGGTCTGTCCTGTCATGTAGGATATTGCATGGTTAAGGAGAAAGGCACAAATACTGTACGTTGAGTTATGTTCTTGATAGGTGAAAGTATAAAGGAATATGGGTACAAAGATACCTCTGTTACTTAGGGTAAGACTCTAGGATGAGATCTTACTTAAGCTGGATCTTGAAGGAGGAGTTGAAGATTCAGTCAGGACAAGAGGGAATTGCATCCTGGCAGAATCAACGGTTTGGCCAAGAGCAGAAAGGCGTTAAAGAACAGACATTTTTCAAGGTCTAGTGAGTAGTTGTGAGCAAAGATGATGGAACATGGAAAACAGGGACAGAAGGCAGCTTGAACTTGATCTGAGACCAGGTTTTCTGTCGTTGTTGTTGAACACATTGTTTTACTTTCAGGGGTTTGTGTTTTTGAAAAGGTTTTAGTTTATTTTTAATTGAAAGATAATTGCTTCACAATATTGTGTTGGTTTCTGTCATACATCAACATGAGTCAGCCATAGATATATGTATGTCCCCTTCCTCTTGAGCCTCCCTCCACCCCCAACCCCTCTAGGTTGTCACAGAGGAACATGTTTTTAAAGGGCTTTGTGTGCTGTGTTAAGTAACTTGAACTCATTCTTTAGGTAATTGATGGTCAATGCAGATACTGAAAAATAGAGCCTGATTAGTGCATTGTAAATGTGTCTGATGATTACCAAATTGGTATAGGAGAAGACAAGAAAATCATGAGCCAATAGGGGGTTTTAGTCAACTTTCACTGTGTGAAATTTAACAGTTATTGTTATCGCAAATTTCACCTTAGACTTCTGCACTACCTTCTAACTTCTAAATGTCGATTGAATGACGACAGCATTGTAGTGGATGGTGGGAACACTCAAGGGCATTCAGTAGTTTAGTATGAGTATTTTATTGAGGTAAGACAACACATGCAAAAATAAATGAACAGAGCAATATCTTTTTAATCGAATCTGTTTGTACTTAACTCACGAGATTGTCTTTGGGAGTAGCTTTGCATTCTTTCATATGCATTAGTCTAGTTTTGTAACTGAATATGGGAAGGGTAAATTTTCAGTGGCAAATGGGCAGAGCAATTGTAACTGGGATTGCCAGTTGTTGCAACCTCTTTGGAAGTCGATTTGCCAGTTTATAGCTATTGAAACTGCACATATATTCTCTGACCTAGCAAGTCCTCTTTCCCATAGGAACCTTCATGTGTGTGGTCTTTAAGGTGAAGTTTGTAATGGCAAATAATTAGAAGTTACCTAAGTGTCCATTAATAGGGGATGGATAAAATAGAATTGTGGTGCAATCCTTAGTGTAATTCATGCATTATAAAGGATGAGATGGATATCTCCATCCTACTCTGAGAATCTTTTAGACTAACAAAGTGAGAAAAAATATTTCAGTATGGCATCTCTCTACTTGTATTTTAAGAAGTGAAAGAATGAATAGATACACATATATGTATATGTTTTCTTGAAAAGTGTCTGAAAATATGTAGGAAATTATTAATGATGTTTTCTCTGGGGATTAGGACTGGGAATTTGAAGTAGGACATAGATTCCCTTACTGTCATGCCATTACCATTACTACTACTGATAAATTCTGTTGTGAGGGGAAGGTATGTGATGGGTTGAAAACTGTCAAGTATGTATTGCCAGTATCTTTAAGTTTTAATTGTTCATCTTCTCCTTAGTTGATTGGTTGAGAGGATAGAAATATGATTGGGGTTTGGGAAGAAAGGATAGAAGATGAAAAAATATTTAATAAAATATTTCAGTATCTGTCCAATTCAGACTTTACTGTGAGGGAGAAGAGCTATAATGGTAATTTTTTCTATAGTCCTTATTAAGCTTAATATGAGAATATACCAAAAGTGAGCACTCAAGTGAAGATTAAGCTCTGTTTTACTTTGGAGAAGGAAATTGCACAGAGAAAAAGAATTTAAATGCATTGCCTTTTAAAATAGGGCATTTCTCTGTTCTCAGCATAAGTCATGGCTATGTTATTAACCTCAGATTAATAGTGTATGATAGTTCGGTTTTTGATAAACGATCTGTTATTTAAAATTTGATGTACTATTATAGGCCCTGTTCTACAAAAATAAGTTTTTCCCCATGATGTTGTTTTTTCTGAGTTCAGAAATTTTGTCCTGTTCTTCCTGAACCAGTTCATACCCATATCCAGTGTTTTACTTTCTGAGTGATTTTTCAGATGCCTGTTATTTTTCTTCAAATTATTACATGCAGACATATTTTAAATTGGATCTGGGCCAAATATGTTGCTCTTTTTTGCACCTTATTAATGATTTTGTATCCTTGAAAATCTTCCAAGCTCTCTCACGTGTTCTTGTGGGAACAGCAGCGACAGTAAGCAGGAGATGGACCAGAGCATGGGATAAACTAGAGCTTAGCTTCAGTGGGATTTAACAAAGACACCCTGAGAAAACATGAAAGTTTTGAACCATAAAGCCACTATAAATATCCTCTGATAATTATTACTGAATGGAAAATAAAATGACCTATGTTGAAATTTTATCAAATAATTTTAAAGAAGTAAGCATAGAGATAGTATGGAAGTAACATGGGATTGAGGAAAATCATAACTTGAAAACAAATAAAACATCTGTTACTCTCATTTGAAGGAGGTGACCTGGATGGTAAAGAATCTGCCTGCCATGTGGGAAACCCAGGTTCAGTCCCTGGCTAGGGAAGATTCCCTGGAGGAGGGAATGGCAAGCCACTCCAGTGTTCTTGCCTGGAGAATTCTGTGGGCAGAGGAGCATGGAGGGCTACCGTCCATGGAGTCACAAAGAGTCAGACACGACTGAGTGACTAACACTTTCACTTTCAAACCTAATACATCTTGCTAAGTTTGTTTTCACAGGTTAGAGCGTTCTGATATTTTCAGCCTTGATAGCCCATGCGACCAAAAGGTCAATTTCATTCAATTCAATATCATGGATTCTGAAAACCCAGGTGGGATTGAAGTTTTTATTGTATTTTAGACTCAGTTTGGACAGAGGTGCTGCCAAGATTCATAGCTGAGTGGAGGTAAATTCATCTCATCAATGGCATTTTGCAGTGACTTTGTATCAATAGAGAACTAGTTGCTGGGGAAAAAAAAATATTTGGCTTCTTGAGGTACGCATTGCCATTAGGAATTCTATTCTTTTTAAATTGTAGTTGATTTGTAGTATTGCATTAGGTCAGGTGTACAACATGGTGATTCAGTATTTTTATAGGTCACCCTCCATCTAAAGTTATTATAAGATATTGGCTATATTCCTTGTGTTATACAATGCATCCTTATATCTTATTTATTTTGTACATAGTAGTTTATACCTCTTCTTAATCTTTTACACCTCTCTTGCTGCTTCTCACCTCCCTGTCCCCACTGGTACACTAGTTTCTTCTGAGTCTGTTTCTGTTTTGTTATAAAAATTCTATTTGTAAAGACCCAGAGAAGTTAAGGAAAGCATCAGCGGAAAACAAACCCAAAGGGGACCCAGCCCCCTACTTCCATGTGGCCTGCTGATATCCCAGCCATCATGTGTTGAAAAGCCACAAGTGGTTTTCATGGTGATAAAGTTAGTGGTTAGCACTAAAAATAGACTCAGAGCAAGGCCTAGTAGAATAAATTATTGAAGATGATCTGTTAAAACTACCTCTGTTTGGAAGGCTATACAACATTTCTAGGACGACTGGTTTCTGGGGTGAAGAGTCATCACCATTATTGATGTTACTAGGGTTTGTTTTCAAAACTGGGAAACCTGTTACATGCCTTATATCCTGATTGGATGCTGTGCTGCCTCTTCTTAGCCACTCCGTGGGAAAGGTGTTAGCCCAGAGGGCTAAATAATCTAGGAAATAACTTTCCAAGCCATCTACTTGAAAATGAGTGTGTTGGTAAACTTACATGTTAACTTGAAGACACAGAGTGCAGCGCTGTGGGATGCCACTTGAGTGGATGTGCAGGACAAAGCCACATTTTAATCTTTTTTATTTGGAAGGGGATTGAGTCAGTCACTCTTTAGAGAGAGACTGGGGATGGTATTCTCTTTCAGAAATTTGGAGTCTTACATTAGGGTTTTAATTCCAGATGGCCCACCTTATTATTGCATGTCCTTGAGCAAGTTACTTAATCTGTGACTCAGTTTTCTCCATTTGTTAAAAAGAGATTATTATAGAAGTCTATACATGGCCTATTCTGAGGGTTAAATGGATTAATACATGCAAAGAGCTTATAACAGTACTGTGTGTATACTGGTAAGATATCCTTATTATTGGCATTTTTGAGGTCAAATCCATAATAGCAAATTGTTCTCTTGTAGTGATAAATACCCCCACGAATTCAAAATATAAGTTTAAGGCCTTTGGTTTGCATATTTTTAAATACTTAAATAATTTTTTTTTGGTAAATACTGTTCCTAGTCAGAGTAAAAAGATAGATCTTGTTGAATATTCTAAATTATGAAAGATTTTTGTACAGACAACCCTTTTTAACTAACATATTTTATTCCCAAGGAAGAAAATATTTTAAAGTTCATTGGGAAATGCTTTATAAAATACATTGATAGTAACTGTAGTTATTTATCACACATAGCAACTGGTAAATATTTTTTAAATTTATGAAATCTGTTACAGATCATTTTGTCTGATTTTTTTTCATATTAAATAACATGAGGTGCCTTGGATATAATAATCATTATCATAAAATGTAAATAAGGATTTTCTTTTTTTCCTTCCTCCCAGACAGTTGTGGAGTTAATACATAAAATTCATTTAGAAAGCTTCTGAGTGGGGTATCTGAAAAGGTCATTGAAGAAACCAGTTGGTTAAAATGCATTTGGATGACCTGAACACATAGTTGTTGTGTCTCTAAATCCCAGACATACTTTATTAGGACAATCCAGCTGGTTTGCTATTTCTATCTCCTCATTATCAACACGTTATGGTATGGCCTCTTCCCCCTCTCTTCCAATGCCAAGAATTTGGCAGGGACACCATGTTAGCACGTCAGAGTCTGGGGGGTGGGGAAAGAACAGCTTCACACTGCTGTACGAGTAGGAAAATGTGTTGTCTAAACATTTGCCACGGGGTTAAGATTGATAATGGGCATTTTTAATCTCCTTACTTGAAGAATTAGAAGAAATAAATTTCATGAGCTTCTAGACATACTTTTAAGAAAATTCTGTGTTCATTCTAATTTAACACTTCCATGTATATTTTCCCTATACCTATTATATATATTACATATATGTGTGGGATTTGTGAATCTCAGAGCTTCAAACTCTTTGCTTTTCTCCCTTTTCCCTATCACCCTAAGATTACAGAATGTCAAGAAAGGAAAAGAGAGGAACTATCGCTAGGTCTTATTTTTTAGTTTCCATAACCAAAAGCAACTAAACTGAATATCATGTAATATTTTATTATCATGTGAGTGACTCTAGTAAGTGGACTGAGTAGATCCTTTCTAATATATTAGGCCTTAAAGAAAGCAGGCATGGAAATCTATTTTTGGTCCTTGTTCATCATTTTGTTTAAAAAATAGTGAAATGATAAACAGTTGAATTAAGGAGTCCCTTGACAGCTTCAACAGGATTTCAGATTTGGTGAGTTAGTTAAGCTCTTTGACATTTATCTTATGACTTTCACAGAAATATGGATTATTAAGGTTCTTTTGGCTATACAGATGATGTTGTGTATATATATGTGATTCACATACAGATACAGATTCACTTCTCACAGACCTTCTTTTCCATAGCAACTCCCTTCCAGTCGTCCTACACACTCATTGGACAACTTCATAAAATATTTTCTGTACTTTGATAAAGTGTTTTAAAAATCATCTCAAATTAAAATTATTTATTTACTTCTTAAAAACCATAAATTATGCTTTCAGTTCAGTTTAGTCGCTCCGTTGTGTCCGACTCTTTGCGACCCCATGAATCGCAGCACGCCAGGCCTCCCTGTTCATTACCATCTCCCGGAGTTCACTCAGGCTCACGTCCATCGAGTCCGTGATGCCATCCAGCCATCTCATCCTCTGTCATCCCCTTCTCCTCCTGCCCCCAATCCCTCCCAGCATCAGAGTCTTTTCCAATGAATCAGCTCTTTGCAGGAGGTGGCCAAAGTACTAGAGTTTCAGCTTTAGCATCATTCCTTCCAAAGAACACCCAGGGCTGATCTTCAGAATGGACCGGTTGGATCTCCTTGCAGTCCAAGGGATTCTCAACAGTCTTTTCCAACACCACAGTTCAAAGCATCAGTTCTTTGGCGCTCAGCCTTCTTCACAGTCCAACTCTCACATCCATACATGACCACAGGAAAAACCATCGCCTTGACTAGACGGACCTTAGTCAGCTAAGTAATGTCTCTGCTTTTGAATATACTATCTAGGTTGGTCATAACTTTTCTTCCAAGGAGTAAGCATCTTTTAATTTCATGGCTGCAATCACCATCTGCAGTGATTTTGGAGCCCCAAAAAACAAAGTCTGACAGTTTCCAGTTTTTCCCCATCTATTTCCCATGAAGTGATGGGACAAGATGCCATGCTTTCAGAGCAACCTAAAAATGTTTTCCATAATATTCCACATTATCCTAAAATGCTAGGTTTTAATAAATGATCCCTTTACATGCTTATAGTGATGTAGCAAGTAAGGTATGGCCCTTCCTTTCAGAAAGGAAGAAACTATAAAGGGTATGTTTCATTCACATATATATTATTTATATATATTAAAATCCTTTTCTCTATTTGGTTCTTAGATTTATTCCATACATAACTCATATACCTGAGTGATAGCAAATTATTAATAACAGTAGAAACTTAGTAATTTAGAAACTGATACTTAGAGATATTTTTTAATAATGTTCTTTTCCTATTAGCAAAACATATTACCCTATCTGATGCTTCTTATTTAATCTTTATTAATTTATTTACTATATAGTAATGGATTTTCATGCTTTAAAAAATTTAAGTAAAATAATAATAAGCTGGGACTTCTGTAATCTGAGATAGGAATAAAGTTGTAATTGAAAGAATAACTGGAGCTTTGATTAAAGAGAAATACATATTACCTTTTATATCATTCAGTAGTCCAGATTTATGCCATCATATTCAATGGGTAGAATACTCAACTTTCTTCTAAAACCTTGATTACCCAATGTTTCCATCACCCTAAGAGAAATGGGCAGGAAGAGTTATCTATATGAATTTGCATGTATCTTATTTTATAATTGCAATAGCACTTACTAACTATATGGATAGGACATTGAGATTTTATTGTAGGTAGAAAAATAAGAAAGCAAATTAAAAGAGAAAATTTTTTTCCACGAATTAAAGAAACAAATTGTTCCCCCGAGTGTCTCCTTAATTGATGAAGAGTGAATAAGTAGGGTACAGTTAACCCGAGAAGCATGGGGGGCAGGCATATCTCTCAGGACTGAGGTTAGAACCTCAGGCTTCGAAGTGTGAGGGATTTGTAAATGAAGCTACTTTGTTACTGTCAGAATTAATATGTGGATAAAAATCTATGTTTTCAAAGCTCTTACAGCATTTTTTTTTGTATTTCCTCTTTATTTTTAAAAGTAGTTTTATGTTATTTTTGTGCTGTTAACATTCTACACTTATGACATTTCGGCCCCCTCACTACCAACACCAAACAATAGAACTGCTTCAATTAAGAAACAGAGCATCAGCCCCTGGCATCTTATTCTGTTGTTCCATCTTTTTTTTTTTTTTGCTAGGGAGAATTCATTTGTTTCTTAATTAAGAAAAACACCAATAGCATGAAAAATCTGCTTATGATACCTGAATGGTAATTAGGCAAAAGGTAAAAAAGAAGCATGCACATACATTCCAATAGCAGCCAAAATGAACTTGAGCTGATAAAAATGAACTGAACTACCCTGGCATAAATGGAGACTGAGAGAAGTGTACAGTCATTATGGCTAAGACAATATGCAAACTATCTTCAAAGAAATCAAATTGCTAGAGTGTTTTCATTTGCATGTATTAACTATTAACATAATGAGGAGAAGTGACATTGGACCCGGATTGTGTGTCTGTTCGGATTGATAACTCTACTGCATCTGCAAACAGACGCCCAAAAAATCATGCTAGTAGTTAGATCAGAGTTGAACTCTGCAGTGTGGGCTAAAATGAAATCTGGGGCTTGGTGAACCTGCTGAGCTACTGAATGGCTGGCATCTCTCTCTATCACACTGTGTCATTCTTTCTCTCTCTCTCTCCTCGGCTCTCCTTCTTCTCCTCTTTTCCTCCCTCCCTCCCTTATGTTTTAAAAGTGATAGTAATGTTTCCGTGCCAATTCTCATTGGAAACTTCTTGGTTTTGCCCAGTACAGCTTTTCACAGTGTAACTAATGCTATAAAGGAGATCGTAAAAATCATAGGATTAAGATCCATTATAGGATTTGAAATTTTAGGGTTTTTAAAAATTTATTCCCAGCAAATGCAAACCTAGGAATAAAGGGAACTGACATTTATTGAACTCCCCTTGTGTATGTACAGCCCTTTAGTCATGTCCCACTCTTTGAGACCCCGTGGAAAGTATAGCCCACTAGGCTCCTCTGTCCATGGGATTCTCTAGGCAACAATAGTGGACTGGTTGCCATGCCCTCCTCCAGGGGATCTTCTTGACCCAGGGATAGAACCTACATCTCCTGCTTTGGCAGGTGGATTCCTTACCATTAGTGCCATCTGGGAAGCCCATTCATGTACTGAACAAAGTGTTTTTCCTTAGAAAAATGGAAAGAGTACTTGAGAAAGATGAAGGAGACGTGACAGTGAGAGACATCTCTAGCCTTTTAGATAGCTATCAGCACAATCACTGAACCTCTGGGTCTTAGTTCATTCTAATCTGCAAAATAGGGTAATGTTTCCTAATCTCAAAACCCTCGAGGCCAATACTTAATGTCAGTGTTCTAAAAACCCGAGAGAAATTGGAAGTTCATCACTCAGAAACCTGCTCAGAGCAACTAAAATGCTTTATTTCCTTACAAGCCATGGGATTTATCATTAACAGCATGACTTTTGCTAATCTATGTTGATGACAAACTCTGATGACTATATATATTTTTGACTAATTTGAATAAAATAAACATTTTTAAATTTTAAGTTGCATGTTTTATTGTTCCTTAAAGCAAAGTATGGCTTGCTTTAAAATCGATAAATCCATTTAATGTTGCAGTAGTTTTTCCACTCTTGAAAACTTACTCCTGTGTGTCTTACAAATGATGGAGACTACTAATTAAGAAATCTTGTATCATTTTTTTCCCCTACAATTTTTTTTATTCTCTTTCACACGTCTTTGAGTCCTCTTGGCAGTGTTCAGTCATCTCCTAGAAAGGTAAGTTCCCTGCTCTTCTAGAGTCTGCATTCTAGAGATGGGCTGCTGCTGCTGCTGCTAAGTCACTTCAGTCATGTCCGACTCTGTGCGACCCCATAGACGGCAGCCCACCCCTGGGATCCTCCAGGCAAGAACACTGGAGTGGGTTGCCATTTCCTTCTCCAGTGCATGAAAGTGAAAAGTGAAAGTGAAGTCGCTCAGTCGTGTCCAACTCTTCGCGACCCCATGGACTGAAGCCTACCAGGCTCCTCCATCCATGGGATTCTCCAGGCAAGAGTACTGGAGTGGAGTGCCATTGCCTTCTCCGTAGAGATGGGCAGTGGGCGATAAACATAGTAACTCAGTGATTGCATAGCCTGATATTGGGTAGGGTAAGTGTTATGAAGAAAAAACAAGCAGGATAATGTGTCAGAGAGTGACTGTTGGTGTCCTTGAATTCTCTGTTGGATAAAAGTTTCTTAAACTTGATGCTGTTGAAGAGGAGCAACATGGATATCTTTTTTTAATAAAATAATTGGCAACCACTCTCAAGGGTGAGGGGGCACACATCTCTCAGAGATCCACCTATTCCTCAATAACCCAGCTGAAAGATACTACTATTTCAATGGTGTGGAGGCTGGGAAAAATTATTGGGGCCTGTTAGACTTTACTGAACAAATAAGTTGAGGAGAAATGTGTCAGAGATGGAATTAGGTCCCAGGGACAATGTAGTTACTAAGGCAGACATAGGACATACTCTCATCAGTCTTTTGTTCTAGGAGAGAGACATCATTCTATCTAAAATAATGGTTATTGCTCTCTGGAAAATCAATCCAGTGCCTTATGATTTTTCAGACATGTTATTTATTTGCATGGTATCTGCATGGATATTTTTCAGCAAATAGGGAATAATGTAATCTGTCACTATTAAGGAAACTAGTTTCTATTATAAAATATTATTTATAAATAAGTGTATTATCAACATAATTATGTCCTCATTGTATATATTTACACATACGTGTACTTTTACTTTGAATGGATATTTGCAATTGATTAGATTTTGTGAGCCTTAAAAATGTTGTTATTGATCATTATCACTACTTTTGCAGTTTGGTTCAGTTCAGTTGCTCAGTCGTGTCTGACTCTTTGTGACCCCATGAACCGCAGCATGCCAGGCCTCCCTGTCTATCACCAACTCCCGGAGTTCACCCAAACCCATGTCCATCGAGTCCGTGATGCCATCCAACCATCTCTTCCTCTGTTGTCCCCTTCTCCTCCGGCCCTCAATGTTTCCCAGCATCAGGGTCTTTTCAAATGAGTCAGGTCTTCACATCAGGTGGCCAAAGTATTGGAGTTTCAGCTTCAACATCAGTCCTTCCAATGAACACCTATGACTGATCTCTTTTAGGATGGACTGGTTGGATCTCCTTGCAGTCCAAGGGATTCTCAAGAGTCTTCTCCAACACCATAGTTCAAAAGCATCAATTCTTTGGTGCTCAGCTTTCTTTATGGTCCAACTCTCACATCTATACATGACCACTGGAAAAACCATAGCCTTGACTAGATGGACTTTTGTTGACAAAGTAATGTCTCTGATTTTTAATATGCTATCTAGGTTGGTCATAACTTTTCTTCCAAGGAGTAAGCGTCTTTTAATTTCATGGCTGCAGTCACCATCTGCAGTGATTTTGGAGCCCAAGAAAATAAAGTCTGTCACTGTTTCCCCATCTATTTGCCATGAAGTGATGGGACCGGATGCTATGATCTTAGTTTTCTGAATGTTGAGCTTTAAGCCAACTTTTTCACTCTCCTCTTTCACTTTCATCAAGAGGCTCTTTAGTTCTTCTTTGCTTTCTGCCATAAGGGTGGTGTCATCTGCATATCTGAGGTTATTGATATTTCTCCCGTCAATCTTGATTCCAGCTCGTGCTTCCTCCAGCCCAGCATTTCTCTTGATGTACTCTGCATAGAAGTTAAATAAGCAGGGTGACAATATACAGCCTTGACGTACTCCTTTTCCTATTTGGAACCAGTCTGTTGTTCCATGTCCAGTTCTAAGTGTTGCTTCCTGACCTGCATATAGGTTAAGAGGCAGGTCAGGTGGTCTGGTACTCCCATCTCTTTCAGAATTTTCCACAGTTTATTGTGATCTACACAGTCAAAGGCTTGCAGACATGTTAATTCCACTTTAATTCCATTTTGCATAAGATAGCATCTCTGCTTAATATAAGTGGACATGTGTGACCACAGAACCCTGTAGAGCTTCCAGGGACCATAAGGCATTGGGAACATCCTGATAGATTACAATTTTGTACTGTAGGCAAAATATTCATTAGAGTTTTAATAGAAGAATTTCTTCACTGGTTATTCATCTGGAGATGGCTCATATCATGTAAGAAACGAATCGCCAGTCGATGTCCGATGCAGGATGCAGGATGCTTGGGACTGGTGCAAGGAGAGGACCCAGAGGGATGGTATAGGGTAGGAGATGGGAGGGGATTCGTGTTTGGGAATGCATGTACACTCGTGGTGAATTAATGTCAGTGTTTGGCAAAACCAATACAGTAATGTAAAGTAAACCAAAGTAAAAATAAAAATTATAAAAAAAAAAAAAAGAAATGACCCAATGTCAGTAAATATAAGGGCTTCCCTGGTGGCTTAGCAGGTAAAGAATCTGCCTATGAATGCAGGAGACGTTTGATCCCTGGGTCAGGAAGATGCCCTGGAGAAGAAAATGGCAATTCACTCTAGTATTTTTGCCTGGGAAATCCCATGAACGGAGGAGCTTGGTGGGCTACAGTTCATGGGCTCGCAAAGATTCAGATATGGCTGAGCAAGTAAACTAGAAGTGAAGTGAAGTGAATTCGCTCAGTCATGTCCGACTCTTTGAGACCCCATGGACGGAGGAGCCTGATTGGCTACAGTCCATGGGATTTTCCAGGCAAGTGTGCTGGAGTGGGTTGCCATTTCCTTCTCCAGGGGATCTGCCCGACCCAGGAATCAAACCTGGGTCTCCCGCATTGCAGGCAGACGCTTTACCATCTGAGAACAGTAAATGTAAACCTCTACTCAGGAGAGGAGAAGGGAATGGCAACCCACTCCAGTATTCTTTCCTGGAGAATTCCATGGACAGAGTAGCCTGATGGGCGGCAGTCTGTGGGGTCACAGAGTCAGACATGTGAACACACAGCATACACACTCAGGAGAACGCAGGGGAAAAAGACCCCCGGATCTGGCTTCATAAAGGTCTTTTCGATTCTGAAGATTTCCAGTAAATGTCTTCTCAGGTAGGAATAGATGAATTGATAGTACTCTTTGAAATATCTCCACATTTAATGTTGTCTTAGCGTTCTATTTACATGAATATGGAGGTTATAAAGAAATCTGTTTCACATTTAAGTGATAACCTTTCTGCCACATATGTTGGCTGTAATGTCATAATCTCCTTTGAGGAAGTCAAGTTGATGATCTCTGCTGAATCATTCATTCAGATTCAGCGTAAGGGGTGAGAGGTGAGAGGGTTAAGAGGTGAGAACAGGGGTCATATCCTCTTAGAAAGGACCTAAGAATTTAGGAAGCACAGTTGCTCCAGGAGAGCTTGGGAAGAATCTGTTTCTGGAAGGAAGCACAAAACTGAGCACAAAGGTATATAATTTGAAAAAAAGCAAATGACTCAAAGCAGAATTGAAGAGCAATGCTTGAATCCTTTAGATACTTACTGACAATGAAGCAGTAAAAATTTCATTTGGACTTCTGTGTTTATCTAAAGAAAATAAGCAGAATATGATAGTTGGGGAAAAGGCTGAAGGAACCCTTAGAGGGGAATATACGTTCTTAACTTATATTTACTTCAAACTAACAACAAAAAACCCTAAAACAAACCAAGAAAAAAAAAAGGTTTGCTTTCTTTATCAATTGTAATTATGTTGATTCTATTTGAAAGAGAAATAACCAATTTCAGACTCATTATAAACTAATATTTATTTTTCTGGATATGGAAACTACAACAGGCGGATAATGTATCTCTTGGGTTTCTTAGTAATCTTTGCCAGTGCCTCTCATATCTAAGCTGCTGGGTCTGGTATGAACCAATAAAAATATATGATTTTCTGGAGATAGACCTAACTGCCAAAGGCAGAGAGGGACACACTTGATGAATGCCTGAAAATCTTCAATTATTTTTGGCTTAAATGGGTTTTACTATGTCTCTTAAAATTAATAGTATCCAGTTTCACAACTCTGTGCAGTCTGGGATGGTGTCCTAAAACTGTTGGTGATATTTAATAAAATCCTGGATTTTGGTTAAAAAAGGCAATAAGTACAGGATATCATTAACCTCAGATATGCAGATGACACCATCCTTATGGCAGAAAGCAAAAAGGAGCTAAAGACCCTCTTGTTGAAACTGAAAGAGAAGAATTAAAAAGCTGGCTTAAAACTCAACATTCAAAAAACAAAGATCATGGCATCCGGTCCATCACTTCACGGCAAATAGATGATGAAACAGTGGAAACAGTGACAGACTGTATTTTCTTGGGCTCCAAAAATATCACTGCAGATGGTGACTGCAGTCATGAAATTAAAAGATGCTTGTTCCTTGGAAGAAAAACTATGACAAAACTAAACAGCGTATTAAAAAGCAGAGACATTACTTTGCCAACAAAGGTCTGTGTAGTCAAAGCTATGGTTTTTCCAGCAGTCATGTACGGATGTGAGAGTTGGACCATAAAGAAAGCTGAGTGCTGAAGAATTGATGCTTTTGAACTGTCTGTTGGAGAAGACTCTTGAGAGTCCCTTGGACTGCAAGGAGATCCAACCAGTCAATTCTAAAGGAAATCAGTCCTGAATATCCATTGGAGGGACTGATGCTGAGGCTGAAGCTCCAATCCTTTGGTCACCTAATGAGAAGAACTGACTCATTTGAAAACGCCCTAATGTTGGGAAAGATTGAAGGCAGGATGAGACGACAGAGGATGAATTGTTTGGATGGCATCACCGACTCAATGGATGTCAGTTTGAGCAAGCTCCGGGCGTTGGTGATGGTAGCCTGGAGTGCTGCAGTCCATGGGTTCACAAAGTCAGACATGACTGAATGACTGAACAACATCAGAGAAGAGTGACCCTTGTATGCTGGCAAAATGAAAACTTTATAGATGTTTCAGTTAATTGTGAGTCTTCAATGGTGGAAGTTGCGGTCCAGAATGATTCTTCAGTATTAAACAATTAACAGGGAGCCCTGCTGTACTTTGTCCTGCCAAGACACATCTTGGGTATTATGTTCATGTCCTCCTTCAATATCGTGTCTGGAGGATTGTTAACATCAAGCAATAGCTGAAGGAATTGGAGATGTTTAATCAGTTCAGTTCAGTCGCTCAGTCGTGTCCGACTCTTTGTGACCCCATGAATCGCAGCACACCAGGCCTCCCTGTCCATCACCAACTCCCGGAGTTCACTCAGACTCACGTCCATTGAGTCCGTGATGCCATCCAGCCATCTCATCCTCGGTCGTCCCCTTCTCCTCCTGCCCCCAATCCCTCCCAGCATCAGAGTCTTTTCCAATGAGTCAACTCTTCGCATGAGGTGGCCAAAGTACTGGAGTTTCAGCTTTAGCATCAGTCCTTCCAAAGAAATCCCAGGGCTGATGTTTAATAGGAAAAGAAAATTACAGGTTTCATATGAGGGCTATACCCAGATATGAGGAACTCAGGCAGAGGAAAAATTTGCTATTTTTTTATTTAGCTTAGAAAAAAATAGCTTGAAAGAGCATTGTGAGTCTGTGTTCTGTGTACTGAGGGCAGATTTGGACTTGGCATGTAGAACAGTTAGAGCTGTTTGAAATGGAATGGCCCTCATTGTAAGGTAGAGAGCTACTGTCCCTGAAAGAAAGCAAGTGAAGGTTTGCCTGGATGATCACTTGCTAGATTTATTATTTGATAGATCCTTAAAAGGCAGGAGGCAATTGGGATTATGGAGTTAAGGGGCAACATGGGTGACATAGATTCCTGGATGATTTCATACTCTAGATGGGCCTTGGAATGTTTTGAGACTCTCTGGTGAATTCTGCTACTGCTAAGTCGCTTCAGTCGTGTCCAGCTCTGTGCGACGTCATAGATGGCAGCCCACCAGGCTCCCCCGTCCCTGGGATTCTCCAGGCAAGAACACTGGAGTGGGTTGCCATTTCCTTCTCCAATGCATGAAAGTGAAAAGTGAAAGTGAAGTTGCTCAGTCGTGTCTGACTCTGAGACCCCATGGACTGCAGCCTACCAGGCTCCTCCATCCATGGGATTTTCCCGGCAAGAGTACTGGAGTGGGGTGCTGTTTCTAGAAAGATTTAATTGGTACCTGTCAAGTCTTTCTCATGTTTGTTATCGAATCAGTAACAACCAACTCTCCTGGAACTAAATGAGAGGTGTCAGGACTGTCACCTGCCGAGGCCCTTTCTAAGGCCCTTGGGAGGGGCTCAAGCAGTAGGATCAGATATTTTTTATAACATTTTCAAAGTGAAGATGTTTTAACTACAATTAAGTCTGATAATTCTTTCCATCTTGACTTTCCCTCTGCCACACTTAGGAATGGCCACAAATATTATTGGGATCTTGGTAAGGGGAGATTGAGCAGAAACAAATAGTTGTCTCACTTTTAATATTTGCAATTTACTGAGATGTCTTTTTCTAAATAAATATTTACTTTCATATATACCTTATAGCATAATTTTGTATCCTCTTACAGAGGGTGCCCAATTGTGTAGGCTTCAGATCTTGCAGTTCCTGGATCTATTTCTCTTTGCCCTGTTTGTATGTGTCATGATTCTAAGTACCACAGTAGAAAGATACATAAGTCATTGTCTTTGTATTTGTATTAAGTTATGCACAATGATAGTGTGGTACTCTGATCAGTTTTGAGTTCAACCATCTATGAGTAACTGATTAATACTGATATAAAATACAATATTTTTACAACTTTACATGCATGGATGTTTTTAGTATGGTATAAGAAATGATTCATATAAAAACAACGAGAAAGACCAGCAATGACTGTGATTCCCCCTAACCTAAGAAAATAAAATTGTATTGTAATCTAATATATGTGTATATTATTCCCATGGCAAAGGTAAAAGCATGTTATTGTGTGTACCTTATTGATTAGGAAACTGATGTATGTATGTGCGAATATATCAAAACATTTTTATGCTTTTGAGATGAAATCACTTTAACATCAAAACAAGTGAACTCAGCTAACAAATTTTGAGGATCTTTATGAAATAATTTTTTCTGTGTCTTAATCAATAATAATAGGTTACCAAACATGCTTTCAGAAACCTGGAGCTTTTTCTAGATCTTTAAACACACAACAGTGTTCTGTATCTTTTTACCAAAATTCAGTTTTATTCTTGTTTTCATCTTTTGAAAGGCAGTCATGTTGAGCACCATTCTGTGCTGTTATCTTCAGTTTATTGGGGTTCTTTTCCAAAAGGTATTGTGATTTTGAAGATAACACAGTCAGGAGATGTGCTATGACTGAATTCCATATACAGCAGCATCATTTCTTCCATCCAGGGAAGCTTATACTTTCTGAAAGGTATGGAAGCTCTTCCAAGTGTGTGACTGGCTAGCAGGTGATGTTTTCATATCTGCTGTTGAGCAGATTGGCTCAAGGGGTAAAAATGCTGTCCATCTTGTCCAAACACAACGAGTGTGTCAAAAAATATCTCATCAAATATTGTTTCCTTCATGGGTCATCATCGTTGGATTAGTGTAATAGAGAAAGTGGAAATTTGAGTGTTCTTTACACTATTGTAACTAACTCCAGAATAAATTGCATCTTTCAAACACACAGACTTCTTTTTAAATGTCAGTTTTATTATGTGTGTGAACAATATTTCTGAATATTCCATATCCTCTGATTATAGTGTTTATTTTTTTCAATGGAGATTTGCTGAGCAACTGCAATATCCTTGAAATTGACAAATATGTGAATGATTTCTCTTGAACTTAAAAAAAAGAAAAAAGACATTAAATACCATTGTGATATAGATATTGTAAGATGAGTGGATAGATTTGATTCTTGGCCTGCTTGTTTTAAGTGTTATATATGATATTAAACTTTATAGGAGGGGAATATAATAAACATTTATTTCCTTCATTACTTTGGTAATCAGTGATATACAGTTATGTTAAACATATTTATGCATCACATATTACTTCTGAAGAAGGGAGGACAATTTCTGAGAACGCTCCTATGTACTGGAGACTCTACTTAGCATTTTATATATATTTGATTTGTTTACGTTATTTATCTGTTTTATCCTATTTTGTATGTGTGTGCTAAGTCGCCTCAGTTATGTCCGACTCTCTGTAACCTCAGGGACTGTGGCCCATCAGGCTCCTTTGTCCATGGGATTCTCCAGGCAAGAATACTAGAGCGGGTTGCCATGCCCTTCTCCAGGGGATCTTCCTGACCCAGTGATAAAACCTGTGTCTCTGACGTCTCCTGCATTGGCAGGCAGGTTCTTTACCACTAGTGCCACCTGGGAAGTCCCTAGCTTAGCATTTTATATACATTTTATTTGTTTATGTTATTTATCTGATTTATCCTATTTTATGTAGGACGGGTAAAACTGAACCTATTTTGGAGACATCTTTCTGGGTGACACTGCAGTTGACGGAGCGAATGTTTGAACCAGGTTTGAGGGGCTCTTTTCACAACCCCATTTTGTCAGTGGGAATGATTCTGCAAGATGGAGGTATTCAACAATGAATATGACACAAGAAGACTTCTGAAGGTGAAAATTGTATGTTTGTTTGATTGTGGTGATGGTTTCCACAGGTGTATGCATATATCTGAACTCACCAAATTGTATGCATTGAATACATGTAGTTTGTATGTCAATTATACATCAGTAAAGGTGTTTAAAATATGTACACAGGTATGAAAGACATACTATTATTAAGATCAGAAAAAAATAAACAAGTTTAACTTGCTAAAAACAAAGATGTGATCCTATAGGTGGAAATGCCTGCTAATGGATCGCGGACTTAAATACTGAGCAAATCCTAGTCAGTTTTGAAACATGATTCCTATCCTCATGTGGATCATTGTTTGAGGAAACCAGATGCAACTACACCTATAATAGAAAATGAAATGTCAGCCCAGGAGTGCCACGCAGCCTTAAACAAAGAATTATGGGTAGAAATCTGGGGCCTTTTGTTCACTTGTTTAAGAAAGTATGTTATTGGAAACTTTAGACAATTTAAGATAATATAAAATCCCCTGGAAACCCTTAGGCATCAGATAGAAAAATTTACTGAAAGCCCTTTTAAGTATTCACTCTAATGTGATTATTCTTTTACCATTAGAAATCCAATTTACTGATCATGAATCAAAAGCCTATATGGAACATGAAACTTCTAGTCATTGATAATAACAAGAACCTTATTTTCTCACAGCTTGTGAGATTTAGCTTAGAGTTGGTATAGTCTCACTAAGTTGTTTTAACACGTTATTTTTGTATTATAGTTAATAAAATACATTCATAAATCTTACTGTGAAAAGTTAATGCATATTCAATATGAGATGTGTGAAAACTCAGAAGCCGCAGCTTAGAGTACTGTTTTTCCTGTCTGCAAGAGGTTGTATTTCAAATATGATGACTGAAGTTTCTAACATTTAGTTGTTATGTAGCAGGTATGGCAGAGAGAGAGAACAGCTTAGCAAACCGGCAGTGACACAACCAAGCCCAAAGGTGGCATGTGACACACCTTTGCTTCATTCAGAGATGTGGCGTATGTCAGTGTGCTTTGCCCTATCGCTCAGTTAGTTTGAGCAATTTCCATTCCATTATGCTCTCTTACAGTTTCTGTTTTATCCCCCTTCTGGCTTATTCAAGTGTTTAAATTTCAAATTAGTAGCTTGTCTTTATCATTCATATGGGATTGGGGAAACATATTACAGCCGTTGGACATGTTTACCATATTAAAAATAATAACAAAGAAAACAAAAAATGATAAAGAAAATAGAACAACATACTAAGGGTTGTGTCTAAGTCACAGGCTACCCTGATAAATTACCTCAATGCAGTAGTATTGAACTCTTTTTCTAAAATACTGTTATCAAACTTAATGAGAACATTGAGAAGACCTGTGTGTGTGTGTGTGTGTGTGTGTGTGTGTGTGTGTGTGAGATATTTAAAATGTTGGGACAGGATCAATTGACAGAAGTAAGTCCTAGATGTTCTTCCTTTTATAAATAAATCTTGTTAGTATTTTATGATTTCCACAGGTCACATAGTTTACATAGATAAATAATCAAGTAGTAAGGAACAAGGGAATAGTAATAAAAAGAAGCAGAATTACTTATATAATGCTGAATATTGTATGTTTTACATTTTTATGTATTCATTTTTTTAACAAAGTCATTTGTACAGGAAGCCAAGATTTATAATCTACCATCTTATGATTTCAAATGCTTTTCCAGGAATTTAGGGGAGAGGGTTCTGTATTATCTCAGCATAGTCTCATCAAATTACAAATCTCAGATTTCATCATGGCTCATTGAGGTCAAAATACTGGTGTGTTTCTCTCTGGCTTTTTCTGTGTAAGTAAAGTGAAATGAAAAACTGAGGGTATTGTAATATTACTCAATTTTACAAATACTCTGTAGAAGAAAATGTTTCTTATTCCAACTAAGAGAAAGAGTATGCTAATAATTAATGTGTGCGGTGATCATGTGAAACTCAAGGATTGTAGTTTACTATTGATAGTGTTTGCATTTCAACTTCTATTCATTTCTTTTTGAGGACCAGGTAATGAGGGGTACACAACAGTAAGCCAATAAAGGTGCTAGTGGACACTCCACATATTAGATAACCCATTTATGAATAGGAAGTCAGCACACCTGTTTGTAATTATGTAAAAAGATGACTGGGATTTGGAATTTTGTTTAAAAGTTTGAAATCTGGAATTGTTTGATTTCATTTGCAAATGCTTATGAGGTTGAACAGTTCACACTCCACTTGATCCTGCAAAGTGAATTCTCATATGATCAGCGTAGATAATAGAATATTTCCTTTCCTACTTAAACAGCATTTTCAAAAGGTTTGTAAATATTTGTTTCTCAGGGATCCATTTATCTTCTTCCTCAGTTCCAAAAGAACTGTTATGGGGTTACAGAAAAAGATGATAAATGAGTCCCAGGAGCCTGGGTTTAAATTGTCCCACTATAAGGTTGCACTATTATTTGGTAGACATGCAAAGTCTTTGAAGGCATTAGTATTAACTGATTAGGTACTGGATTTTTTTAATGCCAGAATTTTGAAATGAAAATAAGTCACTCATGGAGCTATTCTGGCTTTTTATTTATCCATTGTTAAATCCATATGAAAATTCAATGTAACAAGGATGAAAAATAGTGGAAGACATACCTTATCAAAGGACTGGCCTGGACTTGAGCTGCTCAATTCCTATTCAGTTCTGAGGGGCCTGGGTAATGTGGTCTGTAATTGTATACAAAACTTGTAACAAAGAAACTGACAACAAAGCCCATCTGCTCTTAGTTATTCTTGTACACAATACAAGGTAAAACCTGGAATGAACCAAGGAGTATTTTGATTAATTGAACTTAACTGATGGTTATCCAGAAACTAACATATTACATACAACCTTTACTGAAATTCTCCATTGGAGTTTATATTCACTTTAAGTGAACATAATGAAACATGGTAATTTAAGACCTTGTAGAAACTCTGCATCATCATTCTAAATGATAAAGTTCATTACATACATTATATGAAGATATAAAAGATGAAGAAGTCTATATTCATTGTATACTGACCTCGATTTCTTACAAAAGCAATATATAAAATATACATGACTACCCTATTACATGGATTGTTTTTGTGTTCTGTATGTCAGTATTTATATTTACATGTATAATCATGGTAGATATATAATTTTATTATACTTATAAGAAATATTTTCCATATTTCTATATGGTCTTATAGGTTTTAATTTTGCCTTTCTGTCCTGTGGTCTCTTAGCGGATTTGCTGCAGTTGAAACATTCTATTTTAAGGCATTTGGCTAGTATCCAACTTTTGTAACTTCTGAAAGAACTAAATTAATGCATATCATCATTTCCATCTTTTAGGTTTTTCTGGAAGGATAAATTTCAAGCAGTAAGATTAGTGGGTTAAAGGATATATAGTACTTTTTAGGAGATTAGAGACCAGAAGGAAAGGATAAAGAAAAACATTTTTTCATAGCTTTGGTATTAAACTTTTAGAGTTTTAACATCCTTAGAAATTCTAGAACTCATTGATTCTGGAATATCAACATACACTTTTGGGCAGAGTATGATATCATAAAACATAATTTGTACAGAGGCTGAAGGCAGGCAGCCCATCTGAGAAACTGTTAAAGCAATGCAGGTGTAGAGTTATGAGTTCCTGGACTCGGATGGGTTTGAAATGTAATGAAACATGGCAACCTACTCTTCATTATATGTTTATTCTAGGTACTCTGGGTACAGAAAAAAGACAGAAAGTTCCACTCTAAAGTTTGTGAAATACTTAAGTAGTAAATTTATTCTGAGAAGAAATATCAGATAAATAAAGGAATAGAGTACTGTAGGTAGATCTAAGTTAGATAGACAAGTTTTTGTATTGAGTGAATCTTGAGCTGAAATTTCAAGGAAGTGGAAGATTATTGGTTAAGAAGGAGGGAAAGATGGCTGTCAAGGGAGGAGCAAAGAAGAAATTAAACAGATTCTATTTCCTTTTGGACACTGAAGAGTTGAATAAATTCTTACCTTTGTGCATATTTTAGCGTATTAGGACTTGGTTTATTCATTCATTGATCTATTTATTGGTGATTTTTGGAGGATACAAAATTGTCATATTTCCTCTGCTGTGAAAATAACTATATTCTGTCTTATTTCAAAGTTGTGAAATAAGCATCAAATCTAACTGGAATATTTAGGTAGACATTCAATTTTGCACTTAAAAATTCTGACTCAAAATCCTTTCATTGAAACCTGGGCTGCTGTGAAATTGTGCCTACTGTCTCTACATATTTAATGATTAAATTTGGTTTACAGATAATGTTGCTGATTAGAAGTGTAAATAATGATATCTGGAATATTAATAGGAGATAAATATTTCTTTATTCCCCCAAATCAAATGTCTGTCTTCTTTAAAATGTATGTTCAAATCATTGCTGTGAAAAAGATAGGGGACCATTTTCCCTATAGATAAAATGGTCCAGTTTTTACATAAAAGCAAAACTTAATATTTAATTAATGGAGAAAATTATTTAGCTAAAATGATTGCAATTTCCCTTGGACCCAGCAGCCTTAGCATCCCTTGGGGAGCTAGTTAGAAAGGCAAATTCCTGAACTCTACTCCAGACCTCCTGATTCAGAACAGAGTGGTGGGGCTCAGAAAGCTGGATTTTAACAAGTCCTTCAGATTGTTCTTACACTGAAGTGAGAAAACTGTATTTAGAATGACTTTTTATACTAAACGTGATAATTATGGCTTCTGCTGCTGCTGCTGCTGCTGCTAAGTTGCATCAGTTGTGTCCGACTCTTTGCGACCCCATAGACGGCAGCCCAACAGGCTCCCCTGTCCCTGGGATTCTCCAGGCAAGGTTACTGGAGTGGGTTGTCATTTCCTTCTCCAAGGAGAACAACATTAGTGTTGTTCAAATTATGTTCAGATTGGGAACATAAATTATTTACCTGGGGAGATTAAGTAGTATTAGTTGGACTCTTGCTTTGAGTTACATTACTGTCTAAGCAAACATATAAATCTTCAAACATGGTTAATAATCTTTCACTTCCTAACTTGGTCTTTTTCCAACTATTGATATTTTCTTGGACCGTCAAAATTCTTCTTTTTAGAAGCCTTTCCTAATTCTTTTGAAGGGACCCTTTCTAGTACTGTCTTACACACAGTGTGTGTGTTTGCCTCTCACCATAAATTCACTCCGGGGTCTGTTCAGATGTTACCTTACTAGAGAGGCCTCTCTGACCACCTCACGTAAGACAGTGTCACCTTCTTTTGTCTGTGGCTGTCCCCTTACTCTGATTTCTTTTTCTCCAAAGCACGTATCCTCACCTGAACTAAGTATTTCATGCAAGCAAGCACTTTTTGTTGTCATTAGATTGTTTTTAAAAAATCTATACCCAAGAACCAGAGATTATTTATAATTAATCTTCTTTCTCCATCTTCTGAGGTGTAAGTTACATTAGAGCTGGGACTTTGCTGATTTTATTTCTTGTGATGCCTCCAGAGCTGAGTACGGCACCAAGCAATGGTAACCAACCAACTATAGTTGGTGGATGGATAAAAATTTAAATAGGTTTTGTGGGTTAGTGCATTTGTGTTTCTCATTTGCTACTTACTAGTCTTTCTAATAAATTCTTATATCAGAACTCCTATGTTAGCTGTCTTAATATTACCCTTGAGACATTTATTTAAAAAATTTTTAAAGGACTAGAGTTTCTGTTAAGTGTTAAATTCTGAAGAATTGTTTGTTTTCAGTTTCTAATATGAGTTTCATTTGAATTTTTAATACATTTTAAAGCATCAATAAACTGTGACTGACTTATACAGGTATCATAAAGACTTGGGTTGTGACAGTAGTCTGATGAATATAACTACCCACTTCCTGGACCATAATTTTCCAGATGTAGTGGTACTTTAAGTAAGCAAGTCTCAAAAAGTAAACCTCAGTGGAGTGCTCTCATGATAGCCTGGCTCAAAATGCCGCAAAGCACTTACGGATGCTAACTTTTTTACAGGAAGAAATGTGATTAAGATATGTTAAATGGAAATCTATACAAAACCAGTGAAATTGTTAAAATATTCAAATATGCCATATTGTAACAAGAAAACACTGTGATGCTCTGAAATCAGCAGTAGAACAGCTGTGTTTTAAAGGACAGTACTTTGAATGTCACTTGACAATTTGCTTTCAATTAGAAGTAATTTACAGGAAGATGCCCACAAGCTAATCTTTACAGGATAATTAAGTTCCATTTTCTTTACTTTTAATTAAAAAGCAGAAAAGATTTAGCTGATCCATAAAAAATGTTCTGTTTAAACATTCATCAGACTTCACACTCTTTTTTTGTTATTTGTTGTAGCAGATGTTATCAAAAGTGCAGTCTGCTCTGTTTTAAAGCCTGAGTGTTTGGAAAGTGAAACATGAGTTGCAGTAGGCATGTACTGGTGAGGTATGATCATTTAACATCTGTATGTTCAAAGAGGATAAAACAGATACTAATGTTCCATTCCTTAATTGTGTTCTGTCTGATGCATTTAATTGTACAACAAAACCACATACATTAAAATGAGAAGCAGTGCAACTTTTGAATTTTAAACATTATATGTAGTAGGATGATATTTTACAAAACCCTTTAACTGTTTTAAAGTGTCCATAGATTCAGATGTAACATGTTATTTTATTCAAATTTTAATTATATAAAACTTGACACTGTTTTAACAAGAGATTTTACTCATTTGAAAAGATGGCAGACTTAAAGTGATACTCTAAAGTCTTTTAAAACTGTATTCTTTGTGTTAACAAGTTTTTAGCATCATTGCTGTTTTTATTTGGCAAAATAAAATACATTGCCAAAGGCATTTGGAGCTTTGGTTTTATAAATCACTATTGGTCAGTGACATGAAAGTGAAGTGAAAGTTGCTCATCCATGTCCGACTCTCTGTGACCCCATGGACTATACAGTCTTTGGAATTCTCCAGGCCAGAATACTGGAGTGGGCAGCCTTTCCCTTCTCCAATGGATCTTCCCCACCCAGGGATTGAACCCAGGTCTCCCATATTGCAGGCAGATTCTTTACCAGCTGAGCCACAGGGAAGCCCTCTGGTTTCATAAAATCACTATTGGTCAATAGTCACGCATGTGTGTGCATGCGTTCGCACACACATGCGCGCGCGCGTGCACACACACACACACACACACACACATGTAACTTTGTAACCGATGAGAATAGTTGAATTTGTCATGCTTTAGTCTTGTAGCATACTATGTATTGTATCATATGGTGTTAAGGAATTTTGCACCAAAAATTCCCCAGTTTTTGGTGTTTTTTTTTTTTCCCTATTCTTTTTTTTTTTTTGGCAGTTTAATCAGTCTGTTCATGTTGCTAATACTTTGGTTTCTTTGGAATTTAGATTTCTGAAACTTCAAAAAAGTTTGGACCCTGTAGATCAGTGTACTTAATGTTTTTATAGTAATGATTTCACTCACCATGACTTCTGACAAACAAACTTGATTTTTAATGTTCTGATCTTGTATAGCTAAGATTTAAAGATGTTATTAAAGTTACCTATTTTTAATCGCTTTTACTTTCCCATTTTATTTTCCTTTGTTGGAAAGAAGAGTATATAGAAATAGCAAGAGAGCTTTCTTACAAGCCGATTTATTTGTTTGCTTTACCATTTAGGTTTATACATGTAAGAAATATGCCCAAAGGCATTCTGACCAATACAGTATAGGATCCTGCAAAATAAAGAAATGCAGTTTATTTTAGCAGATATTATAAATTTCAGGTAGGAACTTAATTATAATAATCACAATGGATTCATTTAAATGGAATATGTGTTTGAACATGTAAATGTCATCAGGTTCTGTAATGAACTGGCAAAAATGTGTGCTTCTCCTATTGAAAGGATAACACCAGGAAAAGATTAAGCATGCCCTGTCTCCTTCCTTCTCTCTTTCCTTTTAGGTAATCAACACCTGGTTGATTACATCTTTTTGAACTATAAAAACTATACTATAAACTTACATGGATGTTTTCATGAAAACGAACTGCAACAAACAGTGCTTAAACTTTCCACTTTCAGGAGAATTCTATCTTTTTTTGTCGTACTGTAATTCAGACTTTCTTTAGCAAAGGATGAAATAGTTTTGTTATTGTTCTAAGGAAAACAATGACTTCCCTTTGGTGCTTGGTTTTCAAGTTTATAACTGCTTTAGAGGAAGAGGACAGATTCTTATATATTTGTGGTGCTCTGAGGAGTTAGCAGCTTAGATGTGTTGGTCTTGTTCCTTGCATCTAAGGCATTGGCTGGTACGTGAATGGTCCTCATGAGGTATTTGTTCAATGACTGACTGGTCAGGAGCAAAATTTAGATACAGCTTTGTTTGATTCCTTGTACACTTTTAGTGGATTCCCTTTCATCCTTGCTTTTTCTTTTTTGTAAGATCAAAAGGATCTGTGATCTAAGAACCTATAAGCGATTGTGCTGCTTTCCACCGCCTTCAGGCCTATAAATATGTGAAATAAACATAAACTATATAAAGTATAAACTATACGTATAACTGACAGAGAACTAGATAAATATATATATATTTATATACATATACACACAAAACATATAGTTCCCTACTTTAAAAGATAAAAATGATGGATTTTTTTTCTTGTCCAAATTTAGTTATTTTCTTTTGCGGTTGTTATGGCTTATAACCTCCTCCCCCCGGCCACACACTCACTTGAGCCGTAATGTTTAGTGTTCATTCCTTTACCCAAGATGTTTATATTTCTTGCCTGCATTTTCTAGGGATGGGTCTTGAATTTGCCTCTGTTTCTCTTTGTTATCATTTCATCCTTCTCACTCAAGTCTACCAGCTTGATCTTCAAAAATGATTGTCAACATGTTATGATTGCTTAACATCATCTGTGGTTCCCTATTACCTACTTCATTAAATCCAACTTCTGCTTTGATTTTAGGACTTCACGTAATTTGTATTACATTCTTCTTCTCAGATTATTTCTCCTGTTCTCCAGCTCATACCTCTGCTTCAGCGAGGCAGTAGGGCTTTCTCTACTCCCTTCCCCAACACACACATTCACCTCAAGTTCCTGCTTCTTGCTAAATCTACAACTAGCTAAATAAACGTGTTGGGGGAAATATTGAATAATATTTTCTCATAATTTTTCAACAAGCTTTTTTCTTTCTTCAAAGGCTTGGTAATTAGGTTTTGTTTGTTTCTAGAAAGATATTCCTAGATTTCTAGAAAAAAATTCCTTAAAAAATAATTACCTCTAGTCTGAAGATGGTGATAAAGCGTCAGTTTTTAAGACTTATCATTTTAGTTCTCAATACCTCATTTTGGACCTAGAACATTATTGAAAGAAAGGACCTGTAAGTCATCTATCTCCTTAACCATAGAGTGGTGGTGCCTGCTGCTGCCATTTACTGGGCTCATCAGAGCCTTTACATATTTGTAATTCAGTTCAGTTCAGTTCAGTCACTCAGTCATGTCTGACTCTTTGCAACCCCGTGAACTGCAGCACGCCAGGCCTCCCTGTCCATCACCATCTCCTGGAGTTCACTCAGACTCACATCCATCGAGTTGGTGATGCCATCCAGCCATCTCATCCTCTGTTGTCCCCTTCTCCTCCTGCCCCCAATCCCTCCCAGCATCAGAGTCTTTTCCAATGAGTCAACTCTTTGCATGAGGTGGCCAGAGTACTGGAGTTTCAGCTTTAGCATCATTCCTTCCAAAGAACACCCAGGGCTGATCTCCTTTAGAATGGACTGGTTGGATCTCCTTGTAGTCCAGGGGACTCCCAAGAGTCTTCTCCAACACCACATTTCAAAAGCATCAATTCTTTGGCGCTCAGCTTTCTTCACAGTCCAACTCTTGCACCCATACATGACCACTGGAAAAACCATAGCCTTGACTAGACGGACCTTTGTTGGCAAAGTAATGTCTCTGCTTTTCAATATGCTATCTAGGTTGGTCATAACTTTTCTTCCAAGGAGTAAGCATCTTTTAATTTCATGGCTGCATATTTGTAATTACCCTTCCATAAATAGTTTGCAGCTTGACCATAGCATTTTGCCACTCTATTAGAATGAGGCACAAAGTCCAAGTTAAAAGCAAAATCCTTAATGAATTTAACAAAATTAAGCAAAGAGCTTTAGGTTATAGGAGCAGAGTTAATGGATTCAGCTGTCTTTACTTTCATTTCAACCAACAAATTTTACATTCATTTTTCAGATGTGAACCTTGTTCAATTAACATGGAGTAAAATTAATTTTGTGAAACTTTTATATCACCCCTGGAGATAATTGGAGATAACCTAATGTGTCACAAAACTCGAGCTAGAAAATTGGCATTTATGGGGTTGGTTTCAATGACTATGTTGGGAAAGGATTTTAAGATTATTTTTAATATATATTTCTTAACCTTTGCTAGGGTTCCTTTCTGTGATTTAGCTGTGACCAGAGCTGGATTGTGATGGGGTCCTAGAATGTAGAGGTGACCAGTCCCACAACCAAAGACAGTACATGACAGTTTCTGAAAATGCGGTTGGTCCATGGACCAAAGACATCAGCATTACCCAGAAGATAGTTAGCAAAAGAAATTTGTGGGCCCCACCCCAGATAACCAGCACAGAATCTCTGTGGATGGAACCCAGGAATCTATGATGTAATGAGAGCCCCAATTGAACCTTACCCTTGCTTAAGTGAAAGAGCTATTGGTCTGTGGAACCCCAGAGGTCAGCTCAGATATTTTCAGATAAACCCAGCCTCCATATTTCAGTTGAACAGTCTATATCTAGTGATTTTTCATCTCTCATTCATCATCATGAAATGCAGGCAACTTGAATCAAGGTTTTTTTGAGTATGGGTCATTTCACGATTTTCATCTGTATTCTGAAGGATATTCTGAACTGATTCATCTAAACTGATTAAAATGTAGCAGAAGACCTAGATCACTATGACGAGCCGTGGAAATCCCAGTCTTTTTCTAAGAACAAATGTGTGCTTTGTTTATCTTCTTGTCCTTCTATCCTAGTAGAGAATGAAAGCCACTGAAAACAACCTTATTCTCACCCAGTTTTGGCACTTAGGTTTGTTTTGTTTTGGCACGTGGCTGTGTGCTTTCAACATAAAGGATACTACCTTCAGAATGAGTCAGATTTCAATCAGTGAGTCAAATTTTGATCAGAAGGATATTTTCCTAAAGGACTGAGGTTCTTAATATTCATACCAAATAATTAATTGTTTTACATATTTAGATGTTAAACAAATGACATGG
>SJYQ01001316.1:93471-169870 GCA_006410935.1 Redunca redunca | reverse complement strand
TTAAAGTATGTCCATACATCAACTTTTATACATATATAAATCCTTCTTGAAAAATGAACTTTTATAATAATGTTTTATAGAACATTATTATACAATGGTCAATTGCAAGCTTGACCATAATAGCTTCTGTATGTATGAATGTGTTTATCATATTCTTAGAAATCCTGCAATATACTGTAGAGAGTTAAAGATAATTTTTGGCATTGTCAATTTGGTATAACTGTAGATCTGAGGCACAATTAATTATAACCTGCAAAGCATTTAGAAGTAAAATCATATTGGATATGAGCTTTTAGGTATTTATTTATGTGGAGGTAGAATTAGCTCTTGGAGAAGGCAATGGCACCCCACTCCAGTACTCTTGCCTGGAAAATCCCATGGATGGAGGAACCTGGTAGGCTGTAGTCCATGGGGTCTCTTAAGAGTCGGACACGACTGAGCGACTTCACTTTCACTTTTCACTTTCATGCATTGGAGAAGGAAATGGCAACCCACTCCAGTATTCTTGCCTAGAGAATCCCAGGGATGGGGAACCTGGTGGGCTGCCGTCTATGGGGTCACACAGAGTCGGACACGACTGAAGCAACTTAGCAGCAGCAGCAGAATTAGCTCTGCCAAAGTTTTTTCTCTGTCTCCTTAAGTTGTATAATATTATGTGGTGACAATAATTATACTGGGTCTGGGCTAAGTGATCCTGATATTGGTGCTACTAAGTCTGTATTTTACATCTAACTGATTGTATTGAATTTGTGTTATGTCTGATAAGTACCGAAAAGTTATAATGCCCTAGAGGGTTATTAGTACTAACGATACTGAGATACTGTGACGATAGCAGGCACCTCTCTTCATTTAAAGGACTCAGACTTTTATCATGCTTACTTTTTTTTGCTCTATTCTGTTTATTATATTCATTTATTTTAATTTTATTGATGCTATCTAAATATCTACTTACATAATAATGCTGGGTTCTTGGAGGGTGAAGAAGCTGTGCTATATAAATAAAGCACAGTTTCTTTCTTCAAAAGAATCTTCCCCTGTGAGTGACTAAATGGCAGTGTGCTCAAATATGGAAGTAGCAATCTTAACTGACCTGTTTGTAAGGTTGTAATGTTTAAAACATAATGTTGTAACATTTAAAACATTGTAACATTAATGTTGTAAAGTTTAAACATTTAGTTTAACTTTGATACATTTTATTGCTTGATTCTAAGAATTTTTCAGCAGAGTTCCTTGGTTTGGAAATAGGAAGGGTGGACCCCTAGATCAGGAGTCACAGTAAAAATTTTAATTTACTTTGTTATTTTCTGGTTTAACTGTTGATTTTTTAAGCTAATGATAGTTCTCAAGGCAGCCATTTCTTCTTTTCTTTTCTTTTTTTGGCTGAACTGTGCAGTATGTGAGATCTTAGTTCTTTGGTCAGGGATCAAGCCCATGTTCCCTTAATTGAAAGTGTGGAATTTTAACCATGGGACCGCAGGGAAGTCCCAAGGCAGCCTATTTTGTTTAGAACTTCAGAGGGTACTAAGACACCTATCACAGGAGAAAGTACTCTTGGCCAGTATTTTTTTTTTTTTTTTCCTTTGCTTATTTTCTTTGTCAAGGGATTTATGAAAGTGCTCCCAGGATGTATTTTTAGTCACATCTATATAGTTCTTTGAAAATCAGGCTTCTTGAATACTGCATGTTAACTAAAATATTTCTTAGTATATCTTTCAGGGTTTTAGGTTCTTGATGAAATTTTAAACTATACTGTCTTTATTTCATCCATGACACTAATGGTGTCTTAAGTAATTTTTTTCTCTTTGACTTACTAACTGTATAGAAAACAATATGGTCGCACCATCAAATGGGCACTTTAAAAGATCATTTATTACAGTGGTTCTCAGGTGGAAACATTACCAAATTATTTGGTTTTAAAATATTTATGTAAATAGTTGTCTTCTTAGTTTCAGTGAAGGAAGGAAGTAAATGAATATTTATGTACCCAATAAATATGTACTAATGCTCAGTCCAAAGGTACTGAGTATTGTGCTATATGCTTTAATTTAGATTGTCTCATGTTGTCCTTATAATGACACTTCAGATTAGTCTCAGGGAAATTAGGAACATGTCTGAGAATCAAACTGAGCAGTATCTAATTTCCAAAGCCACTGTGTTTCTATCATGACATGTGACTTCTTGCCATGAGGCCACGTGCTAACATGAAGGTGCAGTAATCAATAACATCTATTCCCTGCTTCTGAGACACCAAGGAATGGAAGAGACAGCTTTAGTAAAAACAGGACATATGGAATCTTAAGATGCTGTGTATGCTGTGTGCTCTTGAGTGTATAGGAAGGAAAAAGACGCATTGTCTAAGGTCTAATTTTCTTAAAATTGATTTAAATAGCAGTGAATAGGTATTGCTCAGTGTGTGGCATACAGCCTGTCTTGTCAAGTTGCTTTTTTCTTGAAAACTGAGTTAATTTTTTTTCCAGAGAAAAAAGGAGGATGTGTTGTGGGCAAAAAATAGGCATAGTTAGCACCAATTCTATTTACTGGTTTTGGCTTCAATCCAGAATTCTGACTGTAGATGGGGATTTTTATTTGTATATTGTTTTTTCAAAAGTTGGGGACACTTAAAATGTATTTTCCTTTCGTTTATGTATGAGCTCCATTTTACTAAGGTAATCTTTATGGTATTGAGCAACTTCACTTTCACTTTTCACTTTCATGCATTGGAGAAGGAAATGGCAACCCACTCCAGTGTTCTTGCCTAGAGAATCCCAGGGATGGGGGAGCCTGGTGGGCTGCCGTCTATGGGGTCGTACAGAGCTGGACACGACTGAAGCAACACAGCAGCAGCAGCAGCAGCAATATGGAAACAATATTCCCCATGTTTAAGACTCATTTGAAGCTCTCTTACTAGAGAATTGAATAGATGGCTGCTAGATAAAGGCATCCATAAAGCAATAATTGAATGTATTTATTAAAAATAGGTTTTCATTTTGTATTATAACATATACTTGTAAACTTTTATAATGTTATGACATATTATCTAGATTGGTTTTTGGAGGGTGGGGAAAACTAATGTAATTCAGACAAGCAATAACCACTAAGTCAAGAAACAGGGCAATTAAAAAATGATTTATGGCAAGTAAGAGTGAGACATTTATATTCTGAAAATTAATTGTGAGACTTTTTATTTAAATCATCATCAGGAAGAAAAGTTCAGGGAAAAGAGAGGTTCGAGTAAATTTTAATATGTACTCATCCTGAGTACAAATTAGTAAAGATCTTAGATTTAACTCATGTGTCAGAGTTCATTAAACAGATTGAGAAATCCTATTTCACTGTGACTAAGCTGCCTCAAATTTTAACTTTCGTACTTATATATAATTGTAATACATATAATTGTAATATAGTGATTGTGTCTGTTTTGATAAATCTACATATATGTCCATGATGTGAGCGTATGAAAGAGATGAATACTTGAATTTATAGGGTGGACAAAGATGTGTTCTGTTTGCCAAAGCAAATGGGAGAGCTCTTATAAATCTTCAGATCTCTAAATTATAAAAAAGAAATTCTTTTATGACACGTAAACAGCAACTATCTCCACTGGGCAGTCCACTTAAGGTACAGAATATCCTTAGAAACTGGCTTTTAACTCTAAATTTCTGATGTTTCACATCCATGCTCTTTGACCTTCTAGGTCTCTGATCATTACTGTCCTACTGTACTCCTGTTTAGTTTTCCCCTTTTTATTCTTTGGTTCACTCTTCCTTCTTTTCCCTTCCGCATTAAACTTTTCTGGCCTGGGCCCTCGTATCTCAACTTGCTCTGTTTTCCAAACATTTTTAAGATTCCTTCAGATGAGCCCAGCCTAGTTTATGAGCACTGGTATGAGGAAGGCTCTGGCCTATCCCTTCCAATTTGTTAGGTATCAGGGTGTTTGGAATACTCTCAGTGTTAGCTTTGGTGAACTCATGAGACAGAGCTGCTGCTGCTGCTGCTGCTAAGTCCCTTCAGTTGTGTCCGACTCTGTGTGACCCCATAGACGGCAGCCCACCAGGCTCCTCCATCCCTGGGATTCTCCAGGCAAGCACACTGGAGTGGGTTGCTATTTCCTTCTCCAATGCATGAAAGTGAAAATTGAAAGTGAAGTCCTCAGTCGTGTCTGACTCCGCGAATGCATGGACTGCAGCCCACCAGGCTCCCCCGTCCATGGGATTTTCCAGGCAAGAGTACTGGAGTGGGTTGCCATCGCCTTCTCTGATGGGACAGAGGTAATATAAAATAATTTTAGATTCAGTGATAGATAAGTAGGAGATCATTGACCTTGCAATTTACAAGTCTAATATTAAAAAATCTCATTTGAATTTTGGAATGACAATATAAGAAGCAGAGTTTCAGATCTGAGGACCAGACCTAAATTGCTTAGAACATGTTAAAACTAGAATTAGTTAAAACTCCTTCCAGTAGATGATAAACTTTTCTTAGAGTAGCACCCGTATAAGAAATGGAGCAAATTCCATGACCAGATGTTTAATTTCAGAGTTTAAAGTTGATGATTAACAAATTTGTAGAGGTAACAAGTATAGGTAGTGGAATTTGGGATTAGGAAGGATTCTCTTTGCCATAAAAAACATTTTTAGATATTCATTCAGTAAGACCAATAAGCAGCAGTTAGCTTCACATTTTTTGTTTATTTAACAAAATGTAGTGGGAGAAGTCTCCAAATCAAATCATACTGCTTAAAGGAGGAGAAAAATGATTTCTCTTTTAGTGCATTCAAAATGGCCTCCTGAAGACAAAGACTGATGGGCTCAGCCTCAAACCCCTTACTCAGTTGCGTGGCTCCTGGCATCTCTGTCGGGCAAATTGGAGACACCTCAGTTTCATTTGGGAATCTGTACATGTAGGTGCTTTTTGGGGGAACAACTTAATTTAAAATCTCCCCTCCATTTAGTTTTCCATGCTGTTCAGAATCCTGAGGTTTTTTTTTTTTTTAATGATTGGTGATTTCTAATACACCGCTGATCATTTCAGCCTCTGTTAAAGCCTAGGTCTTAGACTGGCCCCATCTTTATAAAGGGCTTTCTAAGGGAGCTCAGTGGCAGAGAATTGTCCTGCCAATGCAGAAGATGCAGGAGATGTGGGGTTCATTCCCTGGCTCAGAAAGATTCCCTGAAGGTAGGATATGGCAACCCCCTCCAGTGTGTTCTTGCCTGGAAAATTCCATGGTCAGAGGGGCCCGGTGGGCTACAGTTCATGGGATTGCTGAGGTGACTGAGCATGCCTGCATGCATCTTTATAAATTTGTTGTTTAGTTAACTTACTCCTGCGCACCTCCCTGGTAGCTCAAAAGATAATCTGTCTACAGTGCAAGAGACCTGAATTCAATTCCTGGGTTGGGAATATTCCTGGAGAAGGTAATGGCAACCCACTCCACTATTCTTGCCTGGAGAACCCCATGGACAGGGGAGCTTGGCAGGCTGTAGTCCATGGGGTTGCAAAGAGTTGCACATGACTGAGTGACTAACACAGGTTTAAAACTAAGTGTTCTGTTTATTGGCAAATGATACTGGAATATCTCAAAGCAGATGATCATGGTAACTCTGCAGAATGACATACTGACTTGTGAAAACACTGATTTCAGTTGCCTTTTAATTATGGAGGTTATGGCATGTTACATAATTCAATCCTTAGGCATGCTCTGCAATACTGAATTCCCTCTCAGAGTTCCCATCCCTAATTGAGGATGGTTTTCTTATTAGGCAGTTAGAGATCTAGGAGTAAAGATTTCTAGATACTTACTAGACTCACTGGAGAGACTTTTTTTTTTTTTTTTGGAATATAAGCATTTTTTTTAGTTTTCACAAGCACAATTAATTCTTTATTAAAGAGATATTATGAAGAGATACTAAATCTCTACATGGAAGATAAGTTGGATAGATGTATCATACTGAGAATATTTTTGTATTCAGTTCAGTTCAGTTCAGTCGCTCAGTCATGTCTGACTCTTTGCGACCCCATGAATCGCAGCACGCCAGGCCTCCCTGTCCATCACCAACTCCCGGAGTTCACTCAGACTCGCGTCCGTCCAGTCAGTGATGCCATCCAGCCATCTCATCTTCTGTCGTCCCCTTCTCCTCCTGCCCCCAATCCCTCCCAGCATCAGAGTCTTTCCCAATGAGTCAACTCTTCTCATGAGGTGGCCAAAGTACTGGAGTTTCCAGCTTTAGCATCATTCCTTCCAAAGAAATCCCAGGGCTGATCTCCTTCAGAATGGACTGGTTGGATCTCCTTGCAGTCCAAGGGGCTCTCAAGAGTCTTCTCCAACACCACAGTTCAAAAGCATCCATTCTTCATTGCTCAGCCTTCTTCACAGTCCAACTCTCACATCCATACATGACCACAGGAAAAACCATAGCCTTGACTAGACGGACCTTAGTTGGCAAAGTAATGTCTCTGCTTTTGAATATGCTATCTAGGTTGGTCATAACTTTTCTTCCAAGGAGTAAACGTCTTTTAATTTCTTTTAATTTCATGGCTGCAGTCACCATCTGCAGTGATTTTTGTATTAAATTTCTATAAATTAGGAAAGTCAGATAGACATATAAGGAGACTTTTTAAGGAGATGAGAGGTAGTTGCTGTGGTTATTAGTACTTACTATTAATGATATCTAAATTAGTCTAAGGCCTTGTGGTCATATACTCATCACTTTGAGCCTGATCAGAGTAATGTAGGCATTATGGAAATTGAAAAATTAAACTGAAATATTCACATTGACTATTAAGTACTGGATATTTATACAAAGCAAATGGGTAAAGCACTATTTTTTTCTTTATTTTATTCCTGAGTTATTTCATTATGAAACTGCATACTCAGTAAAGAATGTGGTAGCTCTTTTCCTTCCCAATTCCTTTCTACCAACTTCCATTATTAAAATAACTATATTTTGCCCTGTTTAGAGGCATGTGGAATGCATAACTCCTCTTTCTCTTTTTCTAGTTTTTATAACTACTGTGGATAAATTTCAAGGTGGTAAAGAAAAGAGTAGGTTTGGTTGAAATGAGAATAAGTGGAGGTTAGGCTTGAGGTGAAAGGAAGAAACATTTCTGGAACAAATAAAGTGCACTGGGGAAACTTGGTTTGCAGCTCTGGATTCTGGAGGAAGAATCGGCAGCAGGTAACTCTCATTGCCCACAATGCTGGCAGTGGGCTTCCTTGAGCCTCAGCTGGATGGGCCCTTTTTTTCATTCCATCAACACAGATGAAAAGCTTAGAATGTGCATGGCAGATGAAGGTATCACATCCAATTTCAGTATGTCTGATTTAAGTATCATTAGTAGGTCAGACAAGAGGACGTAAATAACTGAAGGCAGATCTTCTTATGCTCTGATAGGATATCGAGATACAAAGATAAAGAGAGCCAGAGATCCCAGGGGCCCTGAGAGTGAAGAGTGAGCACCACAGTGAAAGGAAACTGAGTACAAGTGTCTGGTTCACTATGAAAGTGCCTGGTGTATAAGAGCTGCTTGACAAAAATACATCTCAGCATGGTCTAGGGCTGGTCACTTCTATTATCTTTGTTCAGCCTGAGGCAATGTGTAGCTTTGACCTAGGAACTTTTTGAAGTTCATGTCTGAGTCTCAGTGTTTCTGTTTCATTTGATTTACAAAGTGCTTTTCAACATTAACTTTGTAATGAAGGAGCTTTATTCCCAGAAGATGTTTTAGCCAGGGGTATACATGTCATGATTTATGACTAGAGCAAATAATGAAATATATAAAAACCACACATGGTGGGGCCCATTAAGTTATTTCTAGATAACTTTGCTCCTAAGTTAAACTGGCTATGTTTTTCCATGTCTATGTCTGATAAGTAGATTTATCTCAACATCAGGTTTTCACAAGATTAATAATCCCTCTTTGTAAAGAGAATCTGTTTTAAAATTGAAGACAATTATCCTGACATGAATTATATAAACATGTGCTAAATAATATTATGCTTTCATATACTTAAAGCATAACTGATATTCTAAGAATACTTTTGATCAGGTATCTTTCAGAAATGGGAGAGTCTACTCAGCAAGAAAAAAAGTGGTGGTCTATTAAACAAAAAAGATTTTTTCTTTAGCTTGAGTAATATTATGGTCTCAGAGCTTTAACCTGAATTATTAGCACATATAAATCCATCTTCTTAATTAAATGGGGTCTTTGGCCATTGAACACCAGCGTATGGACAGCGTTAGTCAGTAGATGTTATTATGAGGCTGGCCTGGCCACATAATCCATTAGAGGTAGGATTCAGTTATATTGGTAGCAGCAAAGTGATTTTTATGGTTGTGAGAATCTTTTCTTTGTTCTGTCAGTATCAATTATTTCAGTCCTAATAGAAAGCTTAAAAAGGGGTCAAGTTTATGATTTATGCTTTGGATAGACAATTTGTAACATTTCTATCTAATAAGGCAATAATTTTTTTTTCTGGAAAAGTCTTGTACTATATAGTTTGTCTAAACTACCTTAGTATGTGGCTAAGGGGAGAGTGAGAGTGATGTGACAGGATTATGTTAGAAAATTTCATTGAAAGGCATGAGTAGACATTAAAATAATAAATATGCATTTATGATAGTATGTGTATGTGCATTTATGATTGTAATAGTGAATGTTTGCTCTGGGAGTTTTATTCAATTATGGTGAAAATTTTGGAGAAATAATTTAGAGTAATATGTTAAATTCTGTGGTAAAGGAAATCTAGGTAATGATTCAAAGTCTTGGTCCATCTTTCAGATGAAGCAGCAGTACACTACTGACAACTCACTGAAATGACTGCAAAGTAAATCAAGTGCAAAACTGGCACAGCATAACGGGGCAGTTAAAGAGCTTGTTTCAGGATGTTAAACAACATCTTAAGAGGATAACTAGGGCCAGTGCATGTAAATTTTATAAATCCTTAATAAATGAAATGCTAGTTGTTCTTTCTAGTGGATAGACATTTTTATAGATAGGTAAATCCCAGTGAAGAATATGGATGGATAGTCTAATAATTCTTTTTTTATTTTTTCCAAATTGTGACTTGATGAATTTCTATCTTGGAAGAGTGTCAGTTCAGTTCATTCGCTCAGTCGTGTCCGACTCTTTGCGACCCTATGAATCGCTGCACGCCAGGCCTCCCTGTCCATCATCATCTCCCGGAGTTCACTCAGACTCATGTCCATTGAGTCCGTGATGCCATCCAGCCATCTCATCTTCTGTCGTCCCCTTCTCCTCCTGCCCCCAATCCCTCCCAGCATCAGAGTCTTTCCCAATGAGTCAACTCTTCTCATGAGGTGGCCAAAGTACTGGAGTTNAAGAAATCCCAGGGTTGATCTCCTTCAGAATGGACTGGTTGGATCTCCTTGCAGTCCAAGGGACTCTCAAGAGTCTTCAACACCACAGTTCAAAAGCATCAATTCTTCGGCACTCAGCCTTCTTCACAGTCCAACTCTCACATCCATACCTGACCACAGGAAAAAGCATAGCCTTGACTAGATGGACCTTAGTTGGCAAAGTAATGTCTCTGCTTTTGAATATACTATCTAGGTTGGTCATAACTTTTCTTCCAAGGAGTAAGCATCTTTTAATTTCATGGCTACAATCACCATCTGCAGTGATTTTGGAGCCCCAAAAAATAAAGTCTGACACTGTTTCCACTGTTTCCCCATCTATTTCCCATGAAGTGATGGGACCGGATGCCATGATCTTCGTTTTCTGAATGTTGAGCTTTAAGCCAACTTTTTCACTCTCCTCTTTCACTTTCATCAAGAGGCTTTTTAGTTCCTCTTCACTTTCTGCCATAAGGGTGGTGTCATCTGCATATCTGAGGTTATTGATATTTCTCCCGGCAATCTTGATTCCAGCTTGTGTTTCTTCCAGTCCAGCGTTTCTCATGATGTACTCTGCATAGAAGTTAAATAAGCAGGGTGACAATATACAGCCTTGACGGACTCCTTTTCCTATTTGGAACCAGTCTGTTGTTCCATGTCCAGTTCTAACTGTTGCTTCCTGGCCTGCATACAGATTTCTCAAGAGGCAGGTCTGGTGGTCTGGTATTCCCATCTCTTTCAGAATTTTCCACAGTTTATTGTGATCCATACAGTCAAAGGCTTTGGCATAGTTAATAAAGCAGAAATAGATATTTTTCTGGAACTCTCTTGCTTTTTCCATGATCCAGCGGATGTTGGCAATTTGATCTCTGGTTCCTCTGCCTTTTCTAAAACCAGCTTAAACATCAGTGTTTAATCATCCTTCAGACATATTATAGAGGGAAAAACACTGAATGGGAGGTTGGGCTTCATGACCCTTGTGCATGGTTTTTTAGGTATTACATCTCAAGTGCAGGGACTCCATCTTAATGATTTGTGTTACACAAAACATATACAACAGCTCTGTGGAAACATAAAAAGCAAAGGAGCTATTTCAGCAGGAACGTCTTCAGCAGGCAGTAGTTGGTGAAATTAATTAAACTAAGCCAAGAGCGAGTCCACCATATTCACTCTTTTGATCATAACACTTTTTGAAGACTTGCTCTGTGCTGGGCATGTTGCAGAGTTTTTATGTAAGTTGTTTTAACCCATAGAGTATGATCCCTAGTTTATAGATGAGAAAACTAAGGCAGAGAAAGGTAAAGTGATTTACTCAGTGTCACATAGCTGGTGGTCATACCTATCTCAGATTTGAGCCCTAGTTGTCTAACACCAGAGCTAAAGCTCATTACATGTGTTGCATTATGTGTACACACTATAGTAATTGTCTTGATGCATCTTTACAGTGGATTCTTGAGAATGTCTTAACTCTGTACTTGTGGGCCTTTAATATGTTCAGTACTACTGACACTGTGATGTTAATTAAACATTTGTAAGTCATGGACCCTGGGAATTAAAGATATTGAATTCTGAATAGGTAGAGATTTCTGAAATTCCAGAAACACTGCACCTCTATTTAATACTATTTCTTTTCTGTGTGTATGCTTGTATGTGTGTGTATGAGTCCATGTCCGCACATGATAATTTTGCTAACAATATGGAGCTAGTCGAATAAGACTTAGAGCAAGGAAAAGGAGATAGGAAATCAAGTAATATTCTCTCTATCATGTAAGTCCCAAAGTGCTCAATTTTTTAAGGATTGGTGCATTCTGATAGTGGACATATATAGATGGCTGAATAATACAAATGTGCATACTTAGCTTTCCTAGCTTGTAATGTGCTTTTCTGGAAGTAATAAAGGGTGGAGATAATTATACAGCTCACATCCAAAAACTGAAAGGGATTTTAGGAAGGTCATAATCCAAGGTCATGAAGGGGGAAACAAACCAAGATTTAGACCCCTCAGATGGTTACACAAATTCAAATTCAGGAAATTTGTAAATAAGCAGGAGTGTTAAATTATTGGGTTCTGGCTAGAGGTATTAACATACAGATTATTTACCTGTGATGTGATACTGTCTTATGTAAGAATAGAATATGATAACTGGACTGTACATTACATATTGTGTCTATCAACATTAATTATCCTTAATTAGCGAGATGTACTATCACTTATGTTTTAACCTGTATGTTAAGCACATCATGAAAAATGCCAGACTGAATGAGTTACAAGCTGGAATCAAGGTAGGCGGGAGAAGCATCAGTGACCTCAGATATGTGGATGATACCACTCTAATGGCAGAAAGTGAAGAGGAAATAAAGAGCCTCTTGATGAGGATGAAGGAGGAGAGTGAAAGAGCCAGCTTAAGACTAAATATTAAAGGAACGAAGATCATGGCATGTGGCCCCATTACTGTATGGCACACAGAAGGGGGAAAGGTGGAAGTAGTGACAAAGTTCCTCTTCCTGGGCTCCAGAATCTCTGCAGATGGTGACTGCAATTGTGAAATCAGAACATGACTGCTTCTTGGCAGGAAAGTGATGACGAACCTAGACAGTGTGTTGAAAAGCAGAGACATTACTCTGCTGACAAAAGTCCATATAGTCAAGGCCATGGTCTTCCCAGTGGGCATGTACAGTTGTGAGAGCTGGACCATAAAGAAGGCAGAACGCCAAAGAATTGGTGCCTTCGGACCTTAGTGCTGGAGAAGACACTGAAAGTCCTTGGAAAGCAAGGAGATCAAACCAATTTTAAGGGAGAACGACCCTGAATATTCACTGGAAGGACTGATGCTTAAACTGAAGCTCCAGTATTTTGGTCATCTGATGCAAATAGACGACTCATTGGAAAAGTCCCTGATGCTGGGAAAGATTGAGAGCAGAAGGAGAAGAGGGCATCAGAGGATGAGATGGCTGGATGGCATCAAAGATGCAATGAACACGAACTTGGGCAAACTCTAGGAGATGATGAGGGACAAAGAGGCCTAGCAGGCTGCAGTCCATGGGGTCGCAAAGAGTCAGACGTGACTGGGCTACTGAAGAACAACAATTATCACTGCATAAGGATATCTTTGTTTTTAGATCGTACATACTGAATGCTTAGGGCCATAATACTTACAACTTACTTTCAGTTGTTTCAGCAAAATGAAAACAGTGATATTGTTATTACTCGGAAAGAGACATAATGCAAATGTAGCAAAGTGATGGCAATTTATAATTCTAGGTGAAAGGTATATGCATGTTTTACTGTGTCAACGTTGTAACTTTTGAAAATTTAAAATATACCAAATAAAAATTAGAAAGAAATAGATAGTTCTGACAGATAAATATAATAGCAGTAGTGGTGGTCGTAGCGGAAGTAGTTGCTGTAGTAATAGTGTGTACCTAACTTTCTAGGTAGTCAACGGTATGACATACAAAAGTATCCAAAAGTCAGAATAACTGTGACGCAGACATTAGAATAGAATGTTCACTGTAGTGTCCTAAGATTGATTTTGAATATATCTGTACTTGTATATGCCTAATAGTGACAGAAAGCTGCTCCCAAATGTTCTCTTGAAGTGTAGTGAACTTTGTAAATTATCAAACATATTCTTAAGCTATGTTAGAGATAATATTGTAATGTAGAAATAAGGGAACTTAAGTAGGAGAAGAACGCTCTTCTAAATTGTATCCATTAGGAGTGTGACATATTAAGACGTAATTGGAAGGAATGAAGGTTGATGATCAGAATAGAGTGTAATTTAAAATACTGTGTAAATGAAGATATTATAGAGAAAACAGGAGAAAAATATTCTAGATATGAATAATATTCAGAATCCATAGATGACCTGCCACTTCATGTACACAAGGCCACTGTGTGCTCTGACCAATGTGGTTTTAGATCTTCCGTTCCTTATCTTTAAACCTTTGGGAAGCAGGAAGTCCACTATTGTTCTTGTTAGCCAGTCCACCCTTGTTGGCAAATTGTCTTGGTCTTTTGGCACTATATGCTCCGTGTGGGAGCATATAATTTCTAATTTGCTTAAGATGAAAGCAAAAGATCTTCAAAGACTCAAAAGAACCTATATTTCCATTTTTACTTCCTCAAGTCAATCATTCATTCATATAAATATTCATTTATATTTTCATAAGATTCTTTCTCAACAAGAACCCTTAGAAATCATTTTGATTTTTTTTTTTTTGCTGACATTGAAGTCTAAGTCCGTTTATTATTACCTTACTTCAATTTTATTTTCATTTCTTTCTATTCCTAAACCTCCATTTTAAAACCAAGACATTTTTTCCCTTCAATCTCAAAACATCTCTTAGAGGGACCTAACAAAGTGTAGTCTGGATTTCACAGGGCAGTGGCCCCATAGTTATTATTACATACTAGTAAGGCAGAGAAAAACAAGTCTCATGTGGATGAATATAGTGCTTTAAGAATACAAATAAAGAATGTTACAAAAATTGAAGGTAGGTTATTTGACAAAAAAATAAAAAATAAAAAAAGCCCAGAAGTTAGTGTCTTAATTGTGTGTTCTAGTCAGAGAAAAGCAACAACTATAAGAAAACAAATGAGATAAAGAAAGAGCAAAGAAAAATGAAAACTATATCCGTTTTTTCTTTTAAATACAGTAAAGCTATAAAAATGATAAAGGAGAACATTGTCCCTTTATCAGATGGGAAAGGAAAGCTCTTAACTGATGACATACAAAAGGCAGAGACTTTTAAGCATTTTCTTTACCCCTGTCTTCACACAAAAAGGTCGTCTTTGATCTAATCACTTCAATAGCCAACACCTGGGCTGGCAGGGCAGAGTCACCATAAAAGAAGGAATGAATGAGAGATTGTGTTAAAACAAACAAACAAACAAAAAAAAACCTGAAGTTTGTTCAGATGCTGGGTTGGCAAACTTTAGTATAAATTAAACTCTTAAATGTGAGGTGTCTATTCTTTTCCTTTGTTGGGGCTTTCAGTTCACATGATACATGTGATTTCTTGCAATTAAATAACAAATAGTTGTCTTTGTGTAGAGCCGAGAGGAAATCAGTTCAGAATATGACATGGCCCCAACTCTCAAGTAATCCACACACCCAATAATCTAGTTTTGGTGAGACTTTCTTATAGAGAAAATGGTATGTGATTTATTTTTAAAATTATTCATGAAAACACTTCTTGCTAAATGAAGTTTTTATGAATTAAGATGCAAACAACTAATCTCAAAAATATACAAGCAACTTATGCAGCTCAATTCCAGAAAAATAAATGACCCAATCAAAAAATGGGCCAAAGACCTATAATAGACATTTCTCCAAAGAAGACATACGGATGGCTAACAAACACATGAAAAGATGCTCAACATCACTCATTATCAGAGAAATGCAAATCAAAACCACCATGAGGTACCACTTCACACCAGTCAGAATGNCATTGAAACATGTATACTATCATGTAAGAAACGAATCGCCAGTCGATGTCCGATGCAGGATGCAGGATGCTTGGGACTGGTGCAAGGAGAGGACCCAGAGAGATGGTATGGGGTGAGAGATGGGAGGGGATTCGTGTTTGGGAACGCATGTACTCTCGTGGTGAATTGGTGTCAATGTTTGGCAAAACCAATATAGTAATGTAAACTAAAGTTAAAATAAAAATTAAAAAATAAATAAATAAAATACATTAAAAATTTTTCAAGGGAAAAAAAAAAGATGCATATCAATAGTTTTATTAAGCAGCCTCAGACTCATACTTATGTATGAGTTTTAAACTACGATTTTTTTAAATGAAAGAGTAAGATGATGATGTCATAGGGAGACTCAGTAGGTTTGGTCAATTCAGAAAACAAAGATCATGGCATCCGGTCCCATCACTTCATGGGAAATCGATGGGGAAACAGTGGAAACAGTGTCAGACTTTATTTTTTTGGGCTCCAAAATCACTGCAGATGGTGATTGTAACCATGAAATTAAAAGACGTTTACTCCTTGGAAGAAAAGTTATGACCAACCTAGATAGTATATTCAAAAGCAGAGACATTACTTTGCCGACTAAGGTCCGTCTAGTCAAGGCTAAGGTTTTTCCAGTGGTCATGTATGGATGTGAGAGTTGGACTGTGAAGAAGGATGAGTGCCAAAGAATCGATGCTTTTGAACTGTGGTGTTGGAGAAGACTCTTGAGAGTCCCTTGGACTGCAAGGAGATCCAACCAGTCCATTCTGAAGGAGATCAGCCCTGGGTGTTCTTTGGAAGGAATGATGCTAAAGCTGAAACTCCAGTACTCTGGCCACCTCATGTGAAGGGTTGACTCATTGGAAAAGACTGTGATGCTGGGAGGGATTGGGGGCAGGAGGAGAAGGGGACAACAGAGGATGAGATGGCTGGATAGCATCACCAACTCGATGGATGTGAGTCTGAGTGAACTCTGGGAGATGGTGATGGACAGAGAGGCCTGGCGTGCTGCGATTCATGGGGTCGCAAAGAGTCAGACACGACTGAGCGACTGAACTGAACTGATAGGCACAGGAATACAGTCCAGGAAGCACTGGCCTGAAATGGGAAACCACTCAGAATGGTAACTTGTTAATGATTGAATTAGAGTCCAGAATTGCATCCTGGATTGCCAATGTTATTCCTTATCAGTTCAGTTCAGTCACTCAGTCAGACTCTTTGTGACCCCATGGACTGCAGCACGCCAGGCTTCCCTGTCCATCACCAACTCCCGGAGCCTACTCAAACTCATGTCCATCTTGTCAGTGATGCCATCTAACCATCTCATCCTCTGTGGTCCCCTTCTCCTCCCACCTTCAATCCTTCCCAGCATAAGGGTCTTTTCCAATGAGTTGTTCTTTGCATCAGGTGCCCAAAGTATTAGAGTTTCAGCTTCAACATCAGTCCTTCCAACAGAGCAATTCAAATTTATGGGAATAGTCACCATCGTATTTACTTTAGAATTTCTAACTTTCATAGGTAGAATGAGGACTCTGTCCCTCGACTACTATGCAGAGACTTTTTGCCAGAACCCAGGCTATGATCTTTTGTGATTTTGTTCCTGGAGTGTGTGGTGTAACTTGATTTTGATTAAATGTTCAGATAAAATGTCCCATTATATTTTTGTTATTATTTTGTAGCAATGAAGTTTTCTTTTCAGCAATCATTTTTGAGATGCCACAATATTTTATCATTATTATTTACTATTTGTCCAAAGGATCTAAAATCCCTGGATTTTTCTCCATTCCATGGCAACCTGGATAGGAAAATATGACCCATTTTGATATACAATATTGTATTAGTTCTAGGTATATAGCAGAGTGAATCAATTTTATACACACACACACACACACACACACACACATACACACACACATATATCCACTCTTTTTCAGGTTCTTTTCCTATATAGACCATTAGAGTATTGAGTAGAGCTCCTTGTGTTATACAGTAGTCCTTATTACTTAACTTTAACATGTATATGTATATATATGTTACATATATAGATTTTATATATTTATTCATTTATATAGATATATTTATATGAATTTTTGCATATTATATATATATTTATATACAGTGTGTATATGTCAAACCCAATCTTCCAATTTATCCTCCCTGCTGCCTCATCCCCAGTAACCATAAGTTTGTTTTCTACATCTGTAACTTTCTGTTTAATTCAGTTCAGTCACTCAGTCATGTCTGACTCTTTGTGACCCCATGGACTGCAGCACGCCAACTCCCGGAGCATGCTCAAACTCAAGTCCATTGAATCTGTGATGCCATCCAACTATCTCATCCTCTGTCATCCCCTTCTCTTCCTGCCTTCAATCTTTCCCAGCATCAGGGTCTTTTTAAATGAGTCCACTTTTTGCATAAGGCAGCCAAACAAAGTGTTGGAGTTTCAGCTTCAGCATCAGTCCTTCCAATTAATATTCAGGACTGATTTCCTTTAGGATTGATTGGTGTGATTTCCTTGCAGTCCAAGGGACTCACAAGAGTCTTCTCCAACACCACAGTTCAAAAGCATCAATTCTTCAGTGCTCAGCTTTCTTTATAATCTGACTCTCACATCCATACATGACTACTGGTAAAACCATAGCTTTGACCAGATGGATCTTTGTAGGTAAAGTAATGTCTCTGCTTTTTAATATGCTGTCTAGGTTGGTCATAGCTTTTCTTCCAAGGAGCAAGTGTCTTTTAATTTCATGGCTGCAGTCTGAAATTTTAATTTCAATATCTGAAGTGATTTTGGAGCCCCCCAAAAATAAAGCCTGTCGTTGTTTCCATTGTTTTTCCATCTATTTGCCATGAAGTGATGGGACCAGATGCCATGATCTTTGTTTTCTGAATGTTGAGTTTTAAGCCAGCTTTTTCACTCTCCTTTTTCACTTTCATCAAGAGTCTCTTTAGTTCCTCTTTGCTTTTTTTGCCATAAAGGTGGTGTCATCTGCATATCTGAGGCTATTGATATTTCTGCCTGCAATTTTGATTCCAGCTTCATCCAGCCTGGCATTTCTCATGGTGTACTCTGCATATAAGTTAAATAAGCAAGGTGACAGTATACAGGCTTGACGTACTCTTTTCTCAATTTGAAACCAGTCTGTACCCTTTATTTTTTTTTTTTTTTTTTTAGATTCCACATATAAGTTCTATAAGGTGAGAGTTGGCAAAAGAAGAGTTAAGGGGAGCAAAGAATAGCCTGGAGCCTCCTACCTGCAGGCAAGAGTTTCATCAGGAAAAGAAAAGATAGAAAAAGGAAGAGGAATGGCTAAAGGGAGGGGCTATTGTAGGTTCATCCTCTGGTCTCACCACTGCTGTGGCAAAGAGGAAGCCACAGAAAGCATCACAATGCTCCATGTGACCTTGAAATAGCTAGTGATTCTGCTCACTGGTATGTATAGCAGAATCAGTGTCCTATAATATAGCGAAGCAGGTTTGTTTGAAAGTAAAGGTTGAAGTTTGTAAATTGGCAGATAAGACTGCCAGTTTAGCAGATATGCTGATTAAATATTATAGATTTAAGTATTATAGCATTTACTCATCTCTTTTATGTGCACAAAAGTACAAACCTGAAGAAAACTGGCCCATAATCATAGGCCCAGGTACCACTTGAGGTCAGCCATTCAATCCCTTTCTGGAGTCTATTCCATCTTTTCCAAGACTTTGATCCTTCAGCTTTTCTGTTCTTTTCTGTGCAACAGTTTTCTGTAGATAAAAAAATAATTCCAATATGAATAAAAATAAGTTTCATCATCATCTATCACAAAATCCTTCCTTGACTCCAAATATCACTCTAATTCTCTGTACCCTGCTGCTGCTGCTAAGTTGCTTCAGTCGTGTCCAACTCTGTGTGACCCCATAGACGGCAGCCCATCAGGCTCCCCCGTCCCTGGGATTCTGCAGGCAAGAACACTGGAGTGGGTTGCCATTTCCTTCTCCAAAGCATGAAAGTGAAAAGTGAAAGTGAAGTCACTCAGTTGTGTCTGACTCTTCGTGACTCCATGGACTGCAGCCTACCAGGCTCCTCCATCCTTGGGATTTTCCAGGCAAGAGTACTGGAGTGGGTTGCCACTGCCTTCTCCGCTCTGTACTCTATTCACAACAAAAGTCTTGAATTTGTTGTCTGTAATCTTATATCCATTCTTGTATCTCCTTTTTGCCACTTCACTCCAACCCAGTTGGGATCCATTTCCTCAGCATTCAGCTCCCTTCTGTTCAGATTACACTGATGAGTTTCATGGAGTCCAATCCAATCTTCACATCTTCTCTTAACTTTTAGCATTATTCAATAACATGGGCTGCTCCCTCCATCTTGAAGCACTGCATCTTCTCTTGACTTTGGTGATACCATAGAAAGTGAACGCTCAGTCGCTCAGTCGTGCGACCCCGTGGACTGTAGCCTACCTGGCTTCTCTGTCCATGGGATTCTCCAGGCAAGAATACTGGAGTGGGTTACCATTTCCTTCTCCAGGGGATCTTCCCCACCCAGGGATCGAACCCGGGTCTCCCGCATTGGAGGGAGACGCTTTACCTTCTGAGCCACCAGGGAAGCCCTGGAGACACCATACTTCCCTCCTTTTCCTAAGAACCTAATGTGATTTGGCTTCTCCTTTTCACTTTCCTTGACTGATTTCTCTTCTGTTCAGTATCTAAGTATTGGACTCTGCAAAGCCTCTCTATTGTACCATCTTCTTTTTAAGGCTATGTTTTCTTTAGTCCTACAGCTTTAAATACCGTTTATATATGAAGGGTTTTCATTTATTATTTAGCATTAATTGTTCCCATTTTTATATCCTCTCATATCCAACCCATAATAAGCTCTGTCAAGCCTGCCCCTAAAATCTTTTCTGAGTGCATCCATTTCTCTCCTCCTTCGTCCATGTCATCATAATCTCTGTGAATTTCATTTTTACTTCCTTAAAATTCATTCTGTGTACAATAGCCAGAGTAATCCTTTAAATTGTAATTCACATGATATCATTTATCTGCTTAAAATTTTCCAGTTGTTTCTCATTGCAATTAGAATAAGATCTGCATTCTTGTCCTTGGGAATGCCTGCTTTAGCTGCCTGTTCTCGTCTTGAGCCACTGTATTCTCGTTTCTACCTCAGCAGTACTGCTGTTTCTCCACCATGCCACGTTCATTTTGATGGTAGGACTATTCTCCGTGCCTTGAACACTCTTCCCTTGGATCGCTGTATGGTTGTTCCTTCCTCTCATTAAGATCCCATCTGAAATGTCACCCCCTTCAAAGAGGGCTTCCCTGACTTCCCAAATCAATAAACATGCCATCACATTTGCCAAGGTCCTCTTTTGGTTATCCTCCTAGCACCCATAACTGTTGTTTATCACTGTGACTTCATTTTTTGTTTATATTGAATAGATAGGAAATTTATATATAAATATAAAATTATATGTTTATATATAAATGTAAAAAATATATAAAATTTATAATATAATAAAAATTTGTTGCTTGGATTTTGACTCTTCTCAATTTCACCTCTTACTAGAATATAATCTCAAGGAAAGAAGGACTTTGTCAGTCCTAAAAGAGTCCTAAAAACAGTACCTGATACATAATAGGTACGCCAGGGACATCTTGTTGAATAGAAAAATGAGTGAATGGATGAATTGGTATCTAGATAACTTTCACATAAATTCTTAGGTACATTTTAGACCGTGCATGCCCACTCCACCCTCCACCCCCAGCCCCCACTGTCTTAAACCCATGGTTTGAACACCTTGAAGGGTGTCTAATGTCTCTTTGTTACCATTGGACTAGTGCATAAAAGGTGTGCTTACCACATTTGCAAGTGTAGTAAACTAGGGAAAGATAACTGCTTGGGTGGGTATAAAAAAAGAAAGCTAGAATTCAAAATTATTACTACACTGCATATTATATGTCAGTATAATACATTTTTTAAAAGTATTTCTCAGTCTGGGATATTAGATGGGAGCGTCTTGCATTTAGAGTTGAAAGTTAAACTGCACAAACCTGTGTCAATTAAAAGAGTAATGAATGTGAAGAAGAACTGGGTGAACTGAGAATTAGGGAGTCATGGGTCCCCAAGAACAAAAGCAGATGTCCCCCATGTCTATCTGTAAGCCTGAAAGTTCATGCATCCTTAAGATTTGTCCTTTTATGGTGAGAACTGCCCTGATGTGATATTTCCAGCCTGGAGCTGCCTCTATCTAGTCTGAACTCCCAGAAGATTTTGCCCTTATCTCTAGTGATAACTACTATTTACTGCTGTATTTTAGTGTTTGTGTACATGTCCAAATCTTCCCTCCTCCATTGCAAACTCTTTAGGAGGAGGCAATGTGTTTTGTTTTGTTTTAATTACTGTTTCTAGTGATTTCTTACAAGTAGTTGTAAGGCACTCAGTAAATATTTACTTTGTAAGTGAGTAAAGTAACAGATGAAGCCGGGTTATATGAGTATATGAATTTTTAAAATAACACTATAAGAGCATCATCATTATCGAGAAAAACACTGGGGACATTTTATTTAATATTGATTTTTCTAAGTTTGGGGAAAATGGTAGCTCATTATAGAGGTTTTTATAAGTATTAGAGAAGACTCTTGAGAGTCCTTTGGACTGCAAGGAGATCCAACCAGTCCATTCTAAAGGAGATCAGTCCTGGGTGTTCTTTGGAAGGAATGATGCTAAAGCTGAAACTCCAGTACTTTGGCCACCTCATGCAAAGAGTTGACTCATTGGAAAAGACTCTGATGCTGGGAGGGAGTGGCGGAAGGAGGAAAAGGGGACAACAGAGGATGAGATGGCTGGATGGCATCACCGACTTGGTGGACGTGAGTTTGAGTGAACTCCAGGAGTGGGTGATGGACAGGGAGGCCTGGTGTGCTACGATTCATGGGGTCACAAAGAGCTGGACACGACTGAGCAACTGAACTGAACTGACTGATGAAATAAAGGGAAAGAAAAGATATTTGTGACATATGGTACTATTCCAATTGATTTAAAATTTAGGAATTTTAAGATATTTTGCTTAAGAGATTTAATTGCATCATATCCAGATAGAGAGGAAGGAAGAAGATAGATACCACTATCAAGGATATATTAGGTCAGTCATATTATTTCCCTGTGAAACTAGCCATCTGAACTAATTTATGTATTTTTAGATCAAATGAAAGTAGTTAAAATTTAAAAAAATTTTCTTTGTGCTGATTTTTTTTTTTATAACTTGTTAGTTTCCACATCTGGCTCGTTTTTATTTAGAGGTATACTATAATTGCTTCTTCTTGTTCCAATTTGATTTATAAACCTTAATTTTTTAACCATTAAAAAAATTGAAGTATATTTAATTTACAATGCTGTATTAATTCCAGGTGTACAGCAGGGTGATTCAGGTAATTTTCAGTTATATCTATATAATAAGTATCTAATATAATAGGTATATACATATCTATTCTTTTCATTATAGGTTATTATAAGGCATTGACTATAATTCCTCAGGCCATACAGTAGGTCCATGGTGTTTTTCTTTTTTTTATACATAGCAGTGTGTTAATGCCAAACTCCTAATTTCTCTCCCCAATCCCCCCATCCCTGGCAGTCCCCTTTGTGTGTTTTCTATGCTTTGAGTCTGTTTCTGTTTTGTAAGTAGTTTCATTTGTATCAGTTTTTTAGATTCCACATATAAGTGATATTGTGTGATATTTGTCTTTCTCTGTGTGACTTATTTCACTCTGTGCTACAGTCTTTAGGTCTATCCATGTTGCTGCATATGGCATTATTTCATTCTTTTATGGCTGAGTAATATTCCATTGTGTATGCCTGTATATATGTGTGTGTGTGTGTGTGTGTGTGTGTACACCAATTCTTTTTTACCAGTTCATCTGTTAGGCATTTAGGTTGCTTCCATACCTTGCCTATTGTGAATAGTGTTGCTGTGACCATTGGGGTGCATGTATATTTTCAAATTAAGAATTTTCTCTGGATATATACCCAGGAGTATAATTATAGGATCATATGTAAATCTTTTTAGTTTTTGAAGGAACCTCCATACTGTTCTCCATAGTGGCTGCACCAATTTGTTTTCATACCAACAGCATAGGAGAATTCCTTTCCTATATACCTATATACTTACAGACTTTAAAATTATGGTGATTCTGACTAATGGGACATTGTAGTCTTGATTTTCATTTCTCTAATAATTAGTGATATTGAACATCTTTTCTTGTGTCTGTTGGCTATCTATATGTTTTATTTGGAGATATATATATTTAGGCCTTCTGCCCATTTCTGATTGGCTTGTTTATTTTATATTATTGTTTGTTTATTTTATTTTAAGGTATATGAGCTATTTGTACATTTTGGCTATTAACCCCTTGTCCAGTGTACCATTTTCAAATATTTTCTACAGCTTTTGTTGTGTAGAATCTTTTAATTTTAATTGGGTCTCATTTGTTTATTTTGCTTTTATTTCCATTACTCTAGGTGGCAGATCCAAAAATTATTGCTGCAATGTATGTTGAAGCACTCTTCGACAATGTATGTCGAAAACTCTGCCGATGTTTCCACCTAGGAGTTTTATAGTATCCAGTCTTACATTTAGGTGTTTAATCCATTTTGAGTTTATTTTTTAAATATGGTGTTAGAGAACGTTCTAATTCCATTCTTTTACATGCAGCTATCCAGCTTTCCCAACACCACTTGTTGAAGAGACTGTTTTTTTCTCCATTGTATTTTCATGCCTCCTTTGTCACAGATTAATTGACCATAAATGCCTGGGTTTATTTTAGGGCTTTCTATCCTGTTGCATTGGGATATATGTCTCTTTTTGTGCCAGTACCACCCTGTCTTGATTACTGTAGCTTTGTGATACTGTCTGAAGTCAGGGAACGTGATTCCTCAACTCTTTTCTTTCTCAAGATTGCCTTTTGTATCTTCATACAAAATTTTTATTTTTTTTCTGTTTTAGTTCTGTGAAAAATATCATTGGTAATTTGAGAGGGATTGCACTGAATCTGTAGATTGCCTTGGATAGATAGTTATTTTAAAAATATCGATCCTTTCAGTCCAAGAAGACTGTATACCTTTCCATCTGTTTGTGTCTTCAGTTTCTTTCATCAGCATCTTACAGTTGGAGTATAGGTCTTTTGTTTGCTTCAGTTTATTCCTAGGTAGTTTGTTCTTTTTGATGCAATGGTAAATGAGATTATTTCATTAATTTGTTTTGCTGACATTTTGTTATTAGTATATAGAAATGCAGCAGATTTCACTATATTAATCTTGTGTCAAGCACCTGTATAAAATTTCACTGATGAGCCCTAATAGTTTCCTAGTAACATCTTCAGGATTTTCTAGGTTTAGCTTTAGCATAATCTCATGTATAAACTGGAGAAGGCAATGGCAACCCACTCCAATACTCTTGCCTGGAAAATCCCATGGACGGAGGAGCCTGGTAGGCCGCAGTCCATGGGGTCGCTAACAGTCGGACACGACTGAGCAACTTCACTTTCACTTTTCACTTTCATGCATTGGAGAAGGAACTGGCAACCCAGGGATGGGGGAGCCTGGTGGGCTGCTGTCTATGGAGTAGCACAGAGTTGGACATGACTGAAGTGACTTAGCAGCAGCAGCAGCAGCAAGTATAAACAGTGAGTTTTATTTTTTCTTTTACAATTTCTTCTTTAATTGCTATGGCTTATAAAAGTTAATTTTGTATCTACATATCAGTCTATGTACATCAGATTATAAAATAAATGAAATTCCCACTCCCAGCAAAAAAGAAACACTTCTTCATTATTGAGAATGCAGTGAAAGTCCCTGCACACTTGAGTTTGTATGTGATGCTCGTAGACTTTAAAGGAAATATTGAAAACTTTCCAGTGAACCGGCAACTAGTGACCAAAATTTAATTAAAAATTTACATTGACTATATAGTAAGGACCAAAATTGACCATAAAGACAAGTAGCCTAATATTAATTTTCTTCTGACTATTTAATACAATGACACAAATTTATTTCACAGTGTAATGTGAAGGATGAGGAAATTACACCTGTATCACACCATACTCACTGAAAGCTGGGACTTGATCTTATTCATTATTGTGTTCCTAAGGCCTAGCAGTGCCTGCACATTCAGTTAACATTCATTACGAAGTGCTCTGTTATGTAGGAATTCAGATACAATGTGGTTACGGGATAGTTTACATTCTCCACCCACTCCCATTCTCAGCTCATTGGCTTTGTTATAACCAGATTGAATCTTTGGTACTCTACTTACAGATTTTGGCAGAGATATTTTGTAGTTGAGAACCATTATTATTTATTTGAACCATTATGATTTATTTATGTTATTTGCTTGAAAAGTTATTGAGTATTTGTTATGTTTCTAACACAGAGTGATGCTAAAAATATATAAGACCCAGATGCTTATAGCCTACACCATAAGTAAAATAAAGTTGAGTTCCTGTTTTTAAATATTTTCTTGAAGTGGTGACCCTATCTACTTTATTCTTTCTATAGCAAGAAAAAGAAAAGCAATCACTTATATCAGGGAGCATGCCTGGCGTGCCCAGGTAGGCCCTAGTGTTCTGTTGAATGTACCAGTGTTTAGACCATCAACACTAGGTAAGGACCTTCTGTGATCATGTTGGCTTAGACAAAAAGACAACCACTCTGGTCTTACTTGAACAAAGGCAAAGAAAGACATTGGCATTTTGAAGACTAGAATATGACCAAATATCCATCTAGTCAATGTTATGGTTTTTCCATTGGTTATGTATGGATGTAAGAGTTGGACTGTGAAGAAGGCTGAGCACCGAAGAATTGATGCTTTTGAGCTGTGGTGTTGGAGAAGACTCTTGAGAGTCCCTTGGACTGCAAGGAGATCCAACCAGTCCATTCTGAAGGAGATCAGCCCTGGGATTTCTTTGGAAGGAATGATGCTAAAGCTGAAACTCCAGTACTTTGGCCACCTCATGAGAAGAGTTGACTCATTGGGAAAGACTCTGATGCTGGGAGGGATTGGGGGCAGGAGGAGAAGGGGACGACTGAGGATGAGATGGCTAGATGGCATCACTGACTCGATGGACTTTAGTCTGAGTGAACTCTGGGAGTTGGTGATGGACAGGGAGGCCTGGCGTGCTGTGATTCATGGGGTCGCAGGAAGTCGGAAACGGCTGAGCGACTGAACTGAACTGAACTGCTTTTGTAAAATCAATCTTAACATTAATCCCACTCTGTTCCTACCTTTCAGATAAGAATTTTAAAGGTACCCAATCATGGAATGACTCCTACTTCTTGATGGCATCCAATCTAGAACAAAGTTCAGCTTTTTTAAAACTTTCCTCTAAATTGTCTAATGCGGGTCCAGATCCTATAAAGTGTTTCTAGCACACCCTTGCTGAGATATCCTGCCGTTCCCACATTGCGGTGTGTCAATAAACCCAGTTAACCCACATTTGTTCAACAATAGGTATGTTACAGATGGGCTTTGACTAAGATCATCTGACAGTATTAAAAGCCTGAAGGTGCTTGAGTGTGTTGAAATTTAGATGTTGCATTTTCTTTTTACATATATGCCAGTGTTTTTCTCAAAGTCTTTGAAGGCAGTAAAATTTGAGATTCAAGTTAGAGAAAACGTGTAGCTCCAAATGTATGCATAACTGTAGTTTGTATGATCAGCGCACACTACTGTCTCAGGGTGTATTTCCATAGACAGTTTTTGAAATACTGAACTATCAACAAGACGTAACCTTTGAGGGGAAGTTCTGAGCACTGTATTGTTTGCAAGATTTTCTGTGAAAGGGTTTGCCATAAATTAAAACATAAATCTGAGGGAACAACAAGTACCACTGAAACACTGCAAAGAATATATTCAAGATTTAAAACTTATTTGTCTGAAACAGCTACTCTTAACTTTCTATAAGATAAAATATTTGGAAATTCTTAGAATTTTTATTTATTTATTTATTTTGATCAGTTTGGATTTATTCTAAGGTTACAAAGATGGTTCAACATATGCAAGTCAATCAATGTGATACACTACAGTAACAAAAGGCAAGGTAAAAATCACACGGATATCACCGATTTGATAAAATTCAGTATCTCTTCATGACAAAAACTCTCATCAAAGTGGGTACAGAGGAAACATATTTCAACATAGGGGCTTCCCCAGTGACTCAGGGATAAAAAATCAGCCTGCAATGTAGGAGACCCAGGACACACGGGTCAGGAAGATCCACTAGAAGAAGGAATGGCAACCTACTTCAGTACTCATGCCCAGAAAATCCCATGAACAGAGAGCCCTGGGTAGCAAAAAAGAGTCAGACACAACTGAGCAACTGAGCATATGCAACACAATTAAGACCATTCATGACGCCTGAGCGGCTTCACTTTCACTTTTCACTTTCATGCATTGGAGAAGGAACTGGCAACCCACTCCAGTGTTCCTGCCTGGAGAATCCCAGGGACGGGGGAGCCTGGTGGGCTGCAGTCCATGGGGTCGCTAGGAGTCGGATACGACTGAGCAACTTCACCTTCACTTTTCACTTTATTCATTGGAGAAGGAAATGGCAACCCACCTCAGTGTTCTTGCCTGGAGAATCCCAGGGACAGGGGAGCCTTGTGGGCTGCCGTCTATGTGGTCGCACAGAGTTGGACACGACTGAAGTGACTTAGTAGTAGTATGACAAACCTACAGCAAACAGATTAATAAGTAAATAATAAAACAAAACACAATATGTCCGTATCACAAAGCTGAATTTGGAGTTGAAACAATAAATTGAAAATTGATATAACAGACAATAGTACTTCAATTTTTTCATTCATTAACATTCCAAAGGTTTTTGCATCCTTGGGCCCAGCATCATAATAAAATTCAGGTGAATAGAGGCATGTGTAGGTGCTCAGGTATGTATGACTCTGCGATCCAAAGGACTGTAGTCCGCCAGGCTCCTCTGATTATGGGATATCCTAAGCAAGAATACTGGAGTGGGTTGCCATTTCCTTCTCCAGGGGATCTTCCTGATCCAGGGAATGAACCTGTACCTTCTGCACTGGCAGGCAGATTCTTTTCCACTGTGCCACCTGGGAAGCCAAATAAAAGGCACAGCTTGTCTTTAAAATGAAGTTCATAGAAGTGGTAGTAGATAGAGCTCCTGACAAAGATGAATAAAAGTAGGTCCCCTTGGGTCTGCAGCACCTCTGGTGGTCACTTCTTTAATGTCCAAATGTATGGTAGAATAGACTAGATTTTTAAAAGGTTACATTTTGAATAAGGACAGGCTTGATGATGCATCTCTTAATATTTTTGGAATAGTTAATATTGTTCTTTTATTCTTTTTCTCTGACCAATAGAATAATTTCCCTGTATGACATCTCTATGCATACTATGAATCCTAGAGAGTACTTAAATTTTTAAAAAATTATCAGATAACTATTAGGTAGTGTGAAAATGTTTATATTAAGATTGTAAAGCATAGTTGATTCTAAATGTCTAATGAAATGTTTTTATTTTCAATATAGATTATTGGAAAGTATTAATATATAGAAGTGTTTCTTAGTAAATACCTTTGTCAATATTATTTTCTTATTTTCAAGTTTGCTTTCATCAGGATTTGCTTTCATCATTCAAAGCAAAGTAGAAAATGTTATTTTAACCTTTACAACACAGTAACATTATACTATTTGCATATATGTTTACTATAGTTTAAAATATGAAATGGGAATGAAGACCATTTCAGATAAAATTTGTTCAGCAGGGCAATAAAAGGATAGCTTCTGAACTGGGAGGATGACTCAAAATATCTGTAATTTTATACTGGAACAATAGTATCTGAGAACATACATGATTTCACCCATGAAGTTTAGATAAAAGTTGGACATAACTTATTTAGCAAAACTTAGAGTTCTGGAAATGGATGGTTTCCTTAAAACCAGAGAAAGTATATTAATAATGGTACTTTGGAGAGTATAAAAAGGATGTACTGATGGACATTATTTATACCTCATCTTTGATGAGCCTTGATGAAGATGAACATAAAAGGTAGAATATGATAAATGATTTGAGGGAATCTGAAAGATGATGTGGACATTATGCTCAAACACTTAAACAGGAGGAAATTGGTACTTCCATGGATGGGTATTTGATGGAAAGCAAGTAGGTAGGTAGGAAAAAAAGGAATGAGGGTTGGCTGATGTAGTCAGGAGAGACATCATTAACTGAGTCTGGGCTTGAACTGAATAACAGGCAGGATTCTAAGAAATGGGAAAAATAGGGAGGGAGATGAGGTCAGATAATGGTTAATATTTTAATGCTCTGAATCATCACCATTATGTGGCTCCTTCATGTAAACTTTCTGTGAGGCCTTTTACTAGGCATTTTGGGAAGTAGGCTAGAAACAGGCATAAAATCTTATCCATGATGAGTTTATAATTCATGAGGTGCTTATAGATTTACTTTAGAAGCTTTTTAAAATAAAGTCATAAAAACCATATAGGGTGAAATGGATCATCGTAACTGTCAAGCAGCAGAATTCTAGGAGGTCTAGGTGTAATGACAGATACATATGACTCGATATGGAATTTCTTGTTCTTATATTTCAATGTATTTAATGAAATGTGATCTCCCAGTAACTAACCCCTTATTCATGGTTTTCTCATATCTAAAATAAAGATACTAAAGAGCTGGGTCTTTGAGGACCCTTCTAGATAATTACATAGTTCTTTGTTGTGAGATTATCAGTATACAATATGTGACACAAAATAGTTAGTTACCTACCAGCTCTCAGTCTTAGTGGTGATGATTGTATGAAAATTGAATTTTACTCATATAAATGACTGCATGCTATTTTAGCCTTGTTCACAATTTAAAAGGGAGCTTCAGTTGAAAGTTGCAATAGATTGTTTGGCACCCCTAATGGATCAGCACGTGCCAGGAGTTGTGCCTGGTATTCAATTCAGAATTTTGAAAAAGCTACGTAGTAGTACCAATATATTATCTAATTTTAGAAATGGTGTAATTTATCCCACCAGCAGTGGGACAACCAGAGCACCAGCTATGTCATCTAGCTATGTTAAGAAGCTGAAGAGCATGTCCCTGCTAGTCAGGGCCTAACAAAATATGCGCCACTGGAGATGGTGAAAGTGAAAGTCTCTCAGTCATGCCCGACTCTTTGCGACCCCGTGAACTATACAGTCCATGGAATTCTCCAGGCCAGAATACTAGAGTGGGTAGCCATTCCCTTCTCCAGGGGATCTTCCCAACCCAGGGAGTTAATCCAGGTCTCCTGCATTGCAGGCAAATTCTTTACCAGCTGAGCCACCAGGGAAGTTCAAGAATGCTGGAGTGGGTAGCCTATCCCTTCTCCAGCAAGTCTTTCCCCATCCAGGAATCGAACCGGGGTCTCCTGCATTGCAGGCAGGTTCTTTACTACCTGAGCTGCCAGGGAAGCCCTCCACTGGAGAAGAGAATGGCAGATCACTTCAGTATTCTTGCCATGAGAACCCCATGAACAGTAAATATGAAAAGGCAGAAAAGATATGACTCTGGAAGATGAACCCCCAGACTCGTAGGTGTCTAATATACTACTGGGAAAGAGCAGAGAAATAGACAAAGAATGAAGAGGATGAGCCAGAGTGGAAACGATGCCAGTTGTGGCTGTATCTGGTGGTAAAAGTAAAGTTTGACGCTATAAAGAACAGTATTGCTTGGGAACCTGGAATGTCCATGAATCAGGTAAATTGAGTGTGTATAGTCAAAGCTATGGTTTGTCCTGTGTCTCCTGCATTGGCGGGTGGATTCTTTACCACTGAGCCACCTGGGAAGCTATTAGTCCCATATTACCTGTTTTTTAAAAACATCAGTTCTGTTCAGGAGGCCAGCCAGAAAGGTCAGAATAGCTATGATTCTTCCCGCCCCAACTCATTCACATACCTGTCACCGGATTCGGCAAATCCATTTTCTAAACCAGCTCTCTCCTCTGACGTGCACTGTCTCTTCTTTTGTTAGGACCCTCATCACCTCTCCCCTAGATTAGTGCTAAGGTATATCAGTCAGGATCTAACTAGGAAACAGAAACAACTCCGAGTACTTAAGAGGAAATTTATTCTATGGAATTGAGCATAGAGATGATGAGAGTGGACATGATGCAATCTAGATATTAACAACAGCAAGAAATCATGGCCTTCCCAGAGCGAAAGAGAAAAACACAGGAGAAGAATCATGTGGAAGAAGCTAGAACTATACGCAGCTTGTCAGGCCAAAGCTGCAGGTGAGAAACAGCTCTCAGTGCAGAGGCTTCTCTTCCCCTTCCCCTTTGGTAACTGTTCTTCCCACCCTCACTGTCCTTCAAGACACATTCTACACTTCTACCTTTCGAAAAGGCAAATCTGATCTTGCTATGCCAACATGAAAATGTTGGGTGGTTTTCTGCTGCCTGCCGGTAGTCAGAACACGTAGCCTTCTCAGCTGCTACAATGTGCCCTGTCCATTGCTCCCCAGAAGCCATCCGTTCCCTTTCATGTACTCTTTCCCGACCTGGAATTCCCCCAACTCCCATCCCACATGCAAACACCAGCAAATGCCTTCTCATCTTTCAAAGCCCTGTATTACAAATCTTGCCTGCAATGCCTGTTGTGTTTCCCTCTCTTCTCTCCCTCTCTCTCTCTCTCACCCTCTCCCACTCTCTCTCAATCTCCTTTTTCTCCCTTTCTTCCTTTTTTTCCTTTTGTTCTCACTAAGCAAATCAGTTGTTCCCTACGACACTCTATCAGATTCTCTATGTTGGTACTTGATTTCACAGTATTGCAATTGTATGTGTGTGTGTGTGTTTGCATGTTTTGGCATGCAGTATTCGGTTCCATGTCCATGTACATTATCAGGTTGTAATCTCCTCGAAGGCAGAGGTGTTTATCACATATCCTATCTTTTATCAGCTCTATAGTTTATGAAAAATGTTCTGAGTGAATTTAATGCACTCAAATATATTTATGCACTCGTCTTCTAAGACTGGACAAGTGAAGGCTTAACAAGTATTTTACGAGAATGTCTCTTTGCATGAGAAAAAAATTCTTGAAAGAGAAAATGTCTTTCTCACATTAGTTTTCCCAAAGAGTATATAAAAGATCTTCTCTGATGGTCTTTAAATCCCAGTTTGAGTGGGGTTACTAACTTAATCCATGCTGAACAGAATTTTAATGCTTAAAAGAGCATTTGAAAATTCAAATAAAAATTTACAGTTCAGCCTTTTGAAGGGTAAAAAATATGATTCATATAATTTATGGCAAATGCAATTTCTATATTTTTTACATTGCTTTTTGGTGGCCTTGCATAAGTTACACTGAGAATATTCTACAACCTTAGCAATGTTCAGAAGATTCTCTTTCTAATTCTCTACCTCTCCTGCCCTTTGCACCTCTCAAAAGCAAAAAAAAAAAAATGTTCCCCTACATTAATTTAATGTTCACAGTAACTACAGGAATGTGGGTTACTATTTTAGCCCTATTTTATAGATGAGGAAACTGAGGCACTAGAAAAGTTAAGTAACTTGCCCAAGGTCACTTGGCCGTGGGTATCAAAACTTAGATGTGAATCAATTCTGATGTTAGAGCCTGTATCCTTAGCCACTGCACTGCACTTCATGTGGCAATGTTTCTTTTCACCACAATCCTTGGATTTGAAAATGGAGAAGAGGGAATAGAAAGCACACTGTGCCCTTCACAGCTTGCTTATCCTTTCTGTCCTCTATGGATGAAATGTGCCAATGAAGGAATGGCATTACTGCTATAAAGCAATCATTGGGTCCTTCTGCTGACCAAGAAAGATCTAAGAGTGATGTGTTTGAAAGCAAAGAAAAATAATATTTGCATGTATTTACAACCTGCCTTTCTCAGAAAGGATTTAAGGTGTTTCACTAAGATATGTACATTACTGACAGATAAAGTAAATTAAAATAGGTGGAAAGCAAAGCGAGGGGAAAGTTAGGCTAGAAGAGGACAGTGAGTGCGCACAACACAGGCCACGACTCTACAGACTTGCCAACAGCAAGCTTAACATGTGGCTCCAAGCTACATAGCAGCCAATGAAGACAGAGAAATAAGATTGAACTGTTGGTTTCTCTACAAGACACAGAGTGCTCAGGAGAAGCCCAGCTATTTCCAGGACTAAGGATAGAGAGAAATTAGTTCCATGGTCTTCCAAAGAGGACACTGTAATACAATAAGCAGCATGCGTAGCAGCAACATGTGCAGAGCACAGCGGACTTAAACAGAAAAGGAGGACAGAGATTGCTTTTCACAAGATCCCTCCAAAATAAGCATCCCTCCAAAATAAGCACAATGCATATGAAATACAGGACACAAACTCAGTCTTGCCAGGAATACTATTTTGCTCTTTTACACGTCTTTGAGAAGTGGTTCAGTGTAGTCTGACACAGACTGCCTAGTTATGTCACTAATTAACTGGATGACACTGGGCCAGACTCTAAACCTTTTGAATCTCATATTTAACACTAATAAATGGAGATGCTAACTACTGCCTTATATGTGTGCATGCTGCATTGCTTTAGTTGTGTTCGACACTTTGTGAACCCATGGACAGTAGCCCATCAGGCTCGTCTGTCCATGGAATTCTCTAGCCATGAAAAATGGAGTGGGGTGCCGTTATCTTCTTCAGGAAATCTTCCTGACCCAGGGATTAAACCCGCATCTCTCATGTCTCCTGCATTGGCAGCTGAGTTCTTTACTACTTGAACCACCTGGTAAGCCCAACTACCTCATATAGTTTGGTCTTTAATTAGTCACTATAATAAATTTCTTAGAGTGGTGTTTGGGATATAGTCTTCCCTTGTAGTGTGAGGGGAAGAGGAGACAGTGAGGCTGCTTAGGTCCATCTGGTCTTCCCTGGGTAAAAATCCACCTCCTAGGACTGACTAAGTGAAGTCGCTCAGTTGTGTCCGACTCTTCGTGACCCCATGGACTGTAGCCTACCAGGCTCCTCCCTCCATGGGATTCACCAGGAAAGAGTACTGGAGTGGGGTGCCATTTCCTTCTCCAGGGGATCTTCCCAACCCAGGAATCAAACCCGGGTCTCCAGCATTCCAGGCAGACGCTTTAACCTCTGAGCCAAAAGGAAAACGCTGATTCACTCTCAGAGACTGCCGTTTAGTCACTCATCAGTTATCTTCCATCCTTAGAATCCTTACTTGAGGGGCAAAGCCACAGGAAGCTTGGCATGGGTCATCACATCTTCCCCAAAACTCATCTATGATTATAGTTCTGTGCAGTCTTAGCTTTTGCAACTCAAATGATAAGAATTGGCACCGTTGTTTTCTATGTCTTTCTGATGTGTGACTCCATCCCTGAGACAATGAGAGTGAAGGCTTACAAAATGGTGGAAGGAAAGGTGAGGGCTGACAGTATTGTCCATGGAGGTGATAAGTAAAAGCTGGTTAACAGTTCCCAATATATCTACCACATAAAATTATACCATCTTGCCAAAGCACGCTTCAGTGAGCACAGTCCTTTAGTCGTCCAGCATATTGAGGTCCATATCTGAAGCTTTCTTTTCTTCATATTAACCTCTAGGCCGATTTTAAAGACAGAACAGGCAAACTAAAGAGAAGAGCAGTATAATAATTGTTGTTGTTCAGTCACTAAGCCGTGTCCAACTCTTTGCCACCCCATGATCTGCAGCACAGCAGGCTTCCCTGTCCTTCACTGGCTTCCGGAGTTTGCTCAGACTCATGTCCATTGATTAGATGATGCCATCAAACCATCTCATCCTCTGTCACCCCCTTCTCCTCATGCCCTCAATCTTTGTCAGCATCTGGATCATTTCCAGTGATTCAGGTCTTCCAATCAGGTGACCAAATTATTGGAGCTTCAGCTTTTGCATAGTCCTTCCAATGAATATTCAGGGTTGATTTCCTGTAGGTTTGACTAGTTTGATTGCCTTGCTGTCCAAGGGACTCTCAAGAGTCTTCTCCAACACCACAGTTCAAAAGCATCAATTCTTTGGCGGTCAGCTTTCTTTATGATTCAACTCTCACATCCATGCATGACTTCTGGAAAAACCATAGCTTTGACTGTTTGGACCTTTGTTGGCAAAGTGATGTCTTTGGTTTTGAATACGCTGTCTAGGTTCATCATAGCTTTTCTTCCAAGAAGCAAGTGTCTTTTAATTTGTGACTGTGGTCACTGTCCTCAGTGATTTTGGAGTCCAAGAAAATAAAATCTGTCACTGCTTCCACTTTTTCACCATCTATTTTACCCAGCTGGTATATAGTGCATTCAGGATTGGAGCTGACTAATTTGCAAAGCCCGTGGTGTCTTGTAAATGATTTTTGAGTGCCAGGCCAGCTAATCTGTATTTACATAGGTAGTGAGAAACCACTCAGAGTTCTGGAAAAGGCAATGCATACTCAAAACTGTGTTTAAGAATAATCTAAGTGGAGGATGTGGAGGATGTAATGAAGTTAGAAGGGTATAGAGCCTGGGGAAAGGAATGGATATTATGAGACCACTAGGCGAGGAGTCACGAGAATCTGGCTTAGGGTATATGGTTGTCAGATTTAGGCAAAAAAAAAAAAAAAAAAGGCAAACAGAAAAATCAGGATTCCCAAATAAATATAATTTGTGAACTTCTGGTATACATATGTCCTATGCAATTTAGGGACATATTTGTAAAATATTATTACTTATGTGAAATTCATATTTAACTGATATTCTGTATTTTATGTGGCAACCTGCACCACAGCAGTGCATTCCTATGCTAAATTAACCACCTGGCATTAGCCTTGACTCTATAAGTTGAGGGCAGTGTTTCAGATGCCAGCTGCAAGTTCCATGGTTCTCAGGCTGTCCATATGTTGGACTAACTGGTCCCCAAATTGGGAATTCCAAGGTAATTGGCTTGATAATTTACTAGGACAACTCACAGAATTCAGAAAAGCACTGTACTTATTATAGTTGTGTTATAATGAATACAAATCAATACCAGCCAAATGACACAGATAAGGGAGGTCTGCTGCTGCTAAGTCACTTCAGTCGTGTCCGACTCTGTGCGACCCCATAGACAGCAGCCCACCAGGCTCCCCTGTCCCTGGGATTCTCCAGGCAAGAATACTGGAGTGGGTTGCCGTTTCCTTCTCCAATGCATGAAAGTGAAAAGTGAAAGTGAAGTTGCTCAGTTGCGTCCGACCCTTAACAACTTCTTGGATTGCAGCCTACCAGGCTCCTCCATCCATGGGATTTTCCAGGCAAGAGTACTGGAGTGGGGTGCCATTGCCTTCTCTGAAGGGAGGTCTAGGAGGTTCCTGAAAACAGATCTTAGCAGCCTCTCCCCACAGAATGTATCACCCTCCTGGCACATCAATGTGTTCAGCAACCGGGAAGCTCACTTGAGTCTTGTGCCAGAGTTTTTATTGGGGCTTTATTACCTAAGCAGGATTGATTGAATTATTGACCCTGTGTGTGAACTCAATCTTCAGCCCCTACCCTCTCCGAGGAGGTCAAGGCCCCCTGTGAATAACAAAGACACTCTATTATATGACACACTCAGGGTGTGGTCAGGGTAGCAGAAACAGGTAGAAGAGGAAAGAATTATACCAGGGAGGGGTCAAAATTAATAGTAAGGTTTTAAATCCTGGGGCATTAGAAATATATACGGACATGTTCAATTAGGATGGGAGAGGGAGAGTACATAATTAGCTAACTTAGATGCCTAGAGTTGAAGATACTGAAGGAACATCGTGATGAAAATTCAGGATAGAAGGACAGAAAAGCATATCTAGAGTTAAGAAAAGGTCTCAGGATTATATACTGGAGATCAATACTCCTTAGCATGAAGTGATTCTTTCAGCTCTGAAATGGAGTAATATACTGTGGAAAAAAAAGTGTGGTAGAATAAAACAGGAGTCTTAAGTGTTACATGAGGAAAATAGAAACCAAAAACAAAGTTAAAAACAGATTCATCACATTCTAAGTTTTCACAGATTAAATTAAATTGACAAGTATTTTCCATATGAAATCATTTATTGTTTTTACATAGTATTCATTTCAAAGCTTTTATACATTTATTCTGTAATTTATTTATACCCAGTTTTCCTGAATGTTTAACGTTGTGATATCCATTTACTTTAATTTTTAAACACTAATGGATTTTTGCCCAAATTTATGTAGTTCAAAGTACTCAATGAATTGTCAATATATTAGGATAAAAACTTTACATGGGTTTTGAGCATTGTTATTAAGTACCTTGAAAAGGAGGGTGTAAAGTCTATAATTTTGGTATTTTTAGCATATAGAAATAAACATATTTTGCTCAATCAATCTAATTTTGAAGTGAACCCAGTCTTTACTCTTTAAAGTTTAGCTATTCATGAAGACAGAAAGGTTATCGAAATGAAAGTGAGTGCTTTTATTAATTCATTTAAAACTTATTCTTTAATTATAAAATGGCTTGTGACTAGTAATTGTAAATTAATTAAAGGTAATTATAGTTTTCAAATAACTACATTGCAAATACTTGCAGTGTTTCTATGTAATATTAATAGCATAAAAAGCATTGGTAAAGCTATGTTATAGCACATATATCTGTAAAATATCACATTCTTTTCTCCAGCTTCCTGATACACGATAGTGACATTTCACAAAAACTGTTAAGTGCCTGCTCTGTGCCAAAAACACTGTTCTGAATTTTGTGGAACATACAAAAATGAATAATCTGGAATCTGAGAGAGACTACTTATAACGACACTACCATTTGTGTTGACTTATTGTAATTTTGGTTGAAAACCACTTTGCTATAATCATACTATCAGCCCTTTTATTGGTTACATTATTAATAATAAGAATTAAAAAGATTAGCAGAATGATTTTTTGAAACAGGCAAATAAGCAAATCACTTGAACTTCAGTAGTTAACCTGTAAATGAGAAATTGGACTCACCTTTCCAGTCCTGTTTTTTTGCAGTTATTACTGCTATTTGGAATTTCAAATAGTAGATTTCATCACCTGAAATCCAAGTTCTGTTTCAGTCTTCAACGCTGGAAAGCAATGATGGGCTCCGGCTTCATCTAACATATGGTAGAAAGGCAGAGACTGACAGTTAGGAGACCTGATTTTTCATACTGGTTCTGTGAAAACATTTCAGCATCCTTGAGTGTTCTCAACTGTAAAATGAGAAGATTTCATTTATAAACTTTATGATGACTTCCAATTTAAAAGTCTGTGGTAAAACAAGCAAACTTATCAATAACAAGGTTAAGGTCAATTAAGTTTGACTTAAAAAAATTTCAGAAATTTTTTACTGCTTTCCAACTATGTGGTTAGAAGTGAGGCTAGCAGAAAAGGCAGCCTAATAAAACTAAGCATTGGCGACCATCAAGTGATATTATTTAAAGTTTCAAATGTGAAATATATCACTAAAATGGGAAAATCTGTTTTTAAGGATACTTAAAAGCAGTTTGTTCTCTAAAAAGCAGTTAATGTTCATATAGTATCTATAAAGCTATAGGTGAACTATTTTTGGAAGAAGGCATCTTCCCAGATGATACTGAGACAAAATTTCAGCTGAAATGATTTTTGTATTATAACAAATCAGCCACTTGCTCTTAGGATAACTTGGTAGTGGTGTAGTCATTGTGGACATTCTTTGGTTGGAGAAATTTCTTTTGTGCAAGGAAAATTTTAGTGAGATTCTTTTATCTGAGATTTTGAATGTTTTTTTAAATTTTTTAAAAGTTTAAAAAGTTTTATTTTATATTGGAGTATTGCAGTACAAGGAGATCCAACCAGTCCATTCTAAAGGAGATTAGCCCTGCGTGTTCTTTGGAAGGAATGATGCTAAAGCTGTAACTCCAGTCCTTTGGCCACCTCATGCGAAGAGTTGACTCACTGGAAAAGACTGATGCTGGGAGGGATTGGGGGCAGGAGGAAAAGGGGACGACAGAGGATGAAATGGCGGGATGGCATCACAGACTAGATGGACGTGAGTTTGAGTGAACTCCGGGAGATGGTGATGGACAGGGAGGCCTGGAGTGCTGCGAGTCATGGGGTCGCAAAGAGTCGGACACGACTGAGTGACTGAACTGGACGGAACTGAATAGTTGATTAACAATGTTGAGTTAGTGTCAGGTGTGTAGCAGAGCAATTCAGTTAGACATATACATGCCTCTGTTCTTTTTCAAAATTTTTTCCCATATAGGTTATTACGGAATATCAAGCAGATGTTGCTTCATAGACTGTTTATTAAAAGTGTTTATGAAACTTCCAATGACCAAAGTCTCTTAGGTTTATTCAAGCGTTCTCCCTATTCCTAACTCTAATTTGGCAACTTATCAATTTGAAGAGTGAAATTTTAGAAAACAAGATCTAAAAGGCTTCTGATTGCTGATTGCATATTGGGATGTTCCAGCCTCTGGAGAGTTTGAATCCAAGTGAAACCAACTGCAGCATCTCCAGGGATGCTCTGCTGCCTATGGTCAGAGGGAGATACTTCTACACTACATCTGTTTATTGATGTGCTTACCCAACAGAATGTGTACCTTGTGTCTTGTGTTAACTATTTGTTTATGGAAAATGCACCTCTCTAGCTCAGTTAAGAAAGTTGCTCTTTTAATAGTACCTGGGATACTTTAAAATGTTTTAAATTGAGGGTACCATACAGAATTTAATTCTGATGTTTTATATTCTTGAAGGGCTGAATAGGTGTGGTGTTTCAGACAAGAGTTTTAAGCTCAAAGGCTGTCTCTTCTGAGGTGCATATGATTATATTCTTTCATGAAAGCAGGTAAATCTCAAACTGGAGTGTGCACAGACATCTTCGTGTGGGCTCTGGCCACAGAATTCCCATTAGCATTAGCTTGGCACTGCTTCTTGTCTCACAGACAGTAAGGAACATGCCTTTTCCACCCTTGAGGCAATAAAATAAATTAAAGGGTGCGGCATTAAATGAGTTGAATTTTGAGTAGTATTTTTCATGCCTCCAACGTTTTAAAATGCTTATGAAGCAGCATTTGGAGTCATGAAACAAGGGACTCTGTTTGTGCCAATGTGTGGATCCTTTTGGTTTTCTGGAATGGTGTGTTTGTGTCAAACAGTCTTTTCGAATCCTTTTCCCATTGTGGTAGTGTCTGTGACTAGAACTTTGTTTTTCAGTATAAATCACAAATAAATGAGCACTATGGAAGGTAAGACATCTTTACTTTGTTTCTTCTGGGTCTGGTCCAGACTGTTACAGTCCCTACATATCTCCATGACACAGAAGCAACAGTTTTTGCAAAGAACGTCCCCAGGGCCCAACCAAATCCTTCCTTTGCAGCAGCTGCCCTGCTCTGTCTATGTTCATTATATTTGTGCTTCCTCCAATTTTGAACTTTTTTTCAGTATTTGCTAAAGAGACTGGAGAGCATTCCTTTAATCTCCAACGGAAGTTTATTTTTGTTTTCATGGAACAAAGGTTTATCTTTAATGTTACCATGTGTCGTCTCTAATTAGAAGCCCTTTTCTTATACACTCATAAATAAGAGGGAATAACTTAATTCTTAGTGGATTTGAACATTGATAACTTCAGAGATGGTAAGATCCAGATTTTGTCTAATCCTCTTTCATCACAGAAAATGTAGACCCTCACCCAAACACCAGGAGGGCAAGATCTGAAAGTCCTGTACTCTTAAAGGGGGACTTCTAACACAGCCACTTACTCTTTCCAGGTGTATGATATTTTATTTCAGGACATCAGAATAGGAATTCTTTTCTCGTATTAATCTGTTTTCCCCCATTCAGTGGCTCTGTTGTCATCTTTTCCAAAGCATGTTATGATTATTAATAAAGGTATTTCAACATAATATATTAACACATTTTGGACACAATGCTATATCAGGCATCCTGCTAAACAAGTTTGTCATGCAGTTGAACATGTGTAACTTTCAACTACTATGATATATTATCTAGCTTTATAGATAATAAATGGAGACTCAGAATTTCTGAGGCTCATTCAAAGTCAGACAGCTCATCAGGGCTGGAGCCAAAGTTTAAACCGGAGACCAGAGAGTGTCTTCTAACTACACATCTCCCTGTAGGCTGTAACCAATTATTTTCCAAGTGACACCACATGTTAGGACTTCTGAGAATAATGCCTTAAAGTGCCTGTTATTTTTTATTTTTATTTATTTATTTTGCTCCATGCATTATAGTGTTTAAGGTTATGACTTTCTATTTCATATCCATCATTGTTGTATATTTTTGTGTTATTTTTCTGGTGTCCCTAGATATCATAATTGGAGAATGGAATGGCAACCTGCTCTCGTATTCTTGCCTGGAAAATCCCATGGACAGAGGATCCTGGAGGGTGGGCTATAGCCCACGGGTCACAAAGAGTCGGACACGACTGAGTGACTAACACTTTCAGTTCAGATACCATATTTCCACATTTTTATCATAGCGTCCCTCACTCATGCGCACCTGTTTTTTCTCAGAAGTAGCATGTGTCAAGTAAAGCTTACCTATGATGGGAAGCAAAGAATGAAAGGGGTATATATGTGGTGGTGGTGGTGGGGGAGGTTGAGGGATGGAGAGAGGGGAGAGAAGGAGAACATTTATTAGCATTTTCCTCAGATACGGGTGAATATGAGAACACTGACTGTGCTGATGCTTTTCCGTCCTGCTCACTGAGTTTTCCTAGGATGCCTGTCAAGTGTGTTAGTATTTCATGTTTGGTAGACTGTGAGTATCCTCTGTTCCCTGACCTGGTGTAAATAAACACTCTGTACCTGTTCAGTCTGAGTCCCTGAAATGGGGAAGAGTTAGATCCATATTTTTAGTATATTTCTGCAGTGAGATTTCCGTGTTGTATTTGTAGGTGTGAAAATGAAGAACAGGCTAAGGGGTTTTGAAGGCAAGAAACATTCAGAGTAGAAAAGACCCTTCTTAGATAAATGCAGTGAGGAATGCACAGTGGTTCTGACCTCAGGAAAAGCTTTCTTCATTAACTGCTTTGAGGAGGGCATAGGTGTCTTCAGTTAGGGTGTATCCATCGTGCTTACTTTTTGCCCTGCATTTCAAGGACAATGAAGAAGTTTCCTGAGAATATTCACTTGCTTTAGAGTGGCCTTTTAGGGGTCTAACAAAATACAAATACTGCTGGTCAAGAAAATAAAGTTGTTAAAAGCTAATTATTATGTTTCAATGGTTGTAGGAATATCAAGTTTTTTCATAACGTATTTTAAAAGTCCTTGTGCCCTGTGTTAAGTAATTTGTATTATTAATTATGCAGTTTTTAAATGTTGCCAGTAACATTATAACAAGGTAATTTTCAATTGAAATTCTGATTAAACCTAAATGTTGGTGTTAATTACATAATATTCAAGAAATAATACAAAATAAACCCCAAATAATAAACAGCCCACCCTAGCCAATTACTCAGATCACCAAGTCCATCATAGGCTCTACTTTTACTATTTCATTAGTCATATTTTTGTCACACTTGTTTCATCTGCTTCTATCATATCTTACTTTCTCAGGTACTGATGTCATAGTAAAGATATGTATCAATAATAAAAATTTTACTGATAAGAGAACTGCTTTAATCTGATTCAGTGTGTCAGATTTTATAATTACATAATTTGTCACATAACTTATCTATAAATACTTATAAATATTCTGGAACTCAGAGAAGGAAAAAAAAAAGTTTATTACCTTAAGGCAAAACAGTTTTGCTACTGCTGTTGACCACTGTTGAAAGTCAGTTTTATATTCTTCAGTATATTTGCTCAAGATCATTATTAATTTTAACAAATAGTATAAAATTGCAGTATTTTGTATTTTCTTTTTATAGATTGTTCTTTCATGTTAAAAACTGTCTTTAAAATGATAGTATTTAGTATTTAATGGAGCAACTGAGGAGGTTTTACTGTCAAATGTACATGAAATAGCCAGCATGCTATCACCTATGATTCTGTTTCACGGGAGTAATAACTTTTTCCATTGCCTATTATCTTTTATTAAAATTTTCTGTAGTTGGTTGTGCCATATAACAGACATAATTTGTGATATATCAACACAGCAAATATGAGCTTGGGAATTCTCTTTTCTTTCCTCAGAAGGGTTGACTTCCTCTACCTTTTCCCACTGCAGAGGAAAGAAAAAGAAAAAACAGATGTAAATGGAAGAAACATGCAGTGGCTGTATTTACCTAAAGTAATCTTTGAGCTGTTAAGAGAAGTTTAATCAGCCACATCACATCCTCATGGTCACAAATATGATCTGTTAACATAAAACACTGGGCTTCCCTGTGGTTTAGCTGGTGTAGAACCCACCTGCAATGCAAGAGACTACCTGTAATGCAGGAGACCCAAGTTCGAACCTTGGATCAGGAAGATGCCCTGGAAAAAGAAATGGCAACTAATCCCAGTACTCTTGCTTGGGAAATTCTATAGGCAGAGGGTCCTGGCGGGTTACAGTCCATGGGGTCACAAGAGTTGGACATGACTTAGCAACTAAACCAAACCAAAAAACCAAGGGAAACATTCGGTATAATTCCAGAAAGTATTTGCTGATCAAATTATTTATTATTTTAATTGATAAGTAGGAAAGAAAAAAATTAAGCTCAGCAAAATGTAGGATGCAAAATGAAAGTGTTAGTTGCTCAGTTGTGTCCGACTCTTTGTGACCTCATGAACTGTAGCCCACCAGGCTCCTCTGTCCATGGAATTCTCCAGGCAGGAATACTGGAGTGCGTAGCCATGCCCTTCTGCAGGGGATCGTCCCAATCCAGGGATTCAACCTGTGTCTCCTGAGGATTCTTTACTGTCTGAGCCACCAGGGAAGCCCGTAGGATGTAAAGTCAATTCAAAGGAGCTCATGAAATTGACTTAGAACTTTCATTCACTCAAAATAATTAGGTTAGTTCTGACAAATTTTAAGTTATTTAGTTTTCTAATCTAAAGCTGATTAAAGCTAACTTCACAAGGATCATATTGTTTTTATTTCTTTCATGTAATATATAGTGAACATTTTCCTGTGTTATTGGTATTCTTCTAAAAGAGATTTTAAAGATCATATAGCACTCTGAGATATGGGTTTACAACTTTTGAAACCAATCTGAATTTCCAGTTAGATTGCTTCTAAAACTTCTCTCTTAGAACAAACATCATGATGAACTTTACTGAATACCAATCCTCATCTTCTCCAATTATTTCTGAGAATAAAGACTGTGAATTTGAATTAATAACTGAGTTTGAACTTAAAGTTTTTGGAACATATTACAAAATAGCCCTAATTATTATTTTTTAATGATTATAGGGTATTCCATTTTGAATAAAGAATATTAATAATTAATATCCTTTAGTGTTTACTGTCTAGTACTGTTTTAAGAGCATCATCCTGGTTTAACACATTTTTCTTAAAGATGATGATATGGGCTATTGTCATTTCTATGTTATAGATGAGAAAAATGAGGCACAGGAAAACAGAGACTCACTCAAGTTCGAACAAGCAATATTTTAGAGGAAGTTTTGAACCTAACACCCTAGGTTAATAGCTAACTGTTACTAATATTCAATAATAGACAGGCTTACAGAACTTCCAAGTTAAGAGATTTAAAATGAATTATTTGACCTTCTTAAAAGTTCTATGCTGTATAAACACTTATTTTCTTATTTTTTCTTGTAAAAAAATTGATCTTAGAACTTCGTTTAGGCAAGTTGACAAGTCATATAATTAGTAATTGGTAAAGCAGAAAGTGAAGAACTAAAGAGCTTCCTGATGAATTTGAAAGAGGAGAGTGAAAAAGTTGGCTTAAAACTAAACATTCAAAAGAAAAACACCAATACAGTATACTAATGCATATATATGGAATTTAGAAAGATGGTGATGATGACCCTGTATGCGAGACAACAAAAGAGACTCCAATCTATAGAGTGAACTTTTGGACTCTGGGGGAGAGAGAGAGGGAGAGGGTGGGATGAGATGGGAGAATGGCATTGAAACATGTATACTATCATGTAAGAAACGAAAAAACTAAGATCATGGCATCTGGTCACATCACTTCATGGCAAATAGATGAAGAAACAATGGAAACAGTGAGAGAATTTATTTTTGGGAGCTCCAAAATCACTGCAGATGGTGACTGCAGCCATGAAATTAAAAGAGGCTTACTCCTTGGAAGAAAATCTATGACCAACCTAGACAGCATGTTAAAAAGCAGAGACATTACTTTGCTAACAAAGGTCTGTCTAGTCAAAGCTATGGTTTTTCCAGTAGTCATGTATGGATGTGAGGGTTGGACTATAAAAGCTGAGTGCCGAAGAATTGATGCTTTTGAACTGTGGTGTGGGACAAGACTCTTGAGAGTCCCTTGGACTACAAGGAGATCCATCCAGTCAATCCTAAAGGAAATCAGTCCTGAATATTCATTGGAAGGACTGATACTGAAGCTGAAACTCCAATACTTTGGGCACCTGATGTGAAGAACTGAATCATTGGAAAAGACCCTGATGCTGGGAAAGATTGAAGGGAGGAAGAGAAGGGGACAACAGAGGATGAGATGGTTGGGTGGCATCACCGACTCAATGGACATGAGTTTGAGCAAGCTCCAGGAATTGGTGATGGACAGGGAACCTGGCATGCTGCAGTCCATGGGGTCCCAAAGAGTCGGACTCAACTGAGCGACTGAATTGAACTGAACTGAAAGTAGATTTTAACTGTTATCTGAGTTATGTGTCTTGAGTGCCCAAACTCTGAATATCTCCACTTTTCAACCATTTGGATCATTTAGGTTCTTACCATATATCAGTATTTAAAATGGCATTTAAAGGAACATGGTTTGGATTATTTAATTAGTAGAGATTTCCAGACAAGGAGATCCCATGCCAAAGCTTCGTAATGGTCTTAGGTCTGTACATGCATCACTGGTAAATTTTTCTGCAAATGTGAGCCACTCTGTGTAGAGAACCAGTGTCTCTGGAGACTTCACCAAAAATAAAAAAAAAAGAAAAAGAAAAAGACTGTGTTGAGATGGAGAGTGAACGGTTAGTAGATGAGCAGCAAAAGCCCTTTGTGAAGAGAGGACATTTGAGCTCAAACTTGACCGATGATCTAAATCAGCAGCAGTGGAGTGTTCCAGGCAGAGGGAAGCATAAGATATAACCTCTGCATTGGGAATAAGCCTTGATTTTTGAAAGAATTAAAAGAAGGCTGATAATGCTAAGATATAAGGTAGGATGGATGAGTTTGAGTTCATCTCAAAGAACGCTGGTGGTCAACTTCAAATTGGCCTTTGTGTAGGGTTTTGTGCTCCATGTTATAGATTTTGGCCTTCACCCAAAGTACAAATGAAGGACTTCATAGCAGATGAGTAACAGGATGTAATTATATCCCACAAGAATAGACTGTGGCCTGAAGATTGAAAGGTTGGCCACTCCATCAGCCCTGGTGAAAGATAAAGGTGGCTTGAACTAGGGACACAGAAGTGGAGACAGTATGTAGCTATTGGCTTGGGTATGTTTTAGAGGTAGAGATTCGAAGACTTGCTGATAGATTTGATGCATGAGTGAAGTAAAGAGGAGAATCAATTGTGACTCCTAACTTTGGTGCTTGAGATTACCATGTTCCTTTAATGACTTAATTGCTATTGTCCACCCTAGATGTAACCTCCATGAGGGAAAGGACCTTATCTCCTTTATTCACTGTGTATAACTGCCTAGCATAAGACCTGGCAAGGCAAAGAGGAGGTGTCTTGAAATATTCCTGAATAATTTATAGTTATTATACATTATTAGCATGTTATCTAAATCATTTGCTAAGAAATTTCCCCTTATGTTTTATTTTTATAATTTTTTGACATTTTAACATATAAACCCCAAATAGATTTAGATTTACGCTACATTTTTTAAGTGTAAACTTAAGTCCATTTATTTACTGCTTTGTGATTTCTTTCATGGTATCTAAAATAATCACTCCCCATTCAAAGATTTGGTTAATAACTAGTTTTGCTTCTTATGTGCTTATAGTTTTTATTTTTTGCTTACTTCTTAAAAAAAAATCTGAAATTTAGTTTTTAAATTATGTAGGGCCTAAGTTGATTTTTTTCCCTAAATTGCTAACTAATTACTTCAAATTAATTAGTCCATTCCTTTCTCTTAAAAAAATGTCTGCACTTACTGAATTTTTACAAGTAATAGTCTATTGCTAACTGTTTAGCAGTAGTCTACTGCTGCTGCTGCTGCTGCTAGGTCACTTCAGTTGCGTCCAACTCTGTGCAACCCCATGGACTGCAGCCTACAAGGCTCCCCCGTCCATGGGATTTTCCAGGCAAGAGCACTGGAGTGGGGTGCCATTGCCTTCTCCAAGTCTGTTGCTAACCAGCCACATTGCTGGTTTGCTTTGCTAAGTCGCTTTCAGTTGTGTCCAGCTCTTTGCGACCCCATGGACTGTAGCCCGTGAGGCTCCTCTGTCCATGGGATTCTCCAGGCATATATGGATATAGCAGCCACATATGGATATTTAAATATACATTTATGTTAATTAATACAGTTTAAAATTCTGTTTCTCAGTCATGTTAGCTCTGTTTCAGGTGTTCAGTATAGTCAATGGGGTGAGTGAATACCATACAACACAGTGCAAAATTAGAGAACTTTTTCATCATCACAGAAAGTTCTATCAGACATTGTTACTCTAGGAGATATTTTTTTCAAATTCCTAAAAATTTTCCAAGGATTTAAAAAATAGAATAGTGTGGTATATATAAACTACATGGGGAATCATTGGCATCTTTATAACACTTAGTTTTTACTTTTGGGAGTGTGTAATGCAGCCACATTTGTGAAACAAGCTATTTTTTTCTCTCATTAAAATTTTAATTTCTTTCAATGTTATATATAATTCTGCATGAGATTAATCCTAGGAGGCTTTAATGTTATAAATTATTTAATATGTGTCTTTAATATTTTCTTCAACCATTTTTCTATTTAGGTATTCTACTTTAATTTGTTAAAATATAGCAGGCTTTTAAAAAAGAAAATTTGCATTTTACCATATTTTCAAGTTTATTAGTACAATGATTTCCTTGACTTAAAACCTATTTTGTTGTATTTTACTCTTCAAATTTTATTTACTTGCTTTTACTATTTTCTCTAATAAATTCGCAGAGGTTTTAAATGTTTTAAGTAATTGTCAATATTTATTCAGTTTCTCCTCATTTTTCATACAGAAACTCTGGGCCTGTCTAACTGAGACTTTTGATGCTTTAAGATGATTTTGTGTTTTCCTTTTATGGCCTTCCATATGTATTTCATCATTTGCCTTCAGGATATCTTATTTGCTTCGCTGTGTAGTTCTTACCGGTCATTTTGCTGTCTCTCCTAGGTACTCTGAAGTTAGAAAATGAGTAACCGAGGAAGCTAGTATTTGAATGCAGAACTAGCAAAACCATATCACCTACACTTTTAAAACATTTTAAGGAAAAATACTGTTATTTTAAAATTCTATATCTTTTCTATTTGTACTGCCTTGTAATACAATTTGCTTTTATAATCTATTTAAACACCTAGTATTTGGTCAGTGTTTGTAACTATTTTATAAATGCTTATAGATATTTAGTCTTTGTTTATAGGAAACTGAGTATATAACATCTAATTTTGTGCATGTACGTTCTATTTTATTAATTATATTGTTCAAATTATTTATATCCTTATTTTTTTATTCTTCAACGTATAGCACTGTGATAGTGGCTTAATATTTACCAGTCAATGGTATTGATTTTTTAATCAACATGCTGTAACTAGAATTTGCTAATTCTTTAAATGTTGCAGGATATTAATAATATTGTCAGCATAAATTTTGCTGTTTTTACATGAAAACATCTTTAACATTTTAAAATGTTTAATGAAACAATTAATACTTCTTTTTTATCCCAGTCTTAAATTTGTTATCTGTCTTCCTAGATATTACATTCTGTTTCTGTGCTCCTAATTATTGTATTTTAACTTTTTTTCAGTATATTATTACTACTTGGTTTTAATATATTGAAACATATGGAAAGTAGAGTTCCTACTAAATGTTACCTTGAAGTATTATCCAGTTTGTTTTTAAAAGTCTATTTTTATCTAATTATCAAACCCAAAATAATTTAAGTTTATTTTAGAGAGGAATTAGTTGCTTTGCCATCTTTTCAACCCCACACCCTATTTTCTGTTAATCTTCTCTATGTTTGCTAATCTTGTTAATATTTAATGCCTTTTTAATATATGTTGTCTAATATTCTATTTTATTACAGTATTTCAAGCAAGCATTTAGACTCATTTGAATGGAACTTCTTTTCTTTGTAATTTAAAAAGTATCTTTTTATCTTTGGTAAGTTTCAGTTTTCCCTGCAAATTATTTTTAAGCCCAGTTTTTCCATTCTAATGGTTAATGGTTAATAATTCATCTCTCTGAAATTGGGAACGCATCTTTAAAAGAAGATCTGCAGCAATGATGTCTTATGATGTAGTGTCTGAGGCAGATGCTGAGACTGCCTGATCTGAGCAGATCTGAGACTGTTTTGGTCAACATCACATATAAATTTCAGAGTCAACTGAATATTATGTTCTTTTATAGCTTTCCCTTGTAAGGCTATGCTACTTTTTCCTTCTGCTTTTTGCCATTGTTTTTTCTTTTTTAAATGATTTACTTTTGATGTGGAGAGAAAGATAGATGTAGGGGTAAAAAGATGATTCTGTCTTTACTGGTTTTCTTTGACAATGCAGACATGAACTTGATATCGATTTTAGTTATTTTCCTTAATCTCAAGTATGGGGGCTTTCTCCCAGTCTTGAAATTTTTAATATTATACAAATTGTCAATTCATCATATCCTCCGTACACTTAAATTTAGGCATATCTGTTATTAGTGGGTTGCAGTTGTATAACCAGATTGCTCTGTTCTTTTTTTTCCACCTATCATCTTTTTAACCCATTTGTATTTTTCTCTGCAGTCTTGGGTGGTTTTTTATCATTTGTTATTAATAACACTAATTATATTTTTCTGGACTCAGCTGTCTATATATTGCTTATCATTATACTTTTTGTTTTCTTCATTGTGATTTTAACAGTCCCTCCTTATATATTTAGTTTGAAAGAATATCTCAAAATCTTACTGAAAAGCATATTTTGAAAATACAACTGCATTTTACTAGGTAAATATATTTCTGGGCAATACATGGAAAGCCTTCCTTTGTAGTCATTAACGTAATGTTAGTTAACATATTGTCTTATTTCAAAATTGCTCCCCCGTCACTAACACTCAACTCCAAGGGCCCCTTATTTTGTATTTTCTTAACAAACTGAAATGACAGAGATAGCCAAATCATAAACAGAGCATCAGCACACTTTAGGATTTCTGTTATCTCCATCAGCTTTGTCCTGGTTGTTAGGTCTTTCTCCTTCTTGATGGTAAAGATGGCAAAGCCAGGATGATATAGAATAGTGTCTAGCACAGTTCCTGGCCAGGGGGCAGATAAATTGTTCATATTTTCTCCTTAGCAGTGAGAGTACCTAATGAGATTTGTGCTCTCCCTGGAATTGTAAAGGGACCAAAATTGTGATACTTGTGGGAGGCTACTCATGCTCAGGAACTTGATACAAGGCAGATTTGACCATAGGTTCTAGGTTCTTATCATAAATAAGAGAAAATGAAACAGCTCAGAGTAGAGATCTAAAGGATTTAGGAAGCTGGAGGATAAACAGGTTCTGACAATTGGATATATACTTTCTTGTTCTCACGCACTATTACTGATTCAGCCAGTTTCATGAGATTTTTAAAGAAGTGGCTTCGTGTCTTCATTCATACAAACGTAATTTTAGAAATACGCTTCTGTGTTGTATAAAATAAATTTTATTACCTAACCTATTTTAACCAAGTAATTTTTTTAGCCAAAAATTTAACCAAATGTTTTTCTTCTTTGTTATTTAAGCCTTAATGGTTGAGTTAGTGCTTTGTCACATTTTTTTTATGTGTTATTGCTTGACTGTAGATCCATAAGGTGTTATTATTAATATATCTTATATATAGTAACAGAGAGGCTGCTCGTAAAAATTTTTAAACCTGAATTTTCACTTGTTGACTTTTTCCTTGCTAATCTACATGGTTCTTAAATATTTCAATAAAATTAGGACCCTTCAACTCAGTTTGAATTGTGTTATCTCTAACTTCCTCATGGAAAGAACTTTTCTCTCAATTGTACAACCTTCCCAAACCGACATGCAAATTACACTTTGCACATTATTCCCCGATTCACATATTGCTTCTTTCAAAGAGTTTGTGAAATTTTCAGTAGCTGTTTATAGAATTGTGTCAGATTTCTTGAGAACGTTTAGAACATCTCAACTTATCAACAGCTCATAAAAAATATCAGTTCTATCCCCCCAACCTTGTCCCTCATTATCGCTCTTCATTGGCAGCTACATATGGCAAGAAAACAAAACAAAACCAAAGGAAAGGTAACAGTTTCTATAACCCTATTTAGATATGCTTCATTTGTATCACAGTTAAATCCCCAAAGAGCATTGGGAAGCATGATGGAATGGAATTCCCCCACAGCTTCAGCAGGAGCCAACTCTCCATATGGTACATGAATAATTCTCAAGTGCAATGGATAAAATAAATGGCGAGACTGATCTTGTATGTCTCTTCAGATGTGGAAAGGAGGCCTCATAGAAAATAAAGCTGCAGAATTAATGCCTTCTATCAGTACATACACTTTAGCCTCCAAAATAGAATCAGGTGTTCTTGGTCAAAGTAGAACTAAATATAAAGGAGCCAAATGATATCAAGGGTTTACTGTTAAGAAATAATGATCCATTCTTCCTTGCCCCTCATCCTGTTGTGTGTGGATGCTCAGTCATATCCGACTCTTTGAGACCCCATGGACTGTGGCCCACCATGCTCCTCTGTCCAAGGAACTTCTCAGGCAAGAATACTAGAGTGGGCTGCCATTTCTTCTTGCAGGGGAACTTCCCGACCCAGGGACTGAACCTGCATCTCCTGCATTTGCAGGTGGATTCTTACCACTGAGCCACCTGGGAAGCCCCTCCTATTGTTGTAGGGATGTTATATCTCAGATCTGCTTCACTCTCCTCTTCTTTCCAGTTTTGGAACACATATCACTAGCATCCCAGTGTGTGATCTGTATTAGAATAACTTGAGATGCAGGATTAAAATTCTGATTCCTAGGTCCTATCCCAGAGCTGCTGAATCTTTGGAAGTGGGGCTTGAAAGTCTTCCTTTTCATTAAACATTCAGTGTGAATCTCATTCAGACTAACATTGGTGCCAGTTATAATAGAGACTATAGCATAAGACTCGGGACAAAGAAGAGAATGGCAGAACCAACGACAGGCACCATGATTTCCCTCTGAGGATGCAGAGGGCATCAGGGTATGTTTCCACCAATGGTTTCCTATACTTATTTAATGTTTGAGCCAAGGGTTAGCCTGATCCAAGATAGAAGGCTGGAATGGGAAAGTTGGTGTGTGGTGGATGGTGCTGGGTGACAGGTACATACTTCTTTTTGTTCTCAGAAAGCATAGAGTAATAACAGCTTGAGTGGGAGGAAGCAGGATCAGATTGAATGCTGTAGTTAACAGTGAATGGCATCCATTCTGTGATTTAATTTCTTTCTTTTTCTGGTAAGATTTACTTGGTTATATTTTTCCACATCAAGAGTTCAATATTTTAGGTATATAAAAACAGAGTGGGAGGCTGATAGAATGATTTTTTTTAATGGCTGAAAAATTATGTCTGAACTAGGGAAAGAATATTAACATATAAAAGTCATCTATATAGTTTGGTTCATTGCTGTTTGGTTCATTGCTGGTTCTAAATTGTAATTGCCAATAGAAAATAACCACAAAGAAGAACAATAAAAATAGACCAAAAGCAAACTGAAAAAAAAAAAAATAATTCACCTGTTTAAGGTGAACCTTTTTTGAAGATAGAAAGATGTTTATTTCTAGATGATTCAAGTTATATGAATTTGTGTCATTTACAAGAGTTAGAAAATGTGGCTTTAAGATAGAAAATTCCCCTGTATTTATTGCCAATGCATCGAATATTAGGTAAGTCCTGATAATTCTGGTATTCTGGAATTTTCTCTTTGGAAGGAAGGAATGCGTATTTCTTTGGCTTGAGTGAGAGGGTGATTGGGATTGAATCACTGTTGGTGAGAATGTTTCTAGGTTTTTCATTAAGTGTGGCTATATAATCAGTATTGAAATAAGAACTTTATAGCTTACCACCTTCAATAGTTAGTAAATTTATTTGTATGCTTACAGTTTAAAGGAAAAAAGTGAAATTCTGTTTAATTGGAAAGGAAACTACCATGCCCAGTTTTTTTTCCCTCTGTGTATGTGTGTGTGTGTGTGTGTGTGTGTGTGTGTGTGTGTACGCGTGCGTTCTAGTTACTTATATCAGAAGTGCATAGGAGAGTGTCTCCTGGAGGCTGGCACAGGGTTTATGATGCAAATATTGGAGGGCTGTGAGTCGCCAGCAGAGTTCATTTATGTGAGCTTTCCACCTTTTGGCTTACCCTATAACTTTTGCCTGTAAAGGTGCTTGCTTTTATTCAATTGTAGCCTTTGTTGCCAAAGGCAGAGGATATTTTCTTTCTAAGAGAGTGCTTAGATGCTTCCTCCATGTTGCCTTTGCTGGAGCAGTGTGGATAAGCTAGCTTTGTTATCACTGGCACTCTACCTGCTCTCCTATTTCTCTAGAGAGTAAGTGTTCTTCTTAAAAATATAGCTATATTGAGTGCCTCTGTGTCTTTAGATACTCTTTTCATGTGCTAGTATAAAATAAAAGTCTTTTTGAAGATATGTTTTATGGGGAAGTGCTTTCTGGGGCCTCTAGAGATATTCACAAGCACTGAATCGAGGTACCTTTATAGTGGTTTAATGACAGCGTGGACCACTTGTTATAAAGTGCCCTTTTGATATGTATCCCAGGGCGTGGCACAATTAAAGCTTGGTGAACAGGTTGATTTGTTTTCACCTTCAGTCACAAAGCACCACCCAGCCCCATCGCTTTGTTAGGGTTTTGCAACTATAGATCTGTGTTTTGTTTTGTTTTGTTTTTCATCCCCTGAAGATGAAGGAGATCTGTCAGAGTGGAAATTTGGAAAATTACACACACACTTGTGAAATTAGACAAATTCTTATAAAGTTTATATTCCCACCTAATGCACAGGATCCACAACAGTGCTTTGTTTTGTGTGAGGAATTGTTTTTCTCGCTGTGCGGAAAACGTGTGCAGGACTGTACACGCATAAAGAGAATATTCATCATTATTTACTGTGTCAAACTCAAAAGGAGGGCCAAATTGGCAGCATTCCAGGAGCAGGAGGCCACACCTATTTGTGAAAATGGAATAGATTTCCGTAGTTGCCTATTCTGTTCCTATAGTTGACTATTCTGTTCAAGGCGGTGGTGGTGGGACATGTAGTTTGCAAGCCGCATATGTTGGTTAACAATGAAGGTTGGCCATGACACTGCTCCATAAAATCCTGGAGACCGCAGTTGGTTTGTGCACCAGCCTGATGATAATAAGGGACTGGAGCGAGAGATGATAAGTGGAGGAACCTGTGTGATCTGCCTGGGACCTCTTGCTTCACACTGATTGCCACTGATTGATGGGCCTGCTCTGTCTGGCTGGGTGTTTCATCTCATGAGATGCCCTATCCTCAGAAGAGGAGGATGAGGAGAAAGCCAGGCTGCTTGAAGCTTTTGGTTTTCAAATAACTCACATGGCAGACTGTGATTTTTAAAAATTGAGATGCAATCCCTATTTGTATAAAGATATTTTTCTATAGCATAGCCAGACACACATGAAAAACTTTTTAGCCAAATTCACTGGCTGCTCAGTTGTATTATTCGGGGCTCCTGGAAGTGTATGAAGCAGTAACATGTGGGATCAGCCTGAAGTAGTGGCTCCAGTCTGTTCCGTGTCATCCCAAATTGTCTGAAACAATGTGACTGAAGGTTTCTAGATTCTCTGGCATTATTTGGGAGAACCATTAACCAGCACTAAATAAGCAAACCTAACCTGCCACTAATCAGGTCTGATTGCACTAAGTTTCCCTGGTGATAAGTAGTTTGATCACAGAATCAGCTGCAGCACACAAAGGATGGAGCCTATGTTAATTTCAAAATATTATGCTGTTTCTATTTAATGGAAACAAAAATATAGCTTGTACGGTTACACAGTGACTTCTAGCATTTATATTCCTACAGTGGTTCTCAGACTTGAGCGTGCATTGGGATCCCTTACAGGGTTTGTTAAAACACAGGTTGATGGGCCTCACCCTCAGAGTTTCTGAAGCCAGATCTGAGGTGGAGTCTGACAATTAATTTTGAATTTCTATCAAGTTGTCTGATGATGATAATGCTGCTGGTCTGAGGATGACATTTAGAGAACCACTGTTTGCTATCAAACTGTTTGTAATTAGCCAGTGAAATCAGGCATCATTTTTAGAGCCGTTATTTTATAAAATGAGTTTTTTAGAAGGTTTAATCAATAATGAATTGTACATGTAAAGAATCATTTTAATAAAGCAGGGTCAGAAAGGATGTTATTAAACTGAAGGAATAAGTAGAGGGAAATTGATCTATGTGATGAGATGGGGATTGTTAGATTACAATTTTATTAAGAAGGAAAGGAAGTTTATATATACAGTGACCAAAACCTGATGCAAGTATTTTTGTTGATATTTTTCTTGTAATTAAAAAAATTCCCCCAAATCTTTGCAGTGATTTTCCTTTAATTTCTTGCATGTAGCCATGTGCTTGCTGGATGTTTTCACACGATGCAGATATGTTGCTTATGAGACAAAGAAATGCATCCTGAATGTTTTTAAGGACTATATTGATTCATCTTTGCCTTATGAAGTTGTTCAAGAAATTAATCGTCAGAATCCTTTGTTTAATATCTATTGTTTGGCTAATGCTTTTGTTGTTATTGTAGACTTTTGAAAAACCAACGCGTGCATTGTCTTTGAGTTGCTCTAGAAAGAGAAAGAAATATGCATCCATTCTAGAGCCAGAAGACTAGGCTCCCTTTGTCCCTGTTTTTTGTATCTCCGTTTAAATAAGATACTTTTAAAAAATAACATCTCTTTTGCTTATACCAATTTAGCTTTGTAAAACAATATAGGATATTACTTATAGGATATTATTCTCTAGTTTTGCACAATTTTGTTTGTCAAATAAGAATACTAGCTCATTTTGGTGGTGCTTTGAAGTTTCTAAAGAAGATGCATTTTTTTTCCTTGTACAGGTCTATAAACTTATAAGTTCTGATTAATTCACTAACTATTTATGAGTTATTATAATAAATAACACTCACATATCATGTATAAGAGGTTCTGTGGGCAGATTCAAATACTTTTTTGTACTCATAGTGCTTTTAGAATAATATAACATTACTATATTCACATTCTGGGTAACACCTGATGATCTGTTGTGATAGCAGAGTTGATTTTGTGGAAAATTTTCTGCTTGCCTGATCTCACATCCCCCAGAAAACTTTTGGCAGGCTGTGGGTGGATGGCACCTCATTTGAATAACCAGGAAATGACATGGATTTCACACTGATAGCAGAATAAACTTCCTTCAACAATATAATTAGTAATAATTGGACCCAGTATTCTCTCTCCTTGATTTGATCTTCAACTTTATGACAATTAAATTCAACTAAAATTTCTTATTTGAAAAACTATTAAATGCCATGGTTAAATGCTAGGTACCATACTTGTTCGGAGAAGGCAATGGCACCCCACTCCAGTACTTTTGCCTGGAAAATCCCATGGGTGGAGGAGCCTGGAAGGCTGCAGTCCATGGGGTCGCTGAGGGTTGGACACGACTGAGTGACTTCAATTTTACTTTTCACTTTCATGCATTGGAGAAGGAAATGGCAACCCACTCCAGTGTTCTTGCCTGGAGAATCCCAGGGATGGGGGAGCCTGGTGGGCTGCCGTCTATGGGGTCGCAAAAAGTCGGACACGACTGAAGTGACTTAGCATACTTGTTACTTCCAGTTACAAATGGAGGTCAGATAAAATTATATCTGAGGAAATTAGAAAATGCACAAATAACTGGAATTTAGGATATCTAAGAAGGGTTTCTTGCCCTCCCCATGTTAAAATGGAGTATCTTAAAAAAAAAAAAAGTTGCATGTATTATATGTGTGACATTTGTCTCCTTCACTCAGTTATCCACTCCCTGCTGGCTGGGACCATCCACTTTGTGCATTTCTGTTAACTCAGTATGCGATATAGTGCCTGCCATGTGCTTTACCCTTGATAAATACTGGTTAAGTGAATAACAAATGAATGAATAAATACACAAAAGTCTCATAAAAATAACCAAATAATTTTTAAGATTTTCATCTATTTTTTGTTATTACAACTAAGGGCTTTATATTATTGAAATGTATCAAGTCACATAGAAATACATAGTTTTGGTAATGAATATACTTTTGTGTTTTTTTACGATAGTTACCATCTTCAGAAAGCTTTGCGGGGCTCTGGACTGAGAGACCTGATTACAAAATATGTGAATTTCAGTGCCAACTCTGTCACTGACTTCCTGGGTCAATGCACAAGGCACTTATTAATGAACTGACTCTTTTTTTCAATGCCTGAGTTACAGCCTGAGAATAAATTAGTCATTAGAGATTCTAGTTTAAATTTATCTGGATTTTCTCATCTGACTTTGTTTTTCCTGTGATGTCAGTGTTTAATCTGCTCTGTACGATTAGTTGCTGCTTGCTAGGTTTGCATATGTTGTAAGCAAAAGTATTTTCTTGTTAGTATCATTGACTTAATTTGAAGGTTCCAAAAACAGCATTTCAGGGGAAAAAATTAAAGAATTTAAAGTGTTCTCAGATTTACATATAAGAAGTGTTAATACTGCTATCTAATAAAAATGGCCAAGGACCTTGTAGCAAAGAATATTATTCTATTTTTATAAAAATCAAAGAGTTCATTTTTTCCCCTAAAGAAACAATTTGAATAATACCTGACCCTCTTCTCTTCTTTTTACAATGGAATGTGGTCAAATTGAACCCACCATTAAAAATTCTCTAATATCTTTTTTTGCATTAACATTTCAAAACTCAATTTAAATATTCACAGATCTCATTTTTAATAAACTTAGCAAATTCAGGTAATTTCCTTCAACTTTCTAGATTGAAGGACAGCAGTTGGTACAGATATAAAAATGATGTACAGCTATGAGCAAAGCCCAAAATCAATTATATATAAGAAATAACCTAACACATGGAAAGAAATTAATCAAAAAGAAGAATTTCTACTATATAATTCTGTGGTCTGCTACCTGCAGGCAACAAACGCAAATGAAAAAATCAACATTCTTTTGGCAGATAAGAGAAAAATTAATAAAAATGTTTCCTTCCTACTAGATCCCCTGATGCAACTATTGTTAAAAGTGAGTGACTGCAGGAAGAACTTGCTCGTTTAAAATGCTATTTTTTTAAACTACAGAAATAAGGTTTTATTCTTGCTGTTAAGCTCAATTACATGAGTTAGTATGGATTTGCACTGTCCAAAGAGCATCCCCCTTCCCTGCCCCTTCTCATTAAATGACTCTGTGGGATATGCATGAGACAAATGTAATAGGAACCAGGTGAATAGCATTTTGAGGTGTGCCTACAGGCTAATGATGATTCTAAGGAATCTGAGTATAGCAGCTGAAAACTCTAGGAGAGGAACTACTGAGAGCCACAAAAAATGCCCCAGATACAGTCAAAAGATATTAGTACTCTAAAGATAGACATGTTCCTACTCCATAATGAGATGGGGAGAGGTGCATTTTTGTGGATTTCTGCTTTTTAGAGTTGCATTTTTACTTTTCATTTCTAATTGGACAAATAAGCCATATTTTACAGAATGTATGAAGCTAACAATCTTTCCTATTAGAAGGATTTTATATTTTGTGTTTTATGAGTATCATCCTGAGATTAACGAAGATATATGAGGCTAGAATACAGAGGATTCGGTAAAGACATCCAATTTAAATATTAATATTAGTCCACTGCCACATTTCTATCACATGTAGAGAACGTAACATAAGTTTAGAATGAAAGGTTATATTAGTTCCCCCATACAGCATACCTGTGTAGAGTTTTGACATATTTGCATATTACGAATTAAATGTAAACCATAATTTGTCTATCCCTAGCTTATATTGTCATATTCACTTTTTGAAAGATAGCATTACATGAAAACGTGGGCTAATTATTATGTAATATTAAAGAATGGTATATGTTATATTGTTTGAATTGTCAGATTTACAGATCTCTATTGTTTTATGTATACTAGGTTTTATATTCCTTCTTACTCCTTTGTGTGAGTGATTCTTCTGCAAACAGCTTTAAAGAAGCACAAAACAGGAGCTGGCAACTTGTAGTGCACCATTTTCATTTTCATTTGTTCATTAAGATTTTAAGAAATTTATTTCATCACAGGTTCTTTGTTCTGCATATGTCCTGTATGTAAAATTATGTAATAAATTTTTGATGGAAGTTTTAATAATACTAACAGATGTTAAAAATGACCTGGAAGGGCATACATTTAAAACCACAGAATAAAAAGGTTTGGAAATACTTGTGTGTTTTAGAGGAAACTCACCTAGCAGAATTTCTGAGCACACTGTGATGGATTATTGTAATTATTGGGAATGATAATATTTTAATTCGACTTTCTTCCCACCTGTCGGTCATAATCAAGGATGCCCAGTATTCTGAAACAGTCTCATTTTGCTAGGTGGCTAGTCTTGTGCAGCCTCTAGAATGCTTAGAATATTAATGCATGGAGAGGAGCCTGAATGTTCTCTATAGTTCCATTATGGCAAAGTGTCTTGTTTTAATCAAAGCATATACAAAGCCTAACTAAAATAATTTATAATAAATTAATTCCAGTGAGTAGTTAAGAGAAAGAAACCATTTTGGGGAACATTGTATCAGAATATAGAATTTGGCGTTTCTCTTCTTCATAATTGACAATGTATATTAATTTCTGTAGAATTTAATTTCTTTCTTGGGTGCCTCATTCTGAAGTGCTTTGAATTTATATGAACAAAGACAATCTGACATTTATGTGAGGATCAGTCTAGTTTATAGTAGGCTGCCAGAGTAGGAAATTTTTTATCAAGATAATATATGTTGAAAGACATGTTTATTTAATATTTATGATGTTGGTCTTTATCATTTTTTGCATTTCCTCCTTGTATTGCTTATTTTAATCCTATTTCCTCTAAATTCTTATATATCGCCTATATTTTTCCCTAGAGTTTTTGCTTGTTTGCCTTTTTTTGTTTTTGTCATCTAGCTTTTACTCCAGTGGCTTTGGATGGGCTTCAGGGATTTCAACCACCTGAAATCACAGTAATAATTTTCTCATGAATTCATTTGTCCAGGGAGAAGTACTCCTCAAAATGCTTCTTAACTAAATAAATCTAGTTCTTGACATTCATTTCATTCAGTAATTATGCTACCTTTGTATAGGATAGGACTACTTAACCTTGAATGCCCCTATTGTTCTTTGCCAATTCCGAATCACTGAAACAACCACCACGTGAAAAATTTCTGCCACACATAGGCTCAACTTTTGCAACATATCTGTTGGTGCTGGGTGAATAAAAGCCTTAGCAAGTACCAGCAGGCTTCCCTGATTGCTCAGATGGTAAAGAATCTCCCTTCAAGGCAGGAGACTCGGGTTCAATCCCTGGGTCAGGATGAACCCCTTGGAGAAGGAAATAGCTACCCACTCCAGTATTCTTGACTGGAGAATCCCATGGACAGAGAAGCCTGGCAGACCACAGTCCGTGGGTTCGCAAAGAGTCAGACACAAATGAGTGACTAACACACACAGATAAAGCTTTCCCGCACTTTGGGAAGGTCCTGGGTATTGTCAAGTGTTGTGAATCTGCACCACCCTTCTTAGCTTCAGCTTTATCTCTAGAGGGCAGAAGTAGTGGTCAATTGAGGTGGTTCCTGGGTACCAGTTGTCTCCCTTTCTGAAAATGGAAGTATTTCTTTGCGTCCACCAGAATCTTCCGGTAATCTCTATTATTAATCCAATACAAAAGATGAAAAGATACCTCTTCATTCTGAGAGATGATTAACAGCATTGTGGGCCCAACATCCAGCATTGTATTTATAACTTTAGGATGTACAGCTAATTGTTCGCATTTGGAAAATCAGATAAATATTTATATGAACATTAAGACTGTTCATTCTGGAGTGTGTTTGAATATCTGTAAATCAGAGGCAATTGAAGAGTTGAAATTCAGATTTCCTTTCACTTGCCTGCCAAGTGGCCTCAATCATAAGTAATTTTCTCCATGAGGGCACAGAGAGCTCAGTCGTAAGCCTTTTCTAAGTAGATATTATTATTTGTGTCAAATTACGTGTGGTGATTTTTCTGAAGTGGACTTCTGTGCCCACTAATCCGTACACAGGAGGCTCCTTCATTCCCTCCTTCATTGGTGCTATTAATTGTGCTTGTGCTTCAAGTGTCTCTTACCCTCTTAAAATGTTAGTTTATAGCCACTGATTATCTGTAAGGTTTGCAATATAGAGAGTAGGGTGAGATCTAATCTTAAACCATAAATACTATGCATTTTAAGAGAAACCTTTTTGCCAGAGCCTGATTTGATAGCATAGCTAAAGAAATGGTTAGTAATTTCACATTTTAAAGTACAATAAATTATATCAATCTGACACGTGCTTTGGGCGAAATACACATTGGTTACTAAATCACCTTTTTTTAACCTGTTATAAATATTGACAGTGAGATCTCATGTATTTTGAGCAGTGAACTCAGAAATTTCTTTTTACTTTTCATTTGGATTTTTGTAATTTGTTTTTGACAATAAGTGCTTCTTTTCAGTTACATGCCTTGAACTGCAGATAGATAGACAACATAAAATAAAACAGCCCCTGGAATATAGAACACTATACTGTCAATTAAGATCTTACCATAATCTTTGATAAATAAAAGTTATATATGGTGCTCGCTTCGGCAGCACATATACTAAAATTGGAACGATACAGAGAAGATTAGCATGGCCCCTGCGCAAGGATGACACGCAAATTCGTGAAGCGTNAAAAAGACTTTCAGTAAAATTTATATGAATTATTTAAAATATTTCTTTTACAATTAGAGATTTATTTTTTGTTAACCAAACCCAAGAGTATGTATTCCAAAAGAAGTCTAGATTGTCTTGTCTGTTACATGATATAAACTGATATTAAGGCAGTTTCCTTTATAGATTGACTTGGTAAGGATATAAATTATGCAAATGACTAAATATTCATAATCAATTATTTTATTTTTTTTAATGTCTGTAACAAAGACTTTCCTGGTTATTTTTGCTGGGAGGGTTTAAATTTTGGTTGATTTTTGGTAATCTGAGAAGAGTAGTTAGAGGTTTCTCAATTTTAAGACTAGATCTTTAAACATCTAAAAATAATGTTAGTAGACATGAGCAATTTCTGAAGGATTCTCTGTTTACGAGTAACCTGTTTTATAGTTTTACTTATGAAAGAATGCATTTATAATTACAAAAGAATGGTTTGCATAGTAGTGTGGTATAAAAGATATTTTAAAATAAAATAGAGTTTTCATGTCAACTTTTTCACGTATTAACTTGTAGCCTTATTCTGGTTAACTAACCTCCTGACCTTTACTTTCCAGATTTACCAAAAGAAAGAATAATAATTCCCATACCTACCTCACTGGGTTATTTTAAAGATCACATAAGAAAGTACTTTGAAAGTCCTATATGAGATACAAAAATTAAACGGTTTAGGTGCTTATTTTGACCAAACTTGTTATTAAAACTAAGTATCTTGAAAAAATAAAAACATGGAAAATATTCTATTTTATTCCTTGTTAGACTTGCAGTTAATAATTAAAATTATTCAAATAACTGTTTTAGTGATTGTAATATTTTACCTTATTACTATTTTATATATTCCTTGCATGTCTTAGTACTTGACATAATTGTTAAAAGGTGAAAGATTATATATTACATGAAATAATGAACAAGAGATAAAAACTAATATGAGATCCATGGCTTTTGAATGCAACTGAGCACACATGGTTTTTTTTTAACTCTCCACCTAGAATTAAAAAAGAAAAAGCACATTACCAGAGTGTTTGGAATTAGTGCATCCTTTCTTCCTTAACATTTGTTATTTTGGAGAAAAGAATAAAAAATAAATTTTAGAAAAGACAAAGAAACTCTGTAATAATTTTTTTTTTGGCTTAAATTTAAATCCACATTTCCAAGAAGTAAGAGAAAGAGACTGCCTAAGCCTTTTAAGTATTTAGCCTGTCTGATGAGACTGCTGACATGAGTGACAATTAGTATAAATTACCATAATTGTGTTCTTTGGATGAAATGCCACAGTGCTTCTTTAGGAGCAAATGCAGGCTTCCACTTAGTAAAATGAGTCAGATACTTTGATTCTTCTGGGCAGTCAGAAATTCACAATCGGCCATGTGGTATTTCCATGTCATCCACTTCAGATCCTTCTCAACAACTACAGCCCACCCTTTCCTTTCAATAAAATAGGTCCATTAATGTAATGCACCTGACTCTCATTCACTCTAAGGAAGTTGTATTTTTATTACAGAAAAGTATCACATAAATACAAATTACATTTTTTTCATTAGAAAACTACTTTTCATTTCAGAAAAAATTCAATTAATTATGAATAGGGTTATGCTTTCATCAGGGAGAGAAATATGTAATTTTTTCTTCAAGCTTCAAACACATATAATGAAATCTTTTCTCAGAATCCACTCTTAAGATGGATTTTTAAAAGTATTGACTTTATTAAAATCTCAGTTCAATTAAAATGCATTCAATTACTTTAAATCTTTATTAAAATCTCAGGTAAAATTGTACAACAGTGTAAAAGAGACTTGTACTCTTTACCAGGCAGTTAATTCTAACAAATGAACATAAAGTGCACAGTTTTGCTCTTCAGGAGAGAATAAAAGAATAAGCTTTGGGCTTCAAGTTGGAGGTGGGGAAGGATGGGAGATGGAGGTTGCTTTCTATTTAGTAATTTCAGGTTTCTTTCCACTTGTTACATTGCTCGGTATTACTTGTTGACGTGGATGTGGCATTATCTTGTCTGGGTGCCCTTGGTACTACTTGTCCTTTCATAGAATACCTTATCCTCCTTCACCACCTTAATCAAAAAGACCCTGTTTAAGGAATTTAGTTCACGCTCTTCTTCGGATGTTTTTGGTACAGTGTCCCTCTTCTTTTTCAAGGGCCGCTAGAAGATGCCGTTGAAGAGGAAGAGGAAGAATGTCCATCAGAGGAAACAGACATTATCTCAAAGGGGGACTTTCCACTGGAGGAAAGCTTTTCCACAGAATTTGGGCCTGAAAATCTGAGTTGTGAAGAGGTGGAATACTTTTGCAACAAAGGTAATCCTTAATGGCTGGGCGTGATATATGAGTCCATTTACTCAGATGATTTTGTGTAGTTGAAAACTGCACTGATATACTGGAGGAAGAGTGTTCGTCCGATAATGTGTACAGGATTTTTAAAATGCAATATTATTTTGAAAGATAAAAGAAGTTTTATAACTCACAATCATATTATGTATTTAAATACATAGTTTAATATTGATTGGCCAGTTGACTGAATATTTTCATGTTGCTTGGACAGTTGACTATAATATATTTAGTGTTCATCGTTTATCCCTTCAACAAGTATTATTGAATGTCAGTTGTTTACAAGGCACTGAATTCATCACTGAGGGTAAGCAGGGAATGGGCCAGAGTCCCTATACAAGGTTTGAGCTCACTCCTTTTGAACACTGAATGCCTTAAGTGTTTGACGTTGACTTTCAACATTGAGGATGGTGCTCTTTTTAGATACTGACAAATAAGAAAATACACACTCTTTCTCTCTTCTAAATATTCTTTTGATACACTATCATTATAACAGAGGAAGAACCTGAGACACTGTATCTCAACCTATTTCTAGCCTATCTTGACTTGGAGCCAAGTGGCCCTGCCAGTAATTATGTCTCACTGGTCATGTACACTCATTATTTAACTTGCTTTTCCAAAACTGAGTTTAAGGGTTCTTATGATTCAATCTTTCCATTGATTGTTTTGCCTCTGCAAGTGAGATGGATCTTCTGTTACCTCCTGCACCAATGTATAATTTCACAAGTGTTCAGGTTACTTCTTTGGTTTTAGAATAGCTATTTTTATTGATTTTACCATGGTTGTTTCCCATAGGGCATGACTGAGAGTGTATGTCTATCTTTCTATGTCTGTTTATGTTTCTGTAAGCAATATTTTTTTGTTTTAGGCAGATAGAGAAACTATGGGAAGTGAGTTTTGACATGTTTGTGTGAATTTGATAATCAGAATTGATAGTCTGAAATCAAGAATGCTGATATATCATCCCCCCAAACTGCTAATATACATGTCTCAGCAGCCAACTATTTATATTTGATACATGTTATTAAAACCTCAGTATAACATTCTCTTGATTCTGGCATGTTAGAAATAAAAGAAGTGAGCCATTTCCACCCCTGTGGTCCGTAGAGTTCAATACCCTAAAACTGTGGCAATGGGGTGACAACACCAGCACTTGGTTTCCCTGAATTTCAGAAAACCTCTTTGACCATTAACTCCTGGAGACCTCAAGATGACTTTGTAACCTGGTCCTTGGCCCCCACATCAGAGGCTTTTAGTTGAAAACAAGAATGGTAGGATAAAATAGACCTTCTTTTTTAGTATTCCCTTAGATTTCAGGCTAAATTAATATTTTTCCTATTAGAACCATTTCTTGATGCTACATAAACACAACAATACCTAGAAGAGCTAGATGGAGAGGAAGAGCTTTTAAATATGTTTGAAGGCATCCCATTTTCCATCTTGATCAGGAAATACACTCTTTTGTGCACTGTAGAGTACCTACCTTACATTGCAGGACTGGAATAAAGGAAGGAACCAATAGCTATTAAGTATCATTTCTTCTTCTTACTCTTGTCCTTAAAAGACTTAGTGTATGGACTCAAGACTTTCGTCAATTTATTAATCCAGGGAGAGCAGTAATAATAATTATTAGACATTGTTTACATTTGGTAATAATCATTGGTGATGGCCTGTGTTTAATGAAAGAATATATTGGGGTGGAAAAAGAAGTTTGTTCAGGTTTTTCTGTGAGACGTTACCGAAAACCCGAATGAACTTCTTTGGTCAACCTAATAGAACTTCAAGTTTTAAGTTAGTAGTTTCTTGGAAGAAAATGGACTTATAGTGAAAGTGAAGTCGCTCAGTTGTGTCCAGCTCTTGCAACCCCATGGACTGTAGCCTACCAGGCTCCTCTGTCCATGGGTTTTCCCAGACGAGAATCATGGAGTGGGTTGCCATTTCCTTCTCCAGGGGATCTTCCTGACCTAGGGGTCGAACCCAGGTCTCCTGCATTGCAGGCAGACGCTTTACCGTCTGAGCCACCAGGGAAGTCCTAAATGGACTTATAGCAGATGCTTATTATAGGATTACATAATTATAGTCTCAGAATAATAACTTCCATCTATACTAAACAGAGTCTTAATGAAAAATACTGACAGGCCTTGAGGGACTAAAAAAAAAAGAAAACTGAATTACAATTCTTAAGAACATTGTTTAATAAACATTATTAACTGTTTGATAAATAATTGGAAAATTGAAAAATATATCAAAGTAACATTTAATATATAATGTAGGTAACATGGGGCTTCCCAGGTGGTGCTAGTGGTAAAGAACCTGCCTACAATGCAGGAGACAAAAGAGATGCAGCTTTGATCCCTGGGTTTCGAAGATTCCCTGGAGGAGGGCATGTCAACCCACTCCAGTCTTCTTGCCTGGAGAATCCCCATGGACAGAGGAGCTTGGTGGGCTACAGTCCAAAGGTCACAAAGAGTCGGACATGATTGAAATGACATAGCACACACATGCACGCATAGGTAATATATTAAAAATATATAATTAATTATATTATACAAATAATTATCTGTTTAGTTTGAAGCTAGATAATAATGCTAGGTGGGAATAAGAATTCTAATTTTGGCATAATATTTTTTAGGGTAAATACTACTTTACTATTTCAAACCACTGTTGCTTTATTTAATAGGAAAAGAATTTCATTATTTTACTCTCATAAGTTGTGAGACCAGGGAATTCCCACTGAAGCAGTAAGAACTGGTGTGAAAGAGAGACAACTCTTTGATATGAATTGCATCCCCTTGAGGTCATACTGGGATTTCATTCATTTTTCATTTAAGTTGATTAACTGTAATAGGAAGAAAAAATTTTCTCTCTGGAAAATTAGAATCTAATCTTTCTGCAGAAATTTACATATTAGTCTCAGTGACACATAGTTATGTTTTATTGCCTGTTGCAGGGAAAAAGATAGATGGGTTTAAAAGAGTATATGTATTTAAATGGTTAATGATGCCAGTGTCATGATTGAAGAAGCATGTGAGAATTGTTATTCTGATGAAAACTATTTTTAAGTTGGGATCATTGATGTTGATGAAACATACTTTTGCATATATTCTAAATGATTTGTGACAACTTAAACATTGTAAATATGTGTAAGAAAATGAATCGGATTATTTTGAAAGTTTCTTTGTCTAAAAATCTAGTCAAAATCACAATCTAGCAATGACATAGTTGCTTTACTGGGTTCCAGAGATAATCTTATCAAATAGGATAGGAATTTAAAAACTAAGATCACAAAAACATGGCCGGAGTATCTTGTTTTCCAAACAAGGTATTTTGACATATTGTCAGAGAAAAGTATTGAAGTATTCATATAGTTACAATATATCTTCATTTATATTTTAGCAACTATCTTTTGTATAAAAGCAGTCTATTGTAACTTTTCTTTTTTAGAAAAGAAGAAAAATATCGACTTTCTGGTGACATAGCTTATCATGGGTAAAAGTTGCTGTTTCCTTTTGAAATTGAACCTCACATTATGCAGGATGTTTTCAGTGTTTAGAATAGTTATTTACTTATTATTGTGGCATTTTCCTCTGTTCCACATGAGTATTATCTATTCTTTTGGTGTCAAAGGGAAGACTTTTTTTTTACATGTCTCCAAGTGTCTACTAATGTTAGTAAAGTTCCTAGTTCTAAAATGTGATTAAATGTGACCCAAATCACTCTTATAATGTAATATTCCACATAAATGTAGAACAAGTTCGTCAGACTTTTGTCATCTTTAAATGTGTAGAATTTTTAATCACATGAATCTAAAGCCTAAATGTTTACAATTAAAATGGAAAAGATCAGTTTAATAAATCCTTGTTACGGTCATAGAGGGCCTAACATTTGAATCTGACAATTCTATTGATTCCTTTTTCACTTTTTACTTTGGGTTAGTTGCATATTTCATGTTTTTGTTTTTCATCTTTGAAATGAATCAAATGAACTATGTTTATAGAAAGATGCTATTTCAAAGTTGCTTTGATCCTTTTAGATTTTAAGAAATTTAGCAAAGTGTAAAGCACTGCTTTCAATGTGCATCATCCTCTTTGGTGCAGTGAGTTTAGATCGTTTGGCATCTTGCCTTACCATATCTCAGAGAGGAAGGAAACAAGCAAGAATTATTTCCTTGAATTTACAGATGACGAAGACATCAAGGCTGGGTCCATAAGTGCTGCACACATTTCCTGTGGTACTGAGGTATTTGCTTCAATGCCTTTTTTTTCTGCCTTTGTTCTGGCTTATAGAATAAACATGGAAGAACATCAATGTTGGTTTAGAGCTAAGCAAACTAGTATAAATTGAAATATAGGTGGTCTGGAAAGCAATCTGGGGAGTTATGTCACTGCTGGCAGGTGGGGACTCATATATATTAGCAATTCTTGGATCAACTCAGAGACAGTAAATTTTATAATGGAGGTGATATTAAAGCAGCTCTAAAACTGGCTTACTATTATTAATTATTTGGAAGATCGTTTCCGCACTAAAATATTCAAGTTTGTTAATGACTAAAGTAGATAAACCTGTCTTGGGATACATTCCAGGAGTATGTCACATGGTATGTGAACAGGCAGAACATTGCCAGGCCAGTATCATTAGGCTGTTGGAAAACGATGCTGTCAACAGGCAAGCAAACACACAACCACAAACCTCTGAAGAAACTATGTATTAGTGAACTTTGAATTATCAATAGTGATTTTCTGAGAAAGTTAACCAAGTTAACAAACTGGTCTCTGATGACATCATCTCTGAACAAAGTCTGAAAGGGAAAAATAATGTCATTAAAGTTGATTTTGAAAGAAAAGCAAGCCTTTCTTATAGTCCTACTATCTAGATACAGAGAATGATCAGAGAGGTCACTGGGTGCCGTGTTTTACTTGAATAGATGAATTAGTATTGGGGCTCTTCAATCTGGAAGAATTAGGGTTGAAAAAAAAGGGAGCATAATGGAAATCTGTAAAATAAGAAAACAGACACAGTGTAACAATGGGCATGCTCACCACATTCAAAAACATTTGACCCAGGTAATGTGCAGAAAGTAAAGGTTGTTTTTCTATATTTAAAAAGCCTTAGAAGAGAAAAATGCAAAAATATTAAAGAAAATAGAATAAAGCCTTGTTACTCAGACTTGGATTTAGCTCTAGCCCCAGAAGTAATTAATACCAAAGCAAAAACAAACATAAACAGATAATTGGGTTGGCAGAAGCTTCCAGTTCAGTTCCATAGACTGAATTCAATACAACTCAACTTACATGCTTTTGCTGCTGCTAAGTCGCTCCAGCGTGTCCGACTGTGCGACCCCATAGACGGCAGCCCATCAGGCTCCACTGTCCCTGGGATTCTCCAGGCAAGAACACTGGAGTAGGTCACCATTTCCTTCTCTGTTAGATGTCTGCTATGTGTTGGACCCCCTTGTTGGTTCTGGGGATGCAACAATAGACAAAAGTCCATCCCCACTCTTGAGAGACAGACAACAATCAAACTCACATTGTATAATATAATGTGTGATGCTGAAGATCATGAAGAAAAACAGCACAGGTGGGGATGAGAAAATGCGATTGTGGGTGGATGTGTGTGTGTGTGTGTGCTGCACACTGCCTTATACAGAGTGATGGTAGGATAGGTGAACTTTGAGTGGAGACCTGAGGGAAGGGAGTGAGCTTCTGGTACTCCAGGATCAAGTTGACTGTACCCGTGAGGCTAGCGTTGCAGGAAGCCAGAGGAGGACAGCGGAGAGCTGGGGGGGAATAGGAGAGGTATGGCTGTACCTGTGGAATTGACATCCTAGGAATCTCTGGGCTTCTTGTTGCTGTGGAAGGCTTGGGTAAGCCGCAGAGGAGAGCTGAGATATAACTGAGAGAAAGCCATGATGATGACTTCTCTCTACCTAGAGAAGAAATGGCTGCAGAGAGTACAAGTGAAAGCAGGAAATGGAAGCAAGAAAATCGGGGAAGCTGTCAGGAAATACAAATAACTCCAACTGGAACCATCCCTTTAGCCGCAGTCTTGATGAGACTCCATCTGTAGCTCGTTAATGCAGTTTCCGGAAGAACAGTTTAGGGGTGTCTGAGGCTAATGAGTCTCTTTGCTCCCTTCCACAACACCAGAGCTGAGTATATGTTAACATCCTTGACTCAGAAAGATAGAGCAGGACGCATGAAAATCAGAATAATTTCATCACTGTACTTAACTATTTCTGCCAATGTTTCCAGACTCATGGGAATGTTCCTTTCCCCCAACTCTTGCCTTTCTTTCCATGGTTTGTGTCATTTTGTAGCTTTGTTCAAAACTTAAGAATGGAGGAAAAGCCATATTTCTCTTTGGACTGTGATCAGTTAAAGCCTGTATTATTGGCATTTGTCATCCCTCACCCACATGTCAAGGTAAAGCAACAAAAATATTATCTTAGATTCTTAATACTAGAAGAAGAGCAAAAGCGCAGTTTCATAAAGATTTGGTTAGAGGAGTAGTAATTGCTTGCTTTTCACTTGATCCAGTCAAACATTCAGGCTATTTTGTTTCCTGTTTTCTTTTTACTTTTCATTTTGTTATTATTTTAGTTCAGAAAGTCTGTTTACATACAGTTCGTAAATGCTTTTCAGTCCGTTTGGTTTCTTTCTTCCTCATTTGTGCCTTTAATGACATGTTTTTGCCTCCTCTGATGCTTGGGCAACTGGAATCGGAATCTGCAAAAGGCAGCTCTACCATAATCACTTTGAGTTCAGTCAGGAAGGAGATCTTTACAGGCAACTTTGTTCCTTTTTTCTTAACGGGATTAAGAAGCTGAGCTTTTTAAATTCTTGCATATAACATTGACATTTCCAGGGTGTGTTTGGACCAGGGAGTTCAAAGAGAAGGAATAAGAAGGAAAAGCCAATATGACTTTGTTTTTTACCTTGCTGGAGGAGCTGTTTGTGCAAATCGCCTATAAGCTTATTGACCTGAATCTTTGACTCCTTGTTTTCTCTGGATTTGGCTGGAGTGGAGACACTGATGGAGCCCTGATAGAGCTGATTGAACAGCCCCCAGCTTTGCTTGGCACAGACCTCCTTTCCCTTCTCCTCCACTTCCCCCTCCCTCCACATGACATTATTGTTCCTTGGCAAACCCTCTGTTTTTCTGGATCTAGTACTCCTTTTTAAAAAATTTATTTTAAAATCATTAAATTTTTCTTGCATAACTCATCCAACAATGCAAAATGGAAAGTAATTTTTTTTTTTAGAATATAGAAATAGAGGCTACTTGTATTTTCATCTCGTAAGACTGGAAAAAGGAAGAAATACCTTATGACATTGTGGTATCATTCTTCTGGCCATATTAAAATCCCGAAACATATTTTTTATTTGGAATCAGTTTGATTTTTTCCTTAAGCCACAATTATTGGAAAAAAAAAATGGAACATTTGAAGGCAATTTGTGCTTTCAGGGGAGTTAGCATTTTCTCGTTTTTTGGGAACCAGAGGGTGTTCAAATTTTGTTCATGGCTTAGTATTTTATTTGTAATAATCAAATCAAACTTTATCTGTTTACCTCATCTTTGATCCCAGATATATCATTATGAAAATTTCAACAAAATTAACATGATTGATTTTATACAGTGTTGAAATGAGTCATGATGATATCATTTATATGAATTTTGTATGATAATATGTGCTGTGTTTTTGCATGTGATAAAATAAATTCATTGTTTTTTCTGTAAGCAAACCATTAACAGATCTCCACTGTGCAATCTACTAAAGGCAGTTTTTAGATATAGTGAAACTTGATAAATATATAATTACATAATTATAATTTATGAAACAATTTCATGTTGTGATATAGCATATTTTATTCTGCTTCTACCTGACTATATAAGATATTAAGAGATAGATATATGCCTGTTTTGTTTATATCTTTATTTTATATCAACATCATTATTGTTAATAATAAAAACTGAGATCAATATAAAACCATATGTAATCATTTAGAGATGTTGCCTTTTTTATTTTGTTTCTGCAAGTGAAAGACTATAAAATTTAGTGTAAGTTTGTTGTTTTCCCTACAATGTTGAAACTCAGGAGAAAAGAAAGAATTTATTTAACCTATTATTTAAATATTTGTAAAACTAGGCATCTGTATATTAGAAGACATCTGGATTATTGATTGACTTTTTCCTTTTATCTAGATGTTAAATTATTCACTGATTTTAGCTGAATACTATTAAGGAAAACTGTATATTTTAAGCTCTTTTATTGCTGTATTTTCTCAGTGATATTCTGGGTAGAATGAAGAGCCAGTGTTTCTTGAAGGAAGTAGATTTGTTCAAGTAGTAATGATATAAACAGTTATTCTAAATTTAAAAAGTATTTTTCAATTTTATTTTGCTCAAATTAAAAAAGTATAAAACAATGCATGCAGATCTGTACTAGTGTGCCAATCATTTACATCTACTAACTCGATTTATTTTTCTATTCAAAGAAAATTACAAGTACGAATAGAATTAGGGAAGCCTGAGAAGCTAATTTATTTTAATCATATGGAATTAACATGGTTGACAACCTTGAATCCTACTGTTGGTCCCATAATAATTTGAGATAAAATGTTATCATTGTAGAGAAACTGATCTCTTTTTTCTGCTTTCTATTGCTAAACATCATAAATGATTTAAAAACATTTTCTTGGTACTCTGCACTAGCATTTTTTAGGTTTAAATCAAGGAAGATTTTCAGAGGTTTTAATCTTCTAATATAAAATTCATAGTTTCTTGTTAGTATGTAAAATTTCTCACAATGTTTTGATTATCATTTGAGAAGCAACAGGCAGTATTAAAGCATTTGCCCTTCCATTGCCTGATGGGATAATCTTTACCTCTGGTAGTGCTAAACATAGAATGTGGAAAGCTGCCGTATGATGAATTTAATTATAGTAATATAGTCACTTTTTTTGTTGTTCGTAAAAGGTCAAGTAAAAATAAGTGAGTGTGTTATACCAGTGAAGCAAATACTGATAACGAATTCAGATTGCTGTTTCAGCTTCTTTTAGTAGTTCAATGAGATTCCAGAGATTGGCACTGAGTCTACATACCAATTATAATAATTATAATAATGGTAATAACAACTTCCATTTGGTGACTGCCCCTGAAAGTCAGGCATCTTGCTGTATATATATTGTTTCTAATCAACTTACTGTCCTGCAGAGTGGATATTGTTTTCACCTGCAACTTCCAAAGCTTCAGTAACTTGGCCAAAGTCACACAATTACCAAAAGTTAGTACCAGATTCAAACCTAGGTTATGATAGTTATAAAGATAGAGAGCTAATTTTGTTTTCTGATGTCCATCAGTATATAATCCTTATAGAAGGAGATGAGCACATCAGACGAAGCCTGGACATGTGAAGCGTTAAACTCACTTTTTCGAGGTATTTTTAACACTTATTAGATGTGATGTGTTAGTCAAGATAAGAGCATATGTAAATACAAGAAACTTAAAAAGGGTAAATAGATACTTCAGGGGAGTTCTTCAAAGATTTCTATTCTTTTGGTCCTCCCTTAAAGACTCTGTCCATATAAACCAATTTGCAGTAAGTAGAGTTGGCATTTCAGTAAAATGAGAGGGCTTTATTAAAAGCTCTTTAGACTCATTATATTAACTGGATGATTGTTACTCTGATTTGGTGGCATGAAATAACAATTTTTCATTGTTTCTTGTGAAGTTGTTTTTAGGTAATTCAAAAGACTTGGCACAAACCAAAATGTGTGTGCTTGGGCAGAAGTTAGTAATAAATAGCAATAATGTTTACAAATCTATCAAAACTATTTGAATAGGAATTTCAGCCCTGTAAAAATCTTTACAAAGTGAACTCTTTAAAACAGTTTGACCTTAACATAAAATAAGGCCAAATAAAAAGCGGAGAGAGGAAGGAAGGAAGAGGAGAAGAGAGCATTGTTTGCAGGGAAAGCTCAGGCCACTGTGAAAACTTTTCACTTTTCTGAAGGAAATGCAGTGCAGCAGATGGTAAGAGTGGAAGTGAGATAAACATAGGAACTGGAAAAATAAGCAATACATTCTAACAGGTTCTATATCAAAGATCTGGAGAAGTAGAAAGATTAGACAAGAAACTGCTCTGAAACTTGACAGTAGCTGTATCTTACCAAGTCTTAAACGCACATAGCAGAGATGGAAAGTGGAATTGCAGACAGTAGGCTGTGATTATATTTTTCTGACAGTGAGAAGGGAAGGTCTCTTTAAGGATTATTTTTAAAGATAGAGATTTATCTAGGTGGAAATCTGTAGTATAGATGTATAAAACACTTCACTTCTCAGCTACCTGTTTAACAATGGGATTTGATGCAGCCATTGTTCTTGCTATAGAATTAGCACGAGAGACTGTAGTTTGGGTCTTAGATAATCTTTTCTTTTCTTTTTTTTCCCAATTCTTTTTATGTTCCAGGCTAGTTAACTAATACTGAAATCTATGTTACCTGTTTCTGGTTATGGAAGTGGTATGTGTAAGTGTCTGTAAGTGACCACACGTATACAGAGGCAGAAAGAGAAATATATAAAAGAATGTTTTTATTTCTTAAAGATGAAGTCGTCTAGTAAAGGAAGGAAAACATATCTATAAGTGAGAAAAGGGAATATATATATATATATAAAGAGTGGAGGAAATGTTAAGTTTGGGCTGATTAAGGAAGCATCGTAGTCATTCTTAAGCTTCCTATGACATTGCACGTCATTCCAATATGGAAACTGATTCACCACAAGGATCTGCCTCATTTAAGCCTGTGTTTTGTGCTCCTGTATCTTGACCGAGTGACTGACAGTGAAAGAGAGTACCAAAATACAGTAGCTCAACAAGAAATAGTTCTATAAAAATATAGTGTTACTGACAATAAGAAAACAGACTAATATCCTAAGGGAAACCCAATTTTTATGAAAAAATGATGTTTTCTCTATAATACTGTCAGTTTATGTTGGGGAACTTTTTAAGGTGGCCCCCCCAAATCAGATCATTAGTAAAAGGAATGGATTTTGACAGTTTACATAAAATGCAAACTTCATCTTCATATTTATTGCCAAAATATTAAATCTACTCATTCACCTTTTAAATTTATTTATCAGTTGTTTAGTTAGTTTGATGTGGTATAACATAGCTTCAGAATTCCTCATTTCCTTCCGAGGCCTTGCACCTAATGTTGTAATTACAACTTTGCGTTCTTCTTTTAAGGAGAGGCCTCTCCAATTGAATAAGCTTCAGGCCCCACAAGGCTTGCATCAACCTCTGTTAGTACCTTCAGTAAATATGGGTGATCTCATAGGAGACAGCAGTGATCAAGAATGTTGTTTGCTTTCAACTTGCTAATTTTTGAAAAACCTTGAATAAGATTCCTAAAATTTCTTGGCATTTATAGTAGATATCTGGTCCCATCACTCCATGGGAAATAGTTGGGGAGACGGTGGAAACAGTGTCAGACTTTATTTTTTTGGGCTCCAAAATCACTGCAGATGGTGACTGCAGCCATGAAATTAAAAGACGCTTACTCCTTGGAAGAAAAGTTATGACCAACCTAGATAGCATATTGAAAGGCAGAGACATTACTTTGCCAACAAAGGTCCGTCTAGTCAAGGCTATGGTTTTTCCTGTGGTCATGTATGGATGTGAGAGTTGGACTGTGAAGAAGGCTGAGCGCCGAAGAACTGATGCTTCTGAACTGTAGTGTTGGAGAAGACTCTTGAGAGTCCCTTGGACTGCAAGGAGATCCAACCAGTCCATTCTGAAGGAGATCAATCCTGGGATTTCTTTGGAAGGAATGATGCTGAAGCTGAAACTCCAGTACTTTGGCCGCCTCATGCAAAGAGTTGACTCATTGGAAAAGTCTTTGATGCTGGGAGGGATTGGGGGCAGGAGGAGAAGGGGATGACCCAGGATGAGATGGCTGGATGGCATCACTGACTCGATGGACGTGAGTCTGAGTGAACTCCGGGAGATGGTGATGGACAGGGAGGCCTGGCGTGCTG
>SJYQ01001316.1:82896-93230 GCA_006410935.1 Redunca redunca | reverse complement strand
CTTCACTCTGTATAATCGGCTCCAGTTCCATCCATCTCCTTAGAACTGATTCAAATGTATTCTTTTTAATGGCTGAGTAATACTCCATTGTGTATATGTACCACTGCTTTCTTATCCATTCATCTACTGATGGACATCTAGGTTGTTTCCATGTCCTGGCTATTATAAACAGTGCTGCAATGAACATTGGGGTACATGTGTCTCTTTCTATTCTGGTTTCCTCGGTGTGTATGCCCAGCAGTGGGATTGCTGGGTCATAAGGCAATTCTATTTGCAATTTTTTAAGGAATCTCCACACTGTTCTCCATAGTGGCTGTTTGCATTCCCACCAATAATGTAAAAGGGTTCCCTTTTCTCCACACCCTCTCCAGCATTTATTGCTTGTAGACTTCTGGATCGCAGCCATTCTGACTGGTGTGAAGTGGTACCTCATTGTGGTTAACTTAAGGAGTGGTCCACCTCATGAAAAGAGAGGGTGGGAATATGTTACTCATTATCAGGTGACCACTTGCCCACCTATAAGTTCTGTTACTGTGGAGCATTTTCAACTTCAAAGGCCATTGTTTTTGTCTTTGCTTGATTATTGGGATAATGAATAACTCAAAGCATTGTGGCAGTCAGTTCTTAGCACATGCATGTTTTTTTCCAATCCAGTAAATATTTATTGAACACTTGCTATATCAGACATTTTGGGCCATGCTGTGATTACTATGTGAGTAAATGCAGGGAAGGTCTTGGCTATTTTGGAATTTACATTCTAGTGAGGAGGCAGACATTAATAAAATAATCACAGAAGTGGTACACGGTGGTTTGAGAGTGAGGAAGGTTAAAGTGTTCTTAAGAATGTGACACTTTAGTTGCTATCTAATGCTAAATTAATTATGAAAAAAGAAGTAATAGGGTTCCAAGTAGAGGGGCAGCATGGCAAAAGACTAGTGAGCATGCAGATTGTGGTGGAACCACAGTGGGACTTGACCCAGATGAGAGATGTATGGGCCAGAGAGATCAGGAAGAACAATGATCACAGGGTGAAGGACAGGAAATAATGAGAGGAAGCATAAGCCAGGGAGATAAATACTTTGAAAATGAAGCTTTACAGGCAAATCTGATCTTCCCATAAACATGGTAGAGAGAGAAAATGAAAGAATAAAATATATATAATTTCAGTGGTCAGGCAGTAGAAAAAAACATCGTTTATCAGAAGAAATAAATGTTATCCCCTATTTGTGAGCTCTGAGAGTCATTTATCATCATTAGGGTATTTGAACTACTGTTGGATAAAGGGCATTCAGATAGGGACCAAAGTTTTTGTTAGCTGCTGTCCCACAATATGCATTCTCCATTGGTCTTGGCTTTTTGGATGTGTGGTGTGAGTAAAGTCTTAATTATAATGAGTAAATTATATTGTGGCAATGGAACACTGTGGTAATGAGTGATTGCTTATGACTCACATTCCTACATGAATTATGAGAAAGGAGAAGCCTCTCTGGAGTGAATTGTTAAACAGGAAAGGATAAACAATTAGATTGTATGGAAAACAGTATTCAAAGATCATAACTTTCTCAAATTGGTTTGATCTTTCTGTGTAGACTAGGTTTACTTGTTAGGGATACAGTTTTAGAGATTGTGAACTTTGGTTTTACTTTTCGTTGTTGACAATGATGGTGATGGTGGTGATGTTGATATTGGTGATGGTGATGTTGGTGATGATGATGGTGATGATGGTATTGGTGAAGTTGGTGATATGGTGATGATGGTGATGGTGAAGTTGGTGATGGTGATGATGATGGTGATGGTGATGTTGGTGATGATGGTGATGTTGGTGATGATGATGGTGATGATGGTGATGGTGAAGTTGGTGATATGGTGATGATGGTGATGGTGAAGTTGGTGATGATGATGGTGATGGTGTAGATGATGGTGATGATGGTGATGGTGAAGTTGGTGATGATGATGGTGATGGTGATGATGGTGATGGTGATGTTGGTGATGATGGTGATGATGGTGTTGTTGGTGATATTGGTGATGATGATGATGGTGTTGTTGGTGATGTTGGTGATGATGGTGATGATGGTGTTGTTGGTGATATTGGTGATGATGGTGACTATGATGATGGTGATGGTGAAGTTGGTGATAATGGTGATGATGGTGATGTTGGTGATGATGATAATTTCCTAAAGGGAATCCTGGGTTTGAAGCTTGAAGACTGAGGCCAGAAAACTGAAAGCTGATGGTTTCTTGATGGCTGAACAACAGATCCCTGAATAGGTCAATTACAGTTCAGAGTATTATCATTTACAGACCATCAGGCCTTACTTTGTCTCCTCTTTGGAACAAGAAATGGCTTAATTTTGTAGAATCCTCCTCTCAACGGAACATAGTAGTTGCAGTGGCTTTTCCTTTTAGTTGCATTGAGGGTTTTGTTGTGTTTGTTGTTGTTTGTTCCTTTGATTGGTTTGGTTTAAGGCGAAGCAGGGGAAGAGAAAATAAAACTTATTTAAACATAAACTTTGAAATATGCACTTCAGAAATGTCTTTTAAAGTAAGTGCCTCCTCCACTTGCTTGTAAATGTTCTTGTGAGAAATAATGAGGAGTGAAATTTCTTGAATGATACAGTGCTGAATATTTGCCTTATTTTATCTCATGTGGAAATTTCCCTTATGTTCCAAATCTTAAGTAACTTAAACTTTTCACATAGAGGCTGATACTGATGTCAGGAATAAATATTCAGGACTGTAGAAAGAATTGATAAACCACTGTTCTTTCTTCCTAAGTTATCAATAATTTCAATGTGACTTTTATTTGATACAGTTACCATAAACATTAGTACTTTCAACAATTTTCCCTTACTAGCTATAATAAAGTGCCACAGATATTACAGTAGTCATCTGTTGACTGTAGAGACAGTTTCTTGTCAGAAAAACAGAACTAGCCCTGGACCATTGTTATCAAACATTTAAGGATTGTTTCCTGATCTGGAGTCTAAAAATGTATAATCAAATAAATGTGGATTCTGTTTTTTGATCTGTTTGATTCACATTCTGGGGTATGAAAAAGGCTATTATATAAGTTACAAGGAAATCACATGCATTTAAAAATGTTTGTGTACTGAATATAACTATCCAGAACACAGCAAAATCCTTCATTTTCTTATATATTTATAGTAAGTCAAGGGGGGACTTGAGACAGGCATGATTATAGGGATCCACAGAATAATGGATGTACTCTATTCAAACCACTGAAATGTTTAGATTTTATTTTTAGACATTAGTGAAAAAGAGGGTAACAATTGAATGTTTTTATTTTTTGTCTCTGGAGATGTAACAGTGTCTGTAGTTTGGCAATGTAGAGTTAATTTAACATGACACCTCTGTTTGGATAATCTATAACCAAACAATTGTTTTAAGCCAAACAACATTGTGGAGGCTATTAGGCAAAGCAAACACAAACTGAATCTTAAACTTCAATGTCCTCGCCCTTCAATACAAGCTGCAGTTTTCTGTTTTGGACTGTTACAGTCCTTTAACCAAAGCTATCTTGTCTGATGATAAAACCATAAGTGTATGAAGCTCACACATTTTTCATCTCTTTTATGACCTTATCTTTCATGAGCGGCTTCTGTGAAGGTATCCTAACTATAGGAAGCACCTGGAAAACATATGTGATATCTATTCTCTGATAAGCAGTTGTGAACAAGAAAGTAGATCTGTCACTTCTGAACTGTTCATTGTTAAAAAATACTTTGATGATTTAGCTGATTGCAAAATACATTATAGGAATGACTAACAGCTACAGTAATGCTCCTAGTCAAGAAAGTTCAATGGTCTCGTTGTACAGGAATTCCTATAAGAGGTTGATATTGATAGGAACTACATGGATTAAAAGAGCAGGGTTGAGAAAGGCTGTTTGCCTGCACGACTGCTTTCAAACACTGCTGCTGTTTTGTGCGGAAAAAGTGACTGCCTCAGAACGGGGCAAGTCCTTAATTTCTACAGGAATGTCTGACTTTCAGGGAAAAGATATTTATTTGTGTTTTGAAATGATTTTTGCCTTGCAAATAGAGCCACGGCTTTCACCACCTTGCCAACAATACCTAATATGGAATCAAAGGACACTGTTTCATATGTTCCAAAGACTATATTCTAATGCATTTCCCTGAGTCATTTGTGATGTTTTATAGTGCTCAGTAATGCCTTCAATTTCCTCCTATAGGGCTTTCATTGATTCTGAAAACTAAACTAAGAAAAATGGAAGGGCCCACAAAATATGTATGATATCTTTTAGAAGAGCAACAAAAGAGTTTAATCTTGCAATGGAAAACCATTAACTGCATAGCCATAATTTCAGAAATATTGTAGATTTTGTTACCATTTGACATTTATTCCATTTCATCGTTTCTGAATTGGTCTCTGGATGTATATAGTGGTTATCCCATTAAATGTTTGTGCTTTGCTAAAAATATACTGAAATTTCTATTTAAAAGCATGTGAATAAAGAATTTGGCAAGTAAATGAATGGATATCAGATGGATTTTTAGCTCTTTCTATAATACTCATCTTAGCATCCTTTTCTTTCCCTTTCCTCTTCCTACCAACAAAGCTTTTGAAGCAGTATCTGAACAAATTTGTCATTATCTTAGCTATTAATTATTCATGCCATTTTTTCATAAGCTGTTCTAGAGTACTGCTTTCAAACATATAAGAATCAAAAATGGATAAAAAAAAAAAGATGGTCAATGAAGTCATTCCCATTCAAATCAAGAAGAGGCTGAAATTGGGTTAATATCAAAATAAAGTTCTATTTATAAATTTTCCATGAGAATAAATATTGATAGGAAAGAAGCAAGTCTCTATTGTGAGGGGAAAATACTGTTTCTTAAAGTAATTTAGAGATTTCATATTCGATTAAATTATTTTTTAATCATTTCATTTTTCATTAGTAAAAAGATTAAAAATGAATTAGGTGAAAACATTACCATAAAAATGAGAGCTGGTTTCCTGAAATAAACTTAAATGATGAAGGGTTTAAAAGTTGAAAAATGTGACATATCTTAGTTATTAAATAGTGCTGAAAGCAATTAATTAGTAAATGTAATGATATTGCAATAGGTTATGCTAAAAAGTATAAAACCAAAATCTAATTTTCTAACTGCACAGTGAGCAATGCTTATTGATTAAGCATTTCTGTATAATTTGATTTTAGCAAGTTCTAAATAAATAGTACACCTAAAATAAAAATGAAGAAACAAGGCTTATATATGATGAGGAGAAAGCAGCTATCTTATCACATCTTGCTGTCTTTGTTGCTAGACCTCAATTCAGCTATCATATCCTAATGGGTTTGGAGTATGGTTTTTGGAATTGGACTGACTTGGAATCAATTCTTGGCTCTGCTACTTAACAGCAGTGTGCTTGGGCATCTTCTCACATATCTGCCTATTGGTTTACTCTTCTGAAATATAGGGACAATAATGCATGGCAGAGTTGTTGATGTGTTATGATGTTCATTTAACTAGTTCTGTGTGGTGCCTAAGAAAAGTAGCCATGTTTAAGTTCCATACAGAATCTGAACTTTGTGACATTATCTCTTCTTTTTTCATCTTTATGATTTCAGTATTTGGCACATAGCAGACACTGAGATAATCCATACAGAATCTGAACTTTGTGACATTATCTCTTCTTTTTTCATCTTTATGATTTCAGTATTTGGCACATAGCAGACACTGAGATAAATATAAATTTAATTCTGACCCATTTTTTTCTATATCTAAATGTTAATATATCATTTCATATGATACTCATGCTTTTGGTCATTTTTCCATTTTGGGGTTCTTTAAGAAAACATAAGTAATTAGTCACTGACTTTTATTCTTCTCACTCAGGATTTATTTTTATTAATGTGATGCATATTGTACATTTAATCCGTTTCATAAATGNATACTCTGCAGTATTTATTTTCAGTTGTTTTCTAATTATACGTGCTGCATAATGAAACAAATTAGATCAAATTGTTCCATGAATCAGGATTATCAATACCGAGTATTGCTGCAGAAATTGGCCCAAGTTGAAATCTAAGCTCTACAGTTTTGATTTGGCAGTTAAGTGATATTTAATGAAGGCATTTTGTTCTATGAAATTACTAGTTCAATCAAGCCCTTAATAGTTGAATGATAATATTTTCATTTTGAGTGGTTTACTAAAGTTCTATGTGTATCAAATGTCTGCTGAGATTTGTAGTCATCCTGCCCTCTTCTTTTCCTAGTAGTCACTGATGAAAATGATCATGGGTAAATTTGGCCCATACTGAATGAGGGAAAGGACGTCATTCAATCAACCATCAAACAGTAGGAATATTTCTTGAATTGTCTTTTCTTAGCATCTTAAAACTCTGTCTGGATCCTGTTTTTGCATCACTGAAATGTCTTTAGTTTCACCACCTTCAAGCTGCCATTTTTCCTGCACATTAACTTAGCTGCTGCTGCTGCTAAGTCGCTTCAGTTGTGTCCAACTAACTCTGTGCGACCCCATAGACGGCAACCCACCAGGCTCTGCCGGTCCCTGGGATTCTCCAGGCAAGAACACTGGAGTGGGTTGCCATTTCCTTCTCCAATAATCTTTTTCTTTGGGAAAATGGTTCTCATTTTTAATCTGGAAAAAAAAATGGTTTTTAAACATAGAGCCCCTGGACGTGAAACCTACAGAGTTCAGATTCATTTAAGATTATGCCTCCAAATTTCAGATATTTTATTGGTTCCTTTTTCTGGGAAGCTTCCACGACACCAAGTTTTCATTAAATGTCACGTCTCTGTGCTTCTGTCACCATGGACTGCTCTCATGAAATCGTTAATCGCATGAGGTTGCAGTCTGTTCATTTGCCTCTGTCCTAAGAAGACTCTTGAGAGTCCCTTGGACTGCAAGGAGATCCAACCAGTCCATTCTGAAGGAGATCAACCCTGGGATTTCTTTGGAAGGAATGATGCTAAAACTGAGACTCCAGTACTTTGGCCACCTCATGCGAAGAGTTGACTCATTGGAAAAGACTCTGATGCTGGGAGGGATTGGGGGCAGGAGGAGAAGGGGATGACAGAGGATGGGATAGCTGGATGGCATCACTGACTCGATGGACGTGAGTCTGAGTGAACTCCAGGAGTTGGTGATGGACAGGGAGGCCTGGTGTGCTGTGATTCATGGGGTCACAAAGAGTTGGACACGACTGAGCAACTGAACTGAACTGAATCTACAGGTTGTATGAGAGAAGGAACTATCTTTTTTTGTATCCTTAGTGCTCAGAGACTCAAAAGCAGTCTTTTAATCAGTTAACTAAGAATGTTTTATATCACTTCTGTCTAATAAAGATAGAATAGATAGATCCATAGATCTAAGTCAATTCTTTTAACTTCTAAGTGTTGTGATTACTCTTCAATATATTCTTCCACACATACTTGTTTCTCACTGTGTTTCTGAATACTTTTCCTTCCAAATATGTAATTTTCCAAATAAAGTATTTTAGAGTAGACTTAATTCCAGTCTCATAAAAAATTTAGTGATGGGATGTCTGGGATGTGAGTTAGATTGTTATTACAGATTAAGTGAGGGAAAACTCAAGGACCACAGATCTGACAAAGTGTGTTCATAGAAAATAAATATGTGTTCATTACTGTATTTGTGTTACATGATCATGTCAGTTCCCCAGTGCTTCTCCATTTTCAACAGGAAGGTAGAACTTCGAAATTAATTAGAAGGTTCTCCATGGTCAATGTCTTTTCATGCGTTTGGTCTCTGAGTTTCTATATCTTATGTGATCTCATTTGGAATTATTCATGGACTACCCTGGTTATTTTTTTCAGTGGCAACCTCTTTTATGCATGTGGCATGTCTCCTTAACTAGATTATCTGGTTCTTAAGAGAAAGCTTCTTTTTGTTTTTCATATATTTCATTACATCTTCAAATATATGCCTTGCCAATGTTAATTACTGATTGGATTTTGCATAGCAGTGTTTTCAACAATTAAAATGTAATAGTAAAAGTCAGGAAGATTTACTTCTCTGTGTGTACATAGAATGATATAAATAATAACAGAATATAATACTTAACTTACCCAAGTAGTTCTGATGAAAATTTTACTCTCTGTTCTCTGGGTCCTTGGATGTGTGATTTTTAACAGTGTAGTCTCATGCTTAGTTTTTTATCCATCTCTCTATGACTAAAATTCAACTATTTTAAGGTGTATGTGTTCTTTCTTCAACTAGTGGGATGGGGAGGAGGTAGGGAGGCAAGAAAGGATGTTTTCAAAAGAATGCCAAACTGATAGGAGACTCAAATTTAGCCCCTAATCTTTTACAAACTGCTGATTTGGGTGGTCTTCATGCTGCCTCTCTGTGCTCCCCCATAGCCCTACTGTTCTGCTTGTTAGGGGAAGGAAATGGCTGGGAAGCACTTATTGCTGAATCATGAGAAGGCTTAGGGGAGAGTCCTCATGTGGAAATAAATGTTGTAGCTCTAAGACTGTAGATAAGTCACCCTATCTGTACATCAACTTCCTGATGGGTGAGCTTGTCTCATTTGGGCTACATGTTCTCCAGAGTCCCCTGTGATGCTCACATCCCTGTTTCAAGATCACAAGATATGAGGAAAGTGCTTAGAAGGCATGGATGTTGTTTAAAATATATAGGTTGATGCTCTAGTCTTCACTGTTGGTGGAGGGCAGTGGGGGGGGGGTGCATTTTCCTTTGTAGACTCCTCTGCACCCGTGCCTGGAGTTAAACTTCCATTCAGTCTGTGGAAAAGCAAGGAAAAGTTCACTCACCTAGGTGGTACATTCTAGTGTGAATTATAGTCCCCATGAAAAATAGAGCATTGGTAAAGTCAGTATCAGTTCAGTTCAGTTGCTCAGTTGTGTCCGATTCTTTATGACCCCATGGACTACAGAAGCCAGACTTCCTTGTCCATCACCAACTCCGAGACCTTGCTCAAACTCATGTCCATCAAGTTGGTGATGCCATCCTACCATCTCATCCTCTGTTGTCCCCTTCTCCTCCTGCCTTCAGTCTTTCCCAGAATCAGGATCTTTTTGAATGAGTCAGTTCCTTGCATCAGGTGGCCAAAGTATTATTGGAGCTTCAACTTCAGTTTCAGCCCTTCCAGTGAATATTCAGGATTGATTTCCTTTACAACTGACTAGTTTGATCTCCTTGAAGTCCAAGGGACTCTAAAGAATCTTCCTCATCACCACAGTTCAAAAGCATCAATTCTTCAGCGCTCAGCTTTCCCTAAACTGGGTCAGACATCCCTGATGGCACTCCAGAAGATTTGGTGGTACAGGATATTGCTTTAAGTAACATTGACTTAGTTGGTAACAAAGTTTTCGGGTTTTTCAAATTCTTCCAATGTACTAAAAGGCCATGGAGCCTCCTCGTGTGTAGAGGCTGAGAATCATTCCTATTTGTGTCTGAGAAGTGAGAGCTGGTCTCTAACCCTGATCTCCCAATTGGTTAGTGCATCTGTGTTTCATGTGAGCTACAAAAAAAAGGAGCACAGCAGATTCAAACTGTTACCTTACTACTGAGCCTTTGTACATATATTCTTATGGCTCTTGGACCGTGTCTTACACTCTATTTATGAACTTGCTCTCTATAATGAGTTTTTACTCCTTTCAAAAAGGTATTTTTCCGTATATATCCTACTATGCCTCCCATAGTTCCTTAAACCTGGTAGATGCTCAATAAACATTTTCTGGAGAGGATTTCATTTTGATAATCCAGAAAAGAAGAGATAACTCACTTCAAAGAGCCTTCAATTCCAGGCATGGAGTTTGGTGGTATGGGCATGTGTTTTATTTGTTACCCACGAGAGGCAGCACCTCTCTATTAGGGAAATTAAGTTCAGCAGAGCTGTCACTGGATTTCTGCATTGTATTTCTTTACTTTTATTTGACTTTTTAAATGATTTATTTTTGTGAAGCTATATATAGAAGTGAATGTAAAATTTATGGAGTTTAAACTTTAAAACTCATATTAACATCACACTACTGTCATTGTAATAATTGTTTCCTGAAAATTTTGTATTTTCTAGGTTACTGTGAAAGATTTTAAAAATTCAATGTATAATTTATAACAATATAAATATTTAAGTACTATTAATATTAGAGATTTAACAATTGTGTGAAAAATAGTTATTGAATGCTTCAAAGGGCAAGCAATTTGACTGTAAAAATTTAGCATTATTAGATTCAAGATTTAGTTTCCCTGTTTTTAATTTACATTCTTTTCATTTTTGTCATCACTTCACATTTTTTTGTTATTCTGTTTTCTGATTTCTGTTATCCTTATAAATA
>SJYQ01001316.1:65248-82523 GCA_006410935.1 Redunca redunca | reverse complement strand
TCAGCTTTAGCATCATTCCTTCCAAAGAAATCCCAGGGCTGATCTCCTTCAGAATGGACTGGTTGGATCTCCTTGCAGGCCAAGGTACTCTCAAGAGTCTTCTCCAACACCACAGTTCAAAAGCATCAATTCTTCGGCGCTCAGCCTTCTTCACAGTCCAACTGTCTTTGTTACATTATCATTTAAAATGAAGGCACTTTTGCCAAACATTGACATGAATTCACCATGAGTGTACAAGCGTTCCCAATGTAAAGTAAACTAAAGTTAAAATAAAAATTTCAAAAAAAAAATAAAATAAATAAAATAAAATAAAATGAAGGCACTTACAAAATTAGACTTTTTGCTTTTAAAATGTGGTCACGTTAGTATGTTTCTCATTTTTTTGTCATAAGTATACTTTTGCTCAAAGTATATTACATCATTTTTCTTTTTTATGTGAAATGAAGGCATGATTTTGCAAACCAGCTGTACTTATTCAAGAGCAAGTATAGGTTTATAGCTTTCTACATTGTGAAGACTTGTGTGACTGGCTCATCTTATATGATAATCATTCAATTATGACCTTTTTATACCCATTTAAAAAATAAATAAAAACACATTTTAATAAGCTTAATCATGGAGAAAAAGAAAAATCTTCAGAATAACTCACTTTCAACCCAAACACAAATATGTCTTCTCTGCTGCATCTTGCCTTTATAAAAATGTAACTTGGAAATAAGCAAGTTACAGTTTTCTGTATTGAAAGCAGTATAAAGAATACATATGGATTTTCATTTTCTTCTTCTAATACTAATAATTCCAAATGAAAAATTTTATGGAAATGTTTTTAGTATTTATAGCAGTTTATTTATTTATGACTAATGTTGATTTTATTTATTATTAAGCCATAATAGTTATCAAAGTGATTAATCGTAGACCTGTGTTCAGTATAATGACTATGTATGTAACAATTATATAATTAGACATATGCTAAGGACATCCCTGTAGGAGGATTTGAATGTCAAAGAGAGGGCTTTAATCACGTCTCCTTCTCTCTGTATGTTGGTGTTTTCCAGGTGATGATGAAGGAGTCCAGGAGACAGCAGAATCAGATGGGGACACACAGTCAGAGAAACCAGGGCAACCTGCAGTTGAGACAGACGACTGGGATGGACCAGGTAGGACAAAAATGTAAAATCAACCATCTGTCGCTACTGTCCACTTTTTTTTCCCCTTGAATTTGAATTAAACAATAAAACTCTTATACTCTCATCTCTGATTTTAAAAAATATGTGTGTATGTTTGTTACACAGAAGGCTGAATAAATAACATCATTTAAAGAAGATTTTATCTTTGGTAAACCAGTGTAAAAACCAGTGTTACCTCTACTTGAAGTTTTCATCTTTGTTTTCTTTTATATTAATATAAGAATTTAGTCAATTCTACTTGCATTTTCTTTGAACAGAGATCTTTATGCCATATCCATCTTTAAACTGGTCATACTTTTAAAGCTTCAAACAATAACAGTACTCCAAAGAAATTCATTTAGTTTAGTCATGTTGTAAGTCATAGATTCAGTCACAGTATATATTTAGAAGTTTAGAAAATATTAACAGATACTCCCCTTTGATTCAAGATTTTGGTAACATTTTCACTTTTACAAATGAAAAATAAATTCAGTTTTAAAGACCTTGATGTTTAATCATTTCAAGAAAAAGAAAAACTAACCTGAAATACTCTAAAACACCGACATCATTTTACAAAAATATATACAGTTATAAGAACCCTGTGGATAAAAAACATTATGCCAACTTTATTTGGTGCCAACTAATTTGAAGTTTATGGTATATTTATAAATGGAGACTATTACGTCATAGGGCTTAAGGATATAGACGAGTTTTGAAATAGTTTTAGCGATAATTTCCAAAGCAGTAACGTTTTTCATTAAGAAAGATCCCTATATTTCAATCACGTTTTCACCCTTGCATGACTTTGCAAATTGCTCTCTGTTGTGCATGAAGAAGAGAGGAACTCCAGTGGTAATTTTCTGAAACCAGCAGCTGGAAAATATAATGCAAACAAAAATGAAGATACAGTATATCTGATTATTATGATATCATTCCTAATGTTATTTATGACATATGCAAATGTTTGTATTCTGTATACTATAGCATAGTGTTACACAAGATTTTGGATCACAATGTATTATATTTAAAGTACTATGTTACCAAATTTTAAGTGTTTGAAAAAAATGCAGACATGTGGCATTTTCACCTTATCACATAATACTTCTGTCTCAATATAGGTAAGAATTCCCTTGATTAAAAAAAAATAAGAAAAAAACTTTGGAAAAAATTTTTGTCCTTGGAGATTACATTTAACTTAAAAAAGGTGGGCAGCTTTATGTTGTAGGGTTGTTCATTCATGGATTGGGTATGTATTGGCTACTTAGAAGACTTTTTACATTTAGATTAGATGGCCTTTCTGATATGCCTACCTGCAAAGGGTACATTCTGGATTCTCTCAAAGGGGCAAACTTGGAGGTGGCTGGTTTTCCTCCTCGCTCAAGTCTGGGGCCCACAGTGTTCCCAGTGACTTGGAAATATGTAAGCAAATTTCAGAAGGGTAGTGAATTATTAATCACATACTGAACACCCAGTGCTACCTTTTTCAGGAATATTTTCCAGAAATAAAGTCATATGTTAGGTAAAAAAGGAGGGGAGTAAGGGTAAAGAATGATAAAAATTTTCACATCTGAGTTATTTAATGTACTTAATGTATCTGGTTTTATTCAACTGATATCAGTGAAAATGTATATACTCTTTCTATGGCACATTTGAATATGAAAAAACTTTAAAGGAAAAATGTGTACCTCCAAGCAGGTATACCTAGAGGAAATCCATCCTTTGTATGTTGTAAAATCAGTAACACGTTTTTCCCTATAGGTGTTTTGAAAAATAAAGGGGAGTTTATTATTTTGACGTCCTCTGATTAATAAGTTGATTCATAACAAAAGATAACCTATTGGACATGTATCTTTTAATGTATAACATTCCTCCAATCAGGAGAAAGTATACAGGATGTTGCTGGACTTTTCCTTTTGCATGAATAGTGATTACATCAATCATGCTCATGCTCAGTTGTTCTGTCATGTCTGACTCTGCAGCCCCTTGGACTGTAGGCCGCCAGGCTTCTCTGTCCATGAGATTTTCCAGGCAAGAATACTGGAGTAGGTTGCCGTTTCCTTCTCCAGGTGATCTTCCCAGCTCACAGGTTGAATCGTCTCCTACATCTCCTGCAATGCAGGCAGATTCTTTTCACTGCTGTGCTCCGGGGAAGCCTAATTACATCAGTATTTTTACCCAAATTTTTGTTTTTCAGAAAAATTATTGGTATTTCACTACTGTATTAAGGAGAGGAAGTTTTCGAGGTTTCCATACATGTTAGAAAATGAGCTCTGGATTCTAAAGGTTTAGGTTCAAATTCTGGATTTGCTGCTCACTTGCTGAATAATTTTTGGCAAATTGCTTAATCTCTCTGTGCCAGTATTCTAGTTTGTTAAAATGTGGAAAGTGATATTAATGCCTCTTAAGGCTTTTGTGAGAATTAAACCAGATCATGCACATAAAGTGCTAATGATCATTATTATGGTTTTGAAATTGTTGACACTTGAAGCAGAACCTTTAAAAATTCTTTTGGGAATTTTTTTTAAAGTTCAGCAGTACCTCTGATACAATGAAGGTAAGCTTTTGTAATGCTAAGCATATAGTTTTGAATTAGCCATAAATTGTCAGTTAAGACATGAGGTGATAAGTCAGGGGTGATTTCAAGGTCTTCTAACTTTAAGAAGACCTCCACCCAGTTCTGAAAGTCATCCTAAGATGGACAGTTGTCTCTAAAAAATAGAACAGAATCTAAGGACAAGGAAATTATCTAAAGAATTTGAGGCACAGAGCTATATCATTTAAGATGGATCAGGATTTACCTTATTTTTAAAGTTTGATTGAAAACTCCACAACTTTTCTTGATGGCTTAATTCTATAATGAATCACCTTCTATCTAAAGTGTTCTACTTGTATCAAATACAGATTCCCCAGTGCAATTTTTCTTATTTGTTGTTCATCTAAAAGGTACATTTTGTAATTGCTTGTACCGCTGCTAACTCGTAAAGGTGGAACCTGAACAATCTTTGGAGCTTCCCAGGTGACTTTAGTAGTAAAGAACTCACCAGCCAATGCAAGAAACTTAAGGGATGCTGGTTCGATCCCTGGGTCAGGAAGATCCCCTGGAGGAGGGCATGGCTGCCCATTCCAGTGTTCTTGCCTGGAGAATCCCATAGGCAGAGGAGCCTATTGGCTACTGTCTGTAGGTTTGCAAAGAGATAGACACAAATGAAGTGACTTAGCATGCACACATGCAAGCAATCTTTAGGAAAATTATCTTCCATTTGTAAAGATTTCTAATGGTGAAATTCTTTAATGTTTAAATACTTGTGACTCTTATTTGAATAATCTTCAATTTCTTATGTGTCTTTCATATTTGTGTGGAGTGCTAGACTCACATTAAGCTAATAAAGTTGAGGCCAATATAAAAGTCATTACCTCATTATTTCAATATTTCACACATCTATTTGCAACTTTCATTCTTCTTTCTTTCTCTCAAAAAAATTACCTTGCAGTACCTTGCTTGGAATCTAGTTCAAATGATACTATCCACTGTTCTTCCTTTTCATCTGCATTTGCCTATACCTCACTGCAGAGGGTAAAGAATCTGCCTGCAATTCAGGAAACCCGGATTTGATTCCTGGGTTGGGAAGATCTCCTGGAGGAGGAAATGGCTACCTACTCCATTATTCTTGCCTAGAATTCCATGGACAGAGGAGCCTGGTGGACTCCTGTCCATGGAGTTGCAAAGAGTCGGACACTTACTTTTCATTCCTTTCATATCATTTCAGTCTTCTTTTTAAGTAAATGCCTTTTCTTTATCACCCTCACAAGTAATTCAGTGTGCCAGTACCCATATATTTAACTACTTAATAAACAAACACTGTACACTAAAAAACTGTGAAAGGTGCTAGAGAGAAGTCCAAACACGTAATATTACTTTGTCAAAAAGCTCTTGTTTTTATTGAGGTATAGTTGATTTACAATGTTGTGTTAATTTCTACTGTGCAGCAAAAATGATTCCATTAAACATTCCTTTTTATATTCTTTTCCATTCTGATTCATTACAGAATATTGAATATACTTCCCTGTGCTATACAGTGGGACCTCGTTTATCCACTCTATGTATAATAGTTTGCATCTGCTAACCTCTAACCTCCCCCTTGGCAACCATAAGTTTATTTTCTATATCTGTGAGTCTGTTTTGTAAATGAGTTCAGTTGCATCATATTTTAGACTCCACATGTAAGTGACATCATATAAGTGACTTCCACATCTGACTTCACTTAGTATGATAGTCTCTAGTTCCATCCATGTTGCTGCAAATAGCATTATATCATTCTTTTTCATGGCTGAGTAATATTCCATTCTGGGTATGCACCACATCGTCTTTGTCTGCCCCTCTGTTGTTGGACATTTAGGTGGCTTTCATGTCTTGGCTGTTGTAAATAGAGCTGCTGTGAACTAAGGAGTCCGTGTATCTTTTGAATTATAGTTTTGTCCAGATTTTTGCCCAGGAGTAAGATTTCTGGGTTATATGGAAACTCTATTTTTAGTTTTTTGAGGAACCCCCATGCTGTTTTCCGTGGTGGCTGCACCAACTTACATTCCCAACAGCAGTGTAGAAGGGTTTTCTTTTCTCCACACCCTCTCCAGCATTTGTTATTTGTAGACTTTTAAATGATGGCCATTCTGACCAGGGTTCACACTCTCTTTTTGATGCCATTTCTCTCCTTTAATATTCTTTAATTATCCATGTATTACAGTTAGGCAGGATGCCGTAATTAAGCATGTCAACCTAGAAAGCAGATAATGATCTTGATTACAGGAGAAAATGCACAAATTTTAGAGCCAGACAGATCTGTATATGCATATACATGCTGACACTTGTGGTCTTGTGGCCTTGGGAGTATGGAACTGCCAGAACATGATCTTAGGTGTTTGAATGTTGAGTTTTAAGCCAGCTTTGCCACTCTCCTCTGTCATGCTCATCAAGAGACTCTTCAGTTCCTCTTCACTTTCTGCCAGTAGAGAGGTGGATTTGTATATCTGAAATTGTTGATATTTCTCCTGGCAGTCTTGATGCCAGCTTGTGATTCATCCAGCCTGGATTTCTCATGATACATTGGGTTAGTTAATTAATGTTAGTTATTAACATATCTTATAATGTTAGTTATTAACTTGCCAAGGGCTCAATTTCCTTATTTATAAAGTGGGGCTAATTGTAATTACTACATCATTACTTTCTATGTAAAACATGCAGATCAAAGCTTCATAAGTGCTCAATAGATAGCTGTTAATATTACTTTTAGTAACATTTTGGCAATTGTGCCTTAGAAACCGTTATAATGCCTTATAGATGATAAACTCACATTTGTATAGTGAATTAACCTTGCCATATTTTGCTACTAGAAATCATCATAGGGTTATATTAACTATGTTCTAGTCAACTGGATTTAAAACATCATTCAGTAAAAGAAATTTTAATGTAAGTAAATTTTCAAGAATGTCTAACATAAAATCAGATATGTGTACTTGTTGCATCTGGACTAAAAATTGGTCAAGACATCTATAAATGTCACCTCTTTTCAGTTGCTTGTCAGTGTTGTGGATGCATGCAGAGGATCAAGCTAGCTGTGGTCTGTGCCTGAAATTAAACTGTGAAGATGGGGACTGTTTTGTGCAAAGTGGAATGGCAGCCGGGAGTCTACTGTGAGGAAGCACACTAATGATACAGAGGTGTTTTTTTTTTTTTTTTTTTCCCCTTTACTAGTCCAAAGAAGGGCTTGGAGATTACAGTTCTGATTTAGTTTCCTTTTTGATTGGGAAAATGTGGTAGATATAAGATCTGGGAAATGCCATTTGAAGTAAATTAACAGAAACCTATGAAACATAGTTAACCATAGATATAGTCTGACAGTAAGAAGAATATTGTGAGAAGCGGAGGAAATCGTAGAATGACTGTGTATTACTCTGACAGTGAATTGGTATTATCTCTGCTATCAGATAATGCAGTTATCATTAATTTTCACATTTGCATTTCAATCTTTGGAAGGAAATGACTCTTGCCGGATGAAGATAAGAGCTCTGTACCACTATAATGAACCATCATTTTATCCCAACTCTTTGTGTCCATATGAAAATGAGGCAGGGAGGAGTGTGTGTGTGTGGTGGTGGGGGGGGGGGGATCAGAAAAACATTATAGCAAAGTGTCAAAAATTGCTACAGACTTTTGAGCCCCTTCTGAAACAAGAGGGGGTCAAAATAAATCTTCTATAGTGTAGTTAAGTGGATATTGGATTAAAGATGAAAGCCTTACTCTTTGTAGAATGGAATGTCACATAAACACAGTGAAAAAGTTTTCTTTATCTTATTCCTTTACTCCAATTTGCACTCTGATACAGAATTAGAACACACATAAACCTAACCAAAAAAAGAAAATGTAGATTGAAGGCAAAGGACTTATGATTATTATTTGGAAAGAGATGTCTTTGAGTAATAAGGAACTGCATAAAATATACCAATTTATCATTATTATTCTTTCTTAAGATGTACAAGAATAAGAATCAAGGATATTTAAATAATGGCTTGTTTTAGAATATTCAAATTCCTGATTTGTTTGCACAACTTTAATTGAGAAATTCAAGTTAAGGGATAATGAGCTGAGATTAATTTTTTTTGGACCTTTTCTTTCCAGTGACTTTTTCATCAAACACACTGCTGGAAAATAAAATACAATGTCAAGTTTATAAATATAGCTTGATTCCAGAAAAATATATGACACCACGTACTTTCCTATCCCAGACCCTACTCTCATGGCAGAATTCATTAATTAATCTTTTACATTCAAAGCTCCCTTCATTAAATTAAAATTTCCACTCTTTCTATGAAACTTACTGATTGAGACTGTTGTGAGTTAAGTCAGGTCCCCTCGTAATTCACATGCTGAAGTCTTAAATTCCAAACTCTCCAAAGAGTGTGGTGTTATTTGGAATAGGGTCATTAGAGATGTAATTAGTTAAGACAAGGTTGTACTGGATTAGGGCAGGCCTTAAATCCAACATGACTGGTATCCCCGTCAGAAGGGGAAATTTGGAGACAGACCACATACACAGGGAGAACACTGTGAAAATGAAGGCAGAGATTGAGATGATGCTCCTACAAGCCAAAGAAGGCTGAAGATAAAATCACTAGTAGCTAGGTAAGAGGTATGGAACAGATTCTCTCACAAAGCCCCCAAAGGAATCAATCTTGCTGAACTTTGATCTTGGACTTGTAGACTCCAGAATTGTGAGACAATACATTTCTGTTAAACTACATGATTTACGGTACTTTGTTACAACAGCTCTAGTAAACCAATACAGAGACCAGGAGCTAGAAAGAATCATGTGGGCAGTTACTTATATGCCTGCCAATTATATACGTTACTGTAATTTTTAATTGATTTTAAATATTGTCTAAACCACCTAAATATATTTGCAAAATATGACATTGTTTCTATGGCAACCATATTGAAACCTTCAAAAGACTGGGTAAAGAGAAATAACAAAACATTGTGGTGTGGACAAAATAACTTAAAGAAGCAGGGAGAAAATCATAAAAATATTGTAAGACTCTATCTTAGATGGCTTTGCAAGTGCTTTTATATCCTCACTGTACTCTAATGAAACAAACTAGAAATTGTAGATGAAGCATTTGAATGACATTTATGAAACTGGAGGACCAATCACTGGACTCATAGGCCTAATACAGTGAAAGGTCTAGGCCTTACATCAAATGTTTATTAAAAGTGCTTTTGTATACTGTAATATACTATATATTATAATATAATACTTCTATTATTTTGTATATGTACTATTATAAAAGCATACTTCTATAATACTTCTAATATGATACTTCTATACGNATAATACTTCTATTATTTTGTATATGTACTATTATAAAAGTATACTTCTATAATACTTCTAATATGATACTTCTATACGTAATATAATACTTCTATTATTATTTAAAAATCATTCCATGGTTTGGCTGTTTTGATTAACTACTCACCTCAATTTTGTCCAATAATAGAATTTCTACTGTGTTCCTTCCTCCTGAGTCATACTTTGCTTTAGAATTCTTCTCAACATGCACTCTAGGAAGATACTTGTCAATAGAGTATGAGAAAAACCTTTGAGATCCCTTTTATAAAGAATCTGCCCGCAAAGCGGGACACCTGGGTTCAATCCCTAGGGTGGAAAGATCCCCTGGAGGAGGGATGGCAACCACTCCAGCATTCTTGCCTGGAGAATTCCATGGACAGAGGAGCCTCAAGGGCTGTAGTCCACAGGTCCCAAAAAGTCGAACACAACTGAACAGCTAAGCACAGGACATCTCTTCGATAACTCTATTTACTGAAACATGCATTAGATGTTTATTTTGGCACAAGAATTTCTGGAAAATTGTTTTCCTTGACTCAACATTGTGTCTGGAAATATACCTAAAAATATGACTGACTCTTAAAAATTTGAAAGAAAACCTAAACTGTGTAATTATTTGCTTCTCTTTTGTCTGGTTCAGAAAGGAACTTAATAAAGCTCTGAAGGGTAGGTAAAGACCAACACAGTGACGAACACTAGAAACAGAAGTAGTTTAAAAAGATGGAAAATAAAAGCAAGTACATAGAGACATACACACTTGCTATTAATGGGCCACAAATTGAAACTAGATTACTGTTCAGTTCAGTTTAGTCACTCAGTCGTGTCTGACTCTTTGCAACCCCATGGACTGCAGCACGCCAGGCCTCCCTGTCCATCACCAACTCCTGGAGTGTAATCAAACTCATGTCCACTGAGTTGGTGATGCCATCCAACCATCTCATCCTCTGTGGTCCCCTTCTCCTCCCGCCTTCAATTGTTCCCAGCATCAGGGTCTTTTCAAATGTTCTTCGCGTCAGGTGGCCAAAGTACTGGAGTTTCAGCTTCAGCATCAGTCTTTCCAATGAATATTCAGGACTGATTTCCTTTAAGATGGACTGATTGGATCTCCTTGCAGTCCAAGGGACTCTCAAGACTCTCTTCCAACACCACAGTTCAAAAGCATCAATTGTTTGGTGCTCAGCTTTCTTTATAGTCCAACTCTCCCATCCATACATGACTACTGGAAAAACCATAGCCTTGACTAGATGGACCTTTGTTGGCAAAGTAATGTCTCTGCTTTTTAATATACTATCTAGGTTGGTCATAACTTTTCTTCCAAGAAGTACGTGTCTTTTAATTTCATGGCTGCAGTCACCATCTGCAGTGATTTTGGAGCCCAAGAAAATAAAGTCTGTCACTGTTTCCACTGTTTCCCCATCCATTTCCCATGAAGTGATGGGACTGTGATGTTAGTTTTCTGAATGTTAAGCTTTAAGCCAGCATTTTCACTCTCCTCTTTCACTTTCATCAAGAGGCTCTTTAGTTCTTCTTCACTTTCTGCCATAAGGGTGGTGTCATCTGTATATCTGAGGTCATTGATGTAATCTTGATTCCAGCTGTGCTTCTTCCAGCCAGCGTTTCCCATGATGTACTCTGCATAGAAGTTAAATAAGCAGGGTGACAATATACAGCCTTGACATACTCCTTTTCCTATTTGGAACCAGTCTGTTGTTCCATGTCCCATTCTAACTGTTGCTTCTTGACCTGCATACAGATTTCTCAAGAGGCAGGTCAGGTGGTCTGGTATTCCCATCTCTTTCAGAATTTCCCACAGTTTGTTGTGATCCACACAGTCAAAGGCTTTGGCATAGTCAATGAAGCAGAAATAGAGGTTTTTCAGAAACTCTTTTCCTTTTTCAGTGATCCAACAGATGTTGACAACTTGATCTCTGGTTCCTCTTTTCTAAATCCAGCTTACTATAAGATTATTTAAAAGGATAATATTGATTAACACAGTTAAAATACATTTCTTATAATTGGTAGTTGAGTTTAGATCCTTGAATAAATTCCGGTTCAATATTGTAGGCAACAGTGCTATATAGACATTACTGGTCCCTTCCAATGCATCGTATCAGTAAGAATATACAGGCCAGGCCATTATTCCACTTGTGGTGTGTTTATTGTATCAAGTGGTTCAGGTATTTTCACCTCCATCTACTGTAAAATTTCCCATCAACTTTTCACCTCTTGATTACTGCCAGGATCCTGTATATCAGCAGGGCTTGCGAAATGGTGTCTTTCACAGGTGGTGGTTTTGTTGCTAAGTCGTGTCTGACTCTTGAGACCCCAAGGACTGTAGCCTGCCAGACTCCTCTGTCCATGGGATTTCCCAGGCAAGAATATTGGAATGGGATGCCATTTCCTTCTCCAGGGTCTGTATTATTAACTAACATTGTTACCTTCTGAAAATCTTTCCCTCACCTACTATTCAGTTACCCCTAAATACTATTCATAAAGGAAAGAGTGTTTAATTCTTTCCCACTACATATCAATTTTCAGAATAGCAAAGAATGGTATAAGACTGGTAAAATAAGCTGTAAGTACTATTGTTGGATTTAAATTCAAGATCTGTGTGAAGACATGTGATACATATAAGCCACATACTGAGAAGTACATTAAAAATAAATTACTTGGATTACAACATGAAGAAAAGATAGAAGGACAGTAGAAATAGAAATACAGCAGTAGTCTTATCAAGAGGTGATCATCAGGCTTTACATGATATATTTTGCTCATTTCTTTAAATTTTATTATTTTGACTTTTATGTCCTAAGAACTGGGAGTTTATGTGTGGATTTCTTTGGAGTTTTCTCATTTTAATGTAATTGATATGCTAAATTTAATAATAATATATAAAAATTTACTGTAAATGTGATGTTAGAGTTATGCTTTCCCTTTTTTTCTAATAATAGATCTTAAGGTGTTACTGTTATTCTGTTTAAGCCTCAGGAATACACTTGGACCTTGGGGATTGTTATATCTTTGTTTTCATAATAAACTCCTACACTGTTTCTGAGATTGATTCTTGGAGCAAGCAACTTACTCACTCATAAATATAATTTGCATATGCTTGCCAGATCATGTACTTCTTCCCCTGCACCTTAGCAGACCCACATTGAATTAATTAATTTAAGTAGTTCAAACACTTATTGAAAAATAACTGTGTGCCAGACTCTAAGGATAAAACGATGGCTTGGGCTCAGACTACCTTCAAAAAGCTCGAAGTACAAAGAAGACAGACAAATGATGAGATAATTGAAATCCATTTCTATGGATTCAGTTGTAGAGGCATGTCCAGTGTGCAGTGGTGGCAAAGGGAGAGGAAGTCATCCACTGCAGAGTAGGAGGGGTGGTGGGAGAGTGGCTGAGCGATCGGCTTTCAGAGACGGAGTAGGGAAGCATTGCTGATGCTGTTGGTGAGACTTAAAGCTGATGAGATAAAACAAGCAATAGGAATCTCCTCAGTGATCCCAGGGACAGAGTGACAGATACACACTGGACACACTTAAGTTGTTAATGATTGACAGGACATGTTTAGTTGTTTGCAAAATTATATATATATTAAATATAGTAAACGTGCTGACAGTTTGCCTGTAGAGAAGTTTCCATTTTCCTGTTAAACCTGCCCTACTGTACCACTGTTACCTAGAAGGCACTGTCCTTCCCTCACTCTTGGGCTTTCTGAAAGATAATGGAAACTAAAGTATCCTCAAGTCATGCCTGAGAATCTATACTGAAGAATAGTTGCATCTATAAACTGTTGAATAACAGCAGTTAAAGAACTTAGTAAAAGATCAGCTAAGAAATAAAGAAACCTTATTGTTATTTTAGCCATTTACTGGAAATTGAGCAGCAAAGCAAGGTATGTAGTGGCCCAACTGGTCTTGCCTGTTGTTTTGAAGTGGGGCTGACTCTTGGAGGTTCTTGGAGAATTTAGGGGAGGAATAAGAAAGCAAATCTCAATGTGGAAGGTCTAAGTTTTTGCTAACAGCAGTTGTACTTGGTAGACTTCCCTGTAGGCTATATTTTAAGGGTCCTTAAAAGAAAATTTCTAAGTGCTGCATAAAAAAAGTTATTGAATACATTGTCACATACAGGAGACTAATGAAAATAACATTTGATGCTAAGCATAGTTTGTATTAGGGTAAATACACAAGAATCAAGTATCTTGAGTTTTCATGGCAGCATCCCTTGATGTTAACAAGAAGTATAACATTCTTTTTAACTGACACCCTGAGTAAAAACAGTCATAAGCCTTCCTAATTGAATGGAGTTTTAACAAATTCTTTGGTTTTTCAGTTAATTTTTTCATATGAATTAATCAGCATTGTTTCATTTTTGAGCATTGTATTAATGTAAAATATAATGAAGAATACACAATTATAATAAGGATGAAAACATGACATTTTTTACAGAATTAAGTAAACTATAAACCAGACGAAGAATATGAAATGGCTGAGGATGTGAGACTGGCAGCATTTATTTTAGTGTGTATTTTAGGTAAACAATGAATTATTTAAGTTTATAATGAGGGAATGGCAACCCACTCCACTATTTTTGCCTGGAGAATCGCATGGACAGAGGAACCTGACAGACTAAAGTCCACAGAGTTGCAGAGTCAGACACGATCGAAGCAACTTAGCATACAAGATATTTAAAATTTTATTTTCTATATAAAAGCGATGCAAGCTCACCAAAAGAAGAGAAAAACGAGTGGAAGTCATTTTCAGCCATAAGAGTGTTTGTTATTTCCCTCTACCCATTTTTCTTTAAATTAGATGCTTTCTGAGAATTTAATAAAAGGGGAACATTGGATATATAAATAGCAATTGCTGTAATATGATTAATGCAATAGTTGTTAAACAGGGTGATAAATGATATAACATTTAAAATATTACGCCTGCAATTTTTAATCCTATAGCTGGAAATAATGACTTCTGAAAACTGAAAACCATTCTGTCGTAAAGAAGTCAGTTGAGTAGCCTTTCTTAATTATGCAAATATAAGAGCCAGGATATTTCAGACTGGGTGTGGGAGCCCTTTGTCTCCTTGGGAGGCATGCTTCCTGTCTTGTCATCTCACAGTTCTGTGAGAGGGCAGGGAGATGGAAGGCTGATTTACACGTGCAGCCTGTGGCAACCAACCACACTCTCCCACTTCTTCCCTGCATTGTGGTTTGCATTTGTCTACTCAGGCTGCCATAACAGAATATCATAGACTCAGTGGCTTAAATGACAGAAGCTTATTTTCTTATAATTCTGGAGACTGGAAGTCCAAGATCAAGGGGCCCACAAAGTTCATTTCTGGTGAGACTTCTCTTCCTCGCTTCACGACCTTTTTACTGTGTTCACACACAGCTTTTTCTCCGTGTGTTAGCACTTCTGATGTCTCTTCCTATTCTTATGTGAATACCAATCCTGTTGGTTTAGGACCCTATACACTTATGATCTCATCTCACGCGCTAGTAAAGTAATGCTCAAAATTCTCCAAGCCAGGCTTCAACAATACATGAACCGTGAACTTCCAGATGTTCAAATGGTTTCAGAAAAGGCAGAGGAACCAGAGATTAAATTGCCAACATCTGCTGGATCATCTAAAAAGCAAGAGAGTTCCATAAAAACATCTATTTCTGCTTCATTGACTATGCCACAGCCTTTGACTGTGTGGATCACAATAAACTGTGGAAAATTCTGAAAGAGATGAGAATACCAGACCATCAAACCTGCCTCTTGAGAAATCTGTATGCAGGTCAGGAAGCAACAGTTAGAACTGGACATGAAACAACAGACTGGTTCCAAATAGGAAAAGGAGTATGTCAAGGCTATATATTGTCACCCTCCTTATTTAACTTCTATGCAGAGTACATCATGAGAAACGCTGGGCTGGATGAAGCACAAGCTGGAATCAAGATTGCTGAGATAAATATCAATAACTTCAGATATGCAGATGACACCACCCTTATGGCAGAAAGTGAAGAAGAACTAAAGAGCCTCTTGATGAAAAGAGTGAAAAAGTTGGCTTAAGGCTCAACATTCAGAGAACTAAAATCATGGCATCTAGTCCCGTCACTTCATGGGAAATAGATGGGGAAATGGTGAAAGACTTTATTTTTTGGGGCTCCAAAATCACTGCAGATGGTGATTTCAGCCATGAAATTAAAAAATGTTTACTTACTCCTTGGAAGGAAAGTTATGACCAACCTAGACAGCATATTAAAAAGCAGAGACATTACTTTGCCAACAAAGGTCTGTCTTGTCAAGGCTATGGTTTTTCCAGTAGTCATGTATGGATGTGAAGAAAGCTGAGCACAGAGAATTGATGCTTTTGAATTGTGGTGTTGGAGAAGACCCTTTAGAGTCCCTTGGACTACAAGGAGATCCAACCAGTCCATCCTAAAGGAGATCAGTCCTGAATGTTCACTGGAAGGACTGATGTTGAAACTGAAACACCAATACTTTGGCCACCTGATGTGAAGAGCTGACTCATTTGAAAAGACCCTGATGCTCGGAAACATTGAAGGCAGGAGGAGAAGGGGACAATAGAGGATGAGATGGTTGGATGGCATCACCGACTCACTGGACATGAGTTTGACTAAACTCCAGGAGTTGGTGATGGACAGGGTGGCCTGGCATGCTGTGGTCCGTGGAGTCACAAAGAGTCGGACACAACCATGCGACTGAACTGAATTGAACTGAACTGAACCTTAATTACTTAAATGTCCTGACTTCAAATACAGTGACATGGGGAGATAGGGCTTCAACCCATGATTCTTGGAAGAGAGAGAGTTTAGGTCATGAAGAGTGAATAACAGTTTCGATTGGGTGGGTTTTACCAAAGTCTGCTGGCAGGGAAAGGACATCTTGGAAAATGGACAATTTGTGAAGAGGAAGCAAAGCCAGGACTCAACCGCAGGGCTTGAGGTTTTAAGAGAGAAGTCTATTTTTAAGAGAGAGTGCTATTTTCCCCCACCCTTTGTTCCTAAATATGGAACTCTTTGTGAGACCAGCTTACATGTCCTGGGATCCTGCTCTGGAGAAGGATGGCTCCTGAGATGTGATGTGAATTAAGTGAACTGAATCCTGAAGTCTAAGGCAGAATACTATGGCAGACAGTACACAACCTGAGTCCACTTGAGTGTTTCCTTAGTGAAGAGGGGGAGTCCACCATCCTGTGTGGTACCCGTGTGCAATAATGACCCCAAGGAATAGAAAGCAAAGCACAGGCTCCAGTGGCCTAACTTGGTCCCTTTGAATTCAGTGGTATGGTTGGCTCTTGGGGAGTTCTTGGAGATTTTGCAGGGAATGAAGGAAAAGATATCAAGAAAGAGAGGCTTAATTTCATGTTAATTGAGATTTTACCCCAAGCTGCAGAATGAGGACATACAAGTCATGGGAGAACATAAAGGAAGTCTAGGGAAAATGCACCTATCTCTGCTCTGGGAGGCCAGTCACGGCCTCTTTACTTGTAAGCATGGATGCATTTACAGATGGAGGGAGCGATGAGGGGAAGGACATTCCAGCAGTCCAGGCTGAGGGAGCATAACATACTTGCATTACTAGAGATTGAGCATTGTGGTTGGCAGTGAGGTAGGGACTCACATTGGACAACTAGGCAACAGCCTCTTGCAAGAGTTTGGATCAGAATGCATAGAGATTTGGGTCATAAATGTTGCCAGCATCATTAATATTTGTGAGGCTCAAAGTAGGTTTAAAGAAGTAAAGAAAGAAGAAGGGATTTCTCCCACCCCCAAATCCCAAGCCCAGGAAGACAGTGATCTGGAGGTGGCACTAGGAGCAGGTTGGAAGCCGTCTCAGCTCTGAAGCATTGTCTCTCTCTCTCTCACATAGACACACACTCACACTCACACTCACATGCACACACACTCTCTCTCTCATTTTTTATTGAGCAATGTGAAAGCAGACATTTTCTTATGAAACTTTACCCTTATTCTACAAGGAGAAAAGATACATTATTCATTGTGAAAAAATACTTTAACTTTTTTCAGTTATTTACTTTAATCTTTACATTTTATATTAAAGTTGAAAATAAATATGAGATTTTAAAAGGCACTCAGCCACATAGAATGCACCTTTTTCCCCCAGTTTTGATATAATGATATGTATGATAGGAAAAATTATTTGATTTTAAAGAATAAGTAGTTTTGAAAAGGCC
>SJYQ01001316.1:0-64890 GCA_006410935.1 Redunca redunca | reverse complement strand
TCATCCATTGGACTCAGAAAGTCATTTTCAGAAATCCAAAAGACATACAGATAAAAGTGCCGTTAAAGTAAAATCAGTAAATCAGAAAAGTTAAAGCCTTTATTTTTCAGAGTGTTATTCTCTTGAAATGTTAAAAGTGAAACCCATCTAGAATTAGTGTTGAGGTCATAAAACTCTGTTGGGCAGTATTGTCTTCCTCCATGAACTTTTCAGCTTTCCTCTTTCCAATCATGTCTCTAGTACCCAATATTTATTAAGAGTTTACTAGGTGCTGGTCACTGCTTTAGACATGGGGAGTGTAAGAGCAAATTCTCATTGTTTTCTCTCATAACCACTCTAGGAATATTTTTTCCCTCTTGGCAAGAGTAAGCCAAGGCACAGAAATTAACTTGCCTGAGATTACAAAGCAAATAATCATGAAATTGAAATGAAGCACCTTGACTCCAGAGATGGTGCTCATCATCACTTGCTTTTCTCCATCTTTCATACAATGAGCCCATCTAAATTATGCCACCTGTTATTTGTGACCACATTTTGACATCCTTTCACCTGACTGGGGTCCTTTTTCCTTCCCTAAAATACAAGCAAGGAGAATATATTTTATCTTTCATTAAAACCTTTTAATAAGTTTAATTTATCCTTTGATAAAAATTTTTGTGAACCCAAGACTTTCTTTTTAGTCACAACATGTTGGTTACTATGTTTAGTTTATCATTTGTTTTGGCTTTGCCCTGGAGAACACCATACCCTTAAGAGCTACCATTCATTAAGCACCTTGGCTCCAGTCACTGTATCTCTTTTTACAGTTGAGGAAATTAAGGCTTAAAATTTTAAGTTTGAGGCATACCTTGGAAATATTGTGGATTCTTTCCCAGACCACCTCAGTGAAGCAAATATCACAATAGAACAAATCACACAATTTTTTGTGTTTCCTAGTGCATTTAGACGGAGAAGGCAATGGCACCCCACTCCAGTACTCTTGCCTGGAAAATCCCATAGATGGAGGAGCCTGGTGGGCTGCAGTCCATGGGGTCACTGAGAGTCGGACAGGACTGAGTGACTTCACTTTCACTTTTCACTTTCATGCATTGGAGAAGGAAATGGCAACCCACTCCAGTGTTCTTGCCTGGAGAATCCCAGGGATGGGGGAGCCTGGTGGGCTGCCCTCTCTGGGTTCGCACAGAGTCGGACACGACTGAAGCGACTTAGCAGCAGCAGTGTATTCAGAAGTTTTGTTTACACTATAATGTGGTCCATTCAATGTGCAAAGCATCAAGTCTAAAAAACAATGTACATACTTTATTTAATTTTATTAAAAAAATTATTATTGGAGTATAGTTACTTTACAATGTTGTATTAGTTTCTGCTGTACAGCAGAGCAAATCAATTATAAGTATACATATATCCTGTCTATTTTTTTAGATTTCCACATTGTACAGGCTTTAATTTAGAAATACTTAATTGCTAAAACAATTCAAGCCATCATCTGAGCCTTCAGTGAGTTGTAGTAACATCAAAGATCACTGGTCACAGAGGACCATAACAAATACAATAATGAAAAAGTTTGAAATATTGCAAGAATTACTGAAATGTGACACAGAGACCTGAAGTGAGCAAATGCTGTTGGAAAAATGGTGCTGATTGACTTGCTCAACACAGGGTTGTCACAGACGTTCAATCTATAAAAAAACACAGTATCTGAAAAGCACAGTAAGGCAAAGTGCAATTAAACGAGGTATGTTGTCCCAGCCTGGATTTGCAGCCCGGATTTCCATTGAGAGTGGTGATCAACAATGCTGGTAATATTCCTTTGGAGGACATTTCCTTTTTTTTGTTCCTGTGTAAATTGATGTCTTTGGGTACTTCTTTTAATCCTCACAGCAAGTGTGACAGGTTATCCCTATTTTATATGTAAAGATGTTAAGTCTTAGAGTAGTTAGGTCCCACATTTCAAATATGTGATGAATAGCTTATTTAGTCTCAGATCAATGGTGAGGTCAAACTTGTAGGGGTAGTGAAGTAATAGAAGATACTATCTGAGATGAATATAACTTTTAGATTCTGTTCTTCCACTTAACAGCTGAGTAAATTTTGTCAAATTATGTCACCTTTCTCATCTGTTAAATGGGAGTATTATATACAGGCCACTCTCATTATCTGCAGGTTCCATATCCTTGAATTGAATCAACCATGGATGGAAAATACTCAGAGAAAAGTTCCAGAAGTTTCCAAGAAGCCAAACTTGAATTTACTATGGCAGCAACTATTTACATAGCATTTTACTTATATTTACAGCTATTTATATAACATTTACCTTGTATTTAGTGTTATAAGTAGTCTAGAGATGATTTAAAGTATATGGAAGGGTGTATAGCTTCCACGCAAATGCTACACCATTTTATATAAGGGCCTTAAACATATGAAGATTTTGTTTTTCTTGCTGGGAGGTCCTAGAATCAGTCCCCTGTGGATACCAAGGGATGACTGTACCTGCGTCATAGGATTTTATGAGCTTTGCATTAGTGAAGTGCTGAGAAGAGGGTCTGGTCCAGAATAAGTACTGTGTTAAGTGATGTAAGCATGACTTCACCCTCATCACCATCTTCATCATCCTTATTTTATAGTTGGGTTTTTTCTTCCTGTCTTAAATCTTGCTTCAGCTTTGTTTCTTCTCCATGAGATTTATTCAGGTTTTGCATGGCCAGAGTAGTGAGTCCCTTTGTGTCTGTTTGTTTAGAAAACGAGATTGTTTCATAGGATTCAACATCCTTGATCAGAGTAAAACTTCCAGTTGAATAGAAATTGAGTATTTTAGATTTAAAAAAATAATAATAATGTAGGCATTTGTGGCTTATGCTCAGTCTCATTCCACAAGGGATTTGGGGGTGACTGACTGATGGAAAACATGCAATATAAAATGATAGTATAAATTATAAAACTAGGTGAAAGAAAACTGGACAGGAAAATGGTAGCAGCGAGCTAAACCAGACTCCAAGACAGTTGCTTAAAAGCCCCACCCCTCTTGGGCTCTCTCCTCTGAACTCTTGGTTTTGGTGTTCTGAGGGCTCACAGTACCTTCCTATTTCTCTTTCCTTTTCTTCTTTTCCTCTTGGGACTTAACCTGCACACCTCCTCATATAAACATACTGAATAGTTCTCATGAGGCCTCTATTCTCAATTGGTATTGTATCTATCTTTTTACCCAGAACTGCTCAGTTCACTTTCTGAAGAAGAAACAGGAAAGGGCAGAATGTTACTAACTCCTTCTTCTGGGGTGTTCAAATGACCACATTGACAGCTTTTCATTTTGTATGCTTTTCCAAAAATTCCTATTTAGAAAATCAAATATATGTTTATCATTATTTTACGAAAAAGTCCACTGAGTAAATGAATTCCATAGGATTAGAAAAAATAAAGTTTGTGGTGATTGGTGGATGACACTGTTATTCAATAGAGTGCTCTTAAAAATAGACCAAATGCTTTTTGCAGTTTTCAATTTGTAAGAAAATGATTTCATTAGAGGGGAAGAGAGAGGGGGAAAAACCATCAGTGGGAATGTTGGAGAATGCAGGCTCCTCATGAGACCTGCAGAGAAGACAAACTAAGTGTACAGATGCAGATTAGGCCTCAGAACATGAGGGTGTAAAAGGGATTTAATGGTGGGGTGGATTATAGAAATCCATGTAACAATGTTAAATAATTATAGTTCCAACCGAGATCAAAGCAGTGCTGATTGAACGCCCTCAAGCTGTTAACACGAAATATCGTGAAGGGAAAAAACCCCTGCCTCAGAGATTGGTCAGCCTGGGCAAACAATGTCTCTGATCTATAGAAGTTCCAACTCTATTGAAGGCACCCGTTGTTGGGGGAGGAAAAATGGAGGAAGCCTGTGAGGGAATTTCTTCCTTTGGATCTTGATATTGAAACTGACTTTTACAGCTGTTTTGTAATTGGGTTGAAATTGCTCAAAAAATATGTATATGATTAACCCTTTCATTTGGAGGCTGGAGAAAAGACTCAGGCGTATTACAGATGTCAGTTCTATAATTGACTTACCATTCTTGATTTTTCTCTTTGAGGAAAATGTCACTTTTTGCTACATGTACCAGGATTGATATTGACTGTAGATGGGGTTACCAGAAAAAAGCTTCTTTGTGGAAGACACATTCATCTACAGAGGAGCAAGTATGTCTTGACTATCAAGGGGAAAAAAAATGAGACAACATTCATTTGTAGATATTTTTTATTTGGTAATGTCTCCAAGACATTGTAAAACATAGAATTATGAAACAATTGAAATTAGATATCAAAAGGGACAACCAATTAAATTAACTGCAATCACAAGTGTGTTAGACTACTTTCATGTAGAACTATATATATTAACATCTATCTATTTATTATATGATAAAGGAAAGAGAGAAGCATAGTTTTTACACCATATAGATAGAAGCATCTTTTTCTAGTTTAAAAAAATGAAATTGTTTATTATTTTAAGTCACCAAAACCACAAAGCCAGCAACTGTTAAAACTAGATTTATGGAAACTACATTTCTGTATTTTATATTTCTCTTTAAAATATGTAGCTGACATATATGGTTGACTTGTACAGTTGCTGCCTAGCTGACATAAAAAGTTGAATTATATAGTTGAAGAGCCAACTCTTTGCCAATGGTTCTCATGGTACTGTGGATATTGTCACTGGAATTTAACTTGGAGTAGATTAAAACAGAGATTTCAGTACAGCACATGACATTTCTAATACAATTAGAATTTTAAGATTTGGAATGTTTGGAACGGAGGTGTCTACCGCATTTTACATTTTGAAAGGCTTTTTGTTAGGAGATGAAATATTGATCCAGATATTTGATAATAAATATTTATACATCAGTTAACAAGTTGGTAATGACTTTTTGAGAGAAAATTGGTTTTGGGTAGACAAAATCTGAATTTTCTTAGTAGAATAACTTAATACAATTTTTGCTCAGTCAAGTACCTTTGGCTCAACGTTTGGGTAAGGATGTTTTAAGAATGAAGACTTTCTGCTGTATGACTCCTTCTATTGTAGGAAATAACCAATATTAGAGATAATGCCTCATTAAATTGGTGTGATAAATGGTCTAACTTCATGGCTTTTCTTAGGTACAGGTTTTATGATATTACATTTAATTTTTAATATTTTAATATGAATGCATTTTCCTTGCCAAACTAATTTCTAATTTTATAGGGATACAGATGTGTTAGCTGTAACATCTTTTCTCATCTGTGGAAAACATCACTTCGCCTATGTAAAATATTATTTTAAAATCATATTCATGGGGTATTGGAGAGGATGATAAGAAATTATAGGAGTAAACTCTTAATGAGTATATATCGAATATTCTCAAAACTGTTTAAAACAATAATAAAAATATAAATTAAGACAATTTCTACACGCTACCAGCTAATTATTAGTCAATTTTATGGTTTCCTACACGTTTTTATGTTTAGGATGTCAGTAATGTTCTAAAGTTGGTCTTATATATTTAGCAACTGAATAATTCGGTTATTTTATTTTGTTTCTTTTCATTGTTCCTTTTCATTTACATGGACACAAGCACCTTTTTTCATTATTATTTCCATAGTTTCTGCTTCACAGAGAAGGTTTAGAAAGTGCATAAAAAGTTCATTAACTGCCCAAGTTACCCATAGTGAAATGCTGTTACTATAGATTGTAACTTTAATATTTTGGTTGTTTAAAGTAATATCATTTTACTCCATAGGTAATTACACAATTGAATAAGTGCCAAATGAAATAATTTTTAAAAATTGCTTTATTTTCTTATTTTTGAGAAAATTCTCTTTTTTGTTTAAGAATACAAATGACAATATGGTTATTGATGAGTTTGTGCTTCATTGCTTCATTCATGTCCCACATTTCAGGAACCTGTGGACCTTATGTAGCCCGCCAGTCTCCTCTGTCCATGGGATTCTCCAGGCAGGAATACTGGAGTGGGTTGCCATGCCCTTCTCCAGGGGCATTTCTCAAATCAGGGACCGAACGTGTGTCTCCAAGTCTCCTGCATGGCAGGCCGATTCTTTACCTGCTGAACCACCTGGGAAGCCTGTTGATGAGTTCAGCATGAAACAAAAGATTTGGAATTATAATAGTATGGAAAAAGAAAATTCCAATATGTTTATTCATACACAATTGGGTCCAAATCCTGACTCAGTGTTTGACTACTCGTTAGTTGAATGACCTTGGAAATTTTGCCTACTATCTCTGAATTTTAGTTTCTTCTCAGAAATGATACCTGCCTCATACATGTGCTGTGAGAATAAACCAAGGTCAAGTGAAACTTTGTATTTCACCCTAGTCAGGCTGCAGGCCTGGGTAGAAGGAGAACTGTCCTGGAAACTCTCCAACACCCTTTACAGTTAAACACAGATCATAGCAGAGTTTGGGTAGAGAACTCTGACTTTGGGCTTGGCAGTTCTTAAATATATTTGTCATCTCTAATACAAGTCTTTTTACCAAAGTGAAAGAATCTTGGAAAGAGAGTGATTTTAGCTGTTACTCTGTGTCTCTTCTCAGTTTTTCTACTAACAAGCCACTAACTAGCAAGTGGGGGTAATAATACTAACTAGCTTGCTACTAACTTGCTACTACTGATAATACTAATAGTAGCAAGTTAGTATCATTAATAATTAGTATTAGTACACTAACAAGTTAGTATTAGTATACTAACAAGTTAGTAATAATACTAACTTGCTACTAACTAGCAAGTAGGGCAGTAATAACTGCTCTTAAAGTATGTCTTAAATAAAAGGAGGCACAATTGACATATACCTGACACTCAGAAGTTCTCAGTTATTGACAACTGTGGTAATTTTTGTTGCTTTCTTAGTCAAAGACTACTGGTAGTAACTAACTAAAAAAAAGTTAAGCCCAGTGGGTTGCTAAGTATTTACTGAATGTCTGTATCTAAGGGGAGTTCTGCGGAACCATGAGAATGGTTGTGGTCAACTAGAGAAAAGCAATCACTGACCTCATGGAGCTTGCACTGTACTATGAACTTTGCTTAAAATCCTTTTAATCAATATTAAGTATATCAAAGCATGTTTCAAACCGTGTTTATTTTAATGATGATAAAAGTAATACACCTAGTCTTTGAATGACTGTGTTAGTTTTATGGAAGGAAAGAAATCTTTTGGCAAACATCTCAACCTCACTGTTTTAAACTTTTCTTACCTTATTACCAACCTCGATACCTTCTTAGAGGAGAATCTCTCGTTTCCTCACCACCACTTTTATTGCCAACATCACCCAGATCCCTTATCTCACTTTCCTTCTCTGGGTTGTTTTATCATCCCTCACTGCTCCCTCTAGACCACAGCCTTATCTTTTTTTGGTTCAACAAACCGTGCTTTCCCAATGTGTAGGCCCCCTGGTTACACCACTCTCTACAATTCAGCCAGACAGTTCTTCTCCGTTGTCACTTGCTGCTCTCAGGCTTCCCTTAGGATTCTTGCCAGCGTTACTCAACAGTTGCCTGCCATTGTCTAGCTGTCTCGTGCCATGCCAAGTCGCTTCAGTTGTGTCTGACTCTGTGCGAACCCATGGACTGTAGCCCACCAGGCTCTTCTGTCCATGGGATTCTCCAGGCAAGGATCCTGGAGTGGGTTGCCATGCCCTCCTCCAGGGGATCTTCCCAACCCAGGAATCGAACCCATGTCTCTTGTCTTCCTGCACTGGCAGGCAAGTTCTTTACCACAGCACCACCGGGGAAGCCCTTTCATTCGAGAGCACATTCTTTATCCCTAGCTCTTTCACTGTACTTGTGACCATTTAAACCACAGTTAACTCTGCCTGAGGGATCACTTCTTCCATCTCCTATGTCAGCCCTCATACACAATCACACTTTATTTTTCTTTGTGACCCAGAATTGTTGCTACACACTTAGAAATTCTCTTCTCTGTTTATAACGATCTATGCATTTTCTAGCAACCTCATTGTGCAGCCTACGTAGCTCCTGGCTTCATTTCTAGTGTGTGTGTGTGTGTGTGTGTGTGTGTTAGTTGCTCAGTTGTGTCTGACTCTTTGCAACCACATGGTCTGTAACTCGGCTGCTTCTCTGTCCATGGAATTCTCCAGGCAAGAATACTGGAATGGGTTCCTGTTCCCTCCTCCAAGGGATCTTCCTATAATCCCAGCGATCGAACCTGGGTCTCCCGCATTGCAGGCAGTTTGTTCGCTGTTTGAGCCATGTGAGGGAAGCCCTTATTTCTAGTATTACTCAGTCTCAACCCCGAATCTAATTTTTTCAACATTATAGTTATCAGCATCTTAAATAGCTTGACCTCCGTGATCCTGGCACATCATTGCCTCATTGTGAGGATGAAGAATAGACATTCTCTATTAATGCTACTTACATCATCAGGGAAAAAATAGCTTAGATGTATTAAGTGAGCATTTATTACATATGAGACACTGTGTCAAACACTTAATAGCCAACATCTCAAACAATCTAATCAACATCTAAGGACCCAAGAAAATCATGTAACTCTGTTAGCACTATTGCAAATGTTAAGTTATTACCGGTTATTATTTTGTTTCCTGAAAACCTTGTATGTAAACCCCCCACAGTAGTTGTTCTAAAACTCTCCAGTCTTAGAATCATTAATCCTCTTTCCTCTCTACATTCCTCTCAGCTCCTCTCCTGAAAACAGAGTAGTTATTTTTTATGTCAGGGATTCCTTCCTGAAGACCTTTCAAAATTCAGAGCTCTCACTTGTCCCATGGCACAGAAAGGGGATGTGAGGAGAAGCTCCTCAGAGCACACAAATCCAGAAACCTTGTAGCTTAGAGGTATTACAACTGCTTTGATCAGGGAGCCATGTCATCACATTTTTTTTCCCCTATTATCTTTGCCCAGTTATATAATAAGTTTTGCCAACTTCAAGGTGAATCTGCTTTAATGCTGCTTTTAATTTTTCTCAGTGTGATCTCTAATATTTCAGAGTGCTCACTTTTAAATTAATTGCTGCTTGTGATTAAAAGAAAAAAATGACCTCACTATTAATGTGAAGATTTCCTATAATGAACTTCTTTTCTTGTTTCACATCGCCTCATCCTTTCTTATCCTTCCCCTATCTCTCAATTCCCTGCCTTCCCCACCCTTTTTATCACCAAGGATCCCATTTTCCTTCTGCCTTCAATTTTTATCTCACTTGTTTCTTTTCAACCTGCCATATCACCCCAGCTCACATATTCATTCCTGTGTGCATGCGGTCAACAAATATTTCTTGAGCATGCATAGAGTGGAGGGTTCTGAAGTCAGACTGACTTCCAAGGAATGACTTTTTCATATCCATGCTCTGAGAACTTGAGCAAACCCCTTAACCCATGCCTGTTTCTTCACCTTTAAAACAGGAATAATAGCAGTGGTAGCAATAAGAAGAAGAATAGCCAAAGTTTGTTTTTAAGTTACTACATTTCAGTAAGTTGTAAACACATTACCTATATTAAGTCATCTAGACAAATAAAGCATGGTGGTGTTGATACTGTTAACCCCATTTTTTACCTATGGGGTTATATATTTTCATAATTTGCTTGATATCACAAAGTTTATCTGAGGAGTAAATGAGTTCATTCATGTAAAGTGCTTAGCAGAGTGCCTGGTACAGAATAAATGCTTGAAGATATTTAGCTATTATAATTATGATGTTCATTATAAATATTCACATTACTACCAAGGAAGTACTTAATTAATGTTAGCTATTGTTATTATAATGATGAGTAAGGCACCATGCTAGGTGCCCTGGTATAAAAGATAAGTCAACTATGATGGCTATCCTCAAGAAACTTATAATATGTCAAAGCACTGTAAAAGTTTGTAATTTTCTCTTTTTTTAAATTTCCTATTTTTCTCCCACTTCTCTGCTGCCTGCCATCACAACCCCCCAACTCATCTTCTATCTCTTTCTTAAAAACATAGGCTCAAGAGCTAGGAAGAAGACCTGCTTCACGTCTTGACTTCTGCTCTCTAGCTGAATGACTTTTGATGAGTGAATTCGCTTTGCCATGCCTCAGTATCTTCTTCAATAGAATGGGCCAATAATATGGCTACCTCATAGGGTCACTGAGAATATTAACTGACATGTACACTTAAAGAAAATAGTACATGGGTGTGGTAAACGCAATGGAAGTGGAAGCTAATTTTCCTCTGTTTTTACTCATTTAATTGCAAAAATAGATGTGAGGTTTTAAATATATACTTTGATTACTGTGAATTAATTATATTGATTGTGTTCCCTGTTCTTAATTTTAACATGTTTCATGTTTAATATGTTACATTGTTTACTTTTAAAAAGTCAGTCAATTCAGTAGCTCAGTTATGTCTGACTCTTTGCGACCCCATGGACGGAAGCACGCTAGGCTTCCCTGTCCACCAACTCCCCAAATTTGCTCAGACTCATGTCCATTGAGTCAGTGATACCATCCAACCATCTCATCCTCTGTCATCCCCTTCTCCTGCCTTCAGTCTTTGCCAGCATCAGGGTCTTTTCCAGTGAGCCAGTTCTTTGCATCAGGTGGCCAAAGAATTACAGTTTCAGCTTCAGTATCAGTTCTTCCAATGAATATTCAGGACTGATTTCCTTTAGGATGGACTGGTTGGATCTCCTTGCAGATCTCCAAGGGACTCTCAAGAATCTTCTCCAACACCACAGTTCAAAAGCATCAGTTTTTTGGCACTCAGCTTTCTTTATAGACCAACTCTCACATCCATACATGACTGCTGGAAAAACCATAGCTTTGACTAGATGGACCTTTGTTGGCAAAGTAATGTCTCTGCTTCTTAATATGCTGTCTGAGTTGGTCATAGCTTTTCTTCCAAGGAGCAAGCATCTTTCAATTTCATGGCTGAAGCCAACATCTGCAGTGATATTGGAGCCCCCCAAAATAAACTCTCACTGTTTCCATTGTTTCGTCATCTATATGCCATGAAATGGGACCAGAAGTCATGATCTTAGTTTTTTGAATGTTGAGTTTTAAGCAGACTTTTTCCACTCTCCTTTTTCACTTTCATCAAGAGGTTCTTTAGTGCTTCTTTGCTTTCTGCCATAAGGGTGGTGTCATCTGCGTATCTGACGTTATTGATATTTCTCCCAGCAATCTTGATTCCAGCTTGTGCTTCATCCAGCCCAGCATTTTGCATGATTTACTTCACATAAAAGTTAAATAAGCAGGGTGACAATATACAGCCTTGGCGTACTCCTTTCCCAATTTGGAACCAGTCTATTGTTCTGTGTTTGGTTCTAACTCTTGCTTCCTGACTGGCTACAGATTTCTCAGGAGGCAGGTCAGGTGGTCTGGTATTCCCATCTGTTTAAGAATTTTCCACCGTTTGTTGTGATCCACACAGGCAAAGGTGTTGGCATAGTCAATAAAGCAGAAATAGATGTTTTTATGGAACCCTCTTGCTTTTTCTATGATCCAATGGATGTTGGCAAAGTACTAAACTAAAATTATTTTAAGTTCTCTTATTAATAGTAATGTTTCCTCTGAACAATGACTCACATTTTTAAAAGTTTATTACTTCTCTGCTGTGAGATGTAACTTTTGTTTATTTGGTTACAATTTTTCTATATTTGAAATCTTTCTCCCACAAGTCCCATTGGAAACAGTTTCTGATCATCCATTTAACCTTGATAGATCCATCAGTATCATTCTGCTGGTGATTTTCTCCAGTGGGTTAGCACATTCTCTTGTTTAGAGCATTCCATCTTGGAACATATTTTCCTTGGCAAACTGTATATGCTAAATACCAGCTTCAGACAGAATTGGGAAGAGTGATGAGTTTGTGTGTATATGGTTTGTATACATTTGTTGAGAGCTTACTAGGCCTAGGACCACAAAGAAGAATAAGACATGCCATTTTTAGCATGAACTGCTCACTGTCTGGATGGACGAGAAGCAGAAACATATCTTATTTGGATGTATCGTGGTTGGCACTATTTCAAGAGTATAATCAAAATCCCAAGGAAGAACCAAGAAGAATTTAATCAGTCTCTTCACGTCTAAAGAGATATCACATTTGGGCAGAATCTTTGTGAACAAGGGTTTGGTTTACTCAGCTAATGGGTTGTCAAGTCTGAACATAAGAATGTAGGTTGTGGCTGGCCAAGCTTATATGTTTCTCCTAAAAACTTGGGATGAGAGTGAGGCGTAGGGGCAGGACTGCATGCAGAACCCTTTCCATATTCCCCAAAGAGAAACTTCCTCATGGAGGGCTCTTTTTAAGTTCTGCACTATCAGCTGTTCTCCACTGATTGCTTGGGATTTTGGTTCTGACAAGAGCAGAAACTCTGCTTAATTATAGTTCTTGTCAGAACTACCACTAAATTCTAATGCACCTGCATAGTCTCTTTACCATAAAAATAATTTAGATTAAACTGCTGGGGTTTGACCTTCTCTGGGAATCATTTGGATTATTCCTCAAGGCCCCAATTTTTTAGGTGAGTGTTTCACAAAATGTGTTCAGTGGACTACTTGAGCATCACCACAGATATACCAAATAAAGTCCATAAAATTTTTATGCACAATCATCTTTGAGAACCTGTATGCATGCATGCATGCTGAGTTGCTTCAGTCATATCTGACTCTTGGCAACCCTATGGACCGTAAGCATCTCCTCTGTCCATGGATTCTCCAGGCAAGAATCCTGAAGTGGGTTGTCATGCTCTCCTCCAGGGAATCTTCCTGGTCCAGAGATTGAACCTATATCTCTTATAGCTCCTGCATCAGCAGGCAGATTCTTTACCTCTAAGGCCACCTTGGAAGCCCTAAGAACCTGTATAGGCACCTGCAAAATAAATTGGAAACCAATGAACTTTAATGACCTTTCATTTACTTTGATAAAATATTTGAGAAAAAAATTGACCTTTAGACAGTACCCCAATATGCTTTCAAAGAATCAGTCTAATTTATTTTAGAGTGTTGAACATAAGCAGATATATAATTTTTTAGTATTTGCTTGGAACTACAAAGTTAAAACACAAAAGCTACTAGGAAATCGAAATAAATATATTATTAATTACAAAAAAGATCTTCACAACCAAGATAATCACAATTGTGTGATCACTCACCTAGAGCCAGACATCCTGGAATGTGAAGTCAAGTAGGCCTTAGAAAGCATCACTACGAACAAAGCTAGTGGAGGTGATGGAATTCCAGTAGAGCTCTTTCAAAACCTGAGGGATGATGCTGTGAAAGTGCTACACTTAATATGCCAGCAAATTTGGAAAACTCAGCAGTGGCCACAGGACTAGAAAAGGTCAGTTTTCATTCCAATTCCAAAGAAAGGCAATGCCAAAGAATGCTCAAACTACCACACAGTTTCACTCATCTCACATGCGAGTAAAGTAATGCTCAAAATTCTCCAAGCCAGGCTTCAGCAATACGTTAATCGTGAACTTCCAGATGTTCAAGCTGGTTTTAGAAAAGGCAGAAGAACCAGAGATCAAATTACCAACATCCGCTGGATCATGAAAAAAGCAAGAGAGTTTCAGAAAAACATCTATTTCTGCTTCATTGACTATACCAAAGCCTTTGACTGTGTGGATCACAATAAACTGTGGAAAATTCTGAGAGAAATGAGAATACCAGACCACCTGACCTGCCTCTTGAGAAAACCTATATGCAGGTCAGGAAGCAACAGTTAGAACTGGACATGGAAAAACAGACTGGTTCCAAAGAGGAAAAGGAGTACATCAAGGCTGTATATTGTCACCCTGCTTATTTAACTTCTATGCAGAGTACATCATGAGAAACGCTGGGCTGGAAGAAGCACAGCTGGGATCAAGATTGCCAGGAGAAATATCAGTAACCTCAGATATGCAGATGACACCACCCTTATGGCAGAAAGTGAAGAGGAACTCAAAAGCCTCTTGATAAAAGTGAAAGAGGAGAGTGAAAAAGTTGGCTTAAAGCTCAACATTCAGAAAACGAAGATCATGGCATCTGCTCCCATCACTTCATGGCAAATAGATGGGGAAACAGTGGAAACAGTGTCAGACCTTATTTTCTTGGGCTCCAAAATCACTGTAGATGATGACTGCAGCCATGAAATTAAAAGACACTTACTCCTTGGAAGAAAAATTATGACCAACCTAGATAGCATATTGAAAAGCAGAGACATTACTTTGCCAACAAAGGTCCGTCTAGTCAAGGCTATGGTTTTTCCAGTGGTCATGTATGGATGTGAGAGTTGGACTGTGAAGAGAGTTGAGCACCGAAGAATTGATGATTTTGAACTGTGGTGTTGGAGAAGACACTTGAGAGTCCCTTGGACTGCAAGGATATCCAACCAATCCATTCTGAAGGAGATCAGCCCTGGGATTTCTTAGGAGGGAATGATGCTGAAGCTGAAACTCCAGTACTTTAGCCACCTCATGCGAAGAGTTGACTCATTGGAAAAGACTCTGATGCTGGGAGGGACTGGGGGCAGGAGGAAAAGGGGATGACAGAGGATGAGATGGCTGGATGGCATCACTGACTCAATGGACGTGAGTCTGAGTGAACTCCGGGAGTTGGTGATGGACAGGGAGGCCTGGCGTGCTGCGATTCATGGGGTCGCAAAGAGTCGGACACGACTGAGCGACTGAACTGAACTGAAGTAAATATCCCTGATGCTTTATGTAGTTAACTTTTTATTTTCAGGCAACATCACAGAATATATATCATTGAATCATTAGTAATTAGAGTTGATTAAATCCTATAACTGGAGAACAACTTAAATATTAAAAAACAAACAACAACCACCTGACGTCTGACTGTGAAACTGTCCTCTATTCTCACTGGAATATGCCTTCCCTCTCCTACCCTAAACTGACCCATCTTGAAAGATCTAACTCAGAATCTTCTATGATCTTTTACTGTCCTGGGGGTGGGGGGCTGGGGCCCTGTAACAACAGTAGTTCATATAATTTATTTTGTAATGCATCAAACACTGTTTTGTGACATTTATCTCTTATTCTTGCAAACAGATATTTAAATCTTGTTTTAAACGTTGTACATGTGTATGTCTTGTCTGTCTAACTAGCTGACTGACTCTTTATATCTCCAGTGGGGCCCAGCACAGTCTCAAACACAATAGAGTGTCAGTAAATATTGAATGATTTGAGATGTATGCAGTTTCACTGGGTTAAAGAAGACATAAGATAATCAGCTCTACTACAGTTTACTTGAATACAGCTGCTAACAAGGTTAAAGTCCACTCAGGAATGCTATTGTATCAACTTTATGCCTAGATAGAACTCCTATAGGATAACGGAGTTAAAGGAATACTCACTCACTTCCAAAAGTAATTTTTGAAATTTCTCCCTCACTTCCAAAACCTTCAGAAATATAGGATCTCAAACTTAGAAAAATTACCTTGCATAATTATTTATTCACTTATTATCTATGAATATATATGCAATTGTGTTAACACAAATGGATATAGATATAAATGTGCTTATAGATACACACATGTGTGTACATATACACACATGTGCAAGCAAATACACCAGCTTTTAATGTTAAGGAGAGAATCTAATCGACTTTATTCTTCCGTTTTGCAGCTTAGATTGGAAAAGTTCCAAAAGCACTTACAGGGCTCTGCTGCCTTAAACAGGCTACCCTGCCATATGGCAGTTTTACTGTGGTGGTTTAGTTATAATTGATTTATATTAGATTATGATGATATACTCGGCAGTCCATTAACAAAGTGGCTAAGCTGAGTTCTTGACTACCAGATATGCCTATATAAAATTTAAGATTTTTATTTCTAATTTTCAGTTCCCGTCTTTGTTACTGTCTCTCTTTGATTCTGTGCTCTTTGTATCTAAAATTCATCTGCCCTGGGAATATGTTTTACAAGGGACATGTATTATGAATCATGTTGCTTCAAGTTCACAAAAGCTATGATGTTGATACTCTTCATTTTCAGTCAAGCATTCAGTAATAGTTGCTAGTTACTCATGTTGAAAATGGTCAGGAAATATGTAAATTCATTGTGAACTAAGCAACTTAATATGAACCAACACTTTTAAGAAAACAGTACCATACCAACATTTTAAACTGAGATGCTAATGAGAAACAAGATTAGATTTGTGATTTTCCTTCTTTTTTTTTTTTTTTTAGTTTCCCTCTCCTTCTTCTGTCTCTTCATAATGTCATTGAAAAGTTAAAAAAAAATGACCAAGAATCGACTAGCACAGATCTCATAACCTCTTAATTATTAAAAAATAATTAGTAAGAATTCTATGGAGAATTTACATAATTTATCTTCTTATAATCTAATTTATAGTAAATCATCAACTATTAACTATTGGCAAATATGAAGTTACATAATAATTTGCAAACCTAATAGGCACATATTTAAAAGCAAAGGAATTTAAACTTAAATGACTAGTTAGAGATGGTCATGTTGGGGAGTACAGCTTTAAAAACATTCATCCTAGATGAATACTTTTCTTAATTCACGCAAAAGAGCTTTAGCTTTTCTTTTCCATTTTTTTGGTCACAATTTCCCCACCCTATTGCCCTGAGGAAAACCCCACTCCTGAGTTTGTGAGACCTCTAAGCAGCATCTCATTCCGTGATTCAGTAGTCTGTACCAATTCAGTCAAAATAAAAGAACGTCCATATAAGCAAATAAAATGTGGATTTAATGCAAAGTTCCTGATTTATTGAAAAACATTGGCTAAAAGTACTTCATTTCTTTTACTGCTGCAATAAAGTGGTTTTACAGTTAGTAACATATAACTTCCAGGAGTGACAAATTTGGTACTTAAAAAATATTTAGGTTAAAAAAAAGCCCTGTCACTTCTACTAAGTCATTTTTAGAGCATGATCATTTTAATTCTTCCCTCTCTCTAATTTTATAGCCAGGAGACAACCTTTCCAAGGAAAATCCCCTAACCTCCTATAAAGAACCTTCTGCTTCTCATTGTTATGATTCTCGATGAATGATAGTGAGGTTAGAATTGACCTGGAAATTAACCAACACTTTGGTGCTTTTGCTTGGTGCTCTGTGCACATAATAAATAAACACCATTATTTTAAAAGAGCTTAAATGTACAGATTTAACTTAAAACCCTTGATTGTTAGTAGAGATCAAGTATTTCAGCTACTTAGTGCTTATAATTTGCTGAGGAAATACTGTGCCCACTCACAATGCTACAGTCAAGGAAAATTTGCAGGTGCCAAAGATTTAAGCTGAGGAAGAAACTGGCCTGAATTAAAGATAATTTTGGAGATACGTAGTTAAAATTTTCAATGTGACTTTGAGAAACATTTTTAATATTATATCTGTAAGTCATTAGTGAATCATGTTCCACACAAATAAGCAAACAGAATTTTTCAGCCACTGTTAACTTTAACAGCAGAATTTTTACATTTTGCTTATTGATTTAGATAAATGTCTGTTATGTTGCATATTTCAATTTCCATATTTAATTTTGGAATTCATTTACAAAGCAGGCATTTCCAAATCAGAGCCTTGAATGGACAAGTTAAGAAATTGGTGTTCAAAATGAGGTATATCAGTATACTGACACACATATATGGAATTTAAAAAGATGGTAATGATAACCCTGTATGCGAGACAGCGAAAGAGACACAGATGTATAGAATGGACTTTTGGACTCTGAGGGAGAGGGAGAGGGTGGGATGATTTGGGAGAATGGCACTGAAACATGTATACTATCATGTAAGAAACGAATCACCAGTCTATGTTTGATACAGGTTACAGGAAGCTTGGGGCTGGTGCACAGGGGTAATCCAGAGAGATGATACGGGGTAGGAGGTGGGAGGGGGGTTCAGGAATGGGAACTCATGTACACCCATGGCAGATTCATGTCAATGTATGGCAAAACCAATACAGTATTGTAAAGTAAAATTTAAAAAATAAATAAATAAATAAGTAAAAGCTCTCCAAAAAAAATAAATAAATAAACAAAATGAGATATGCATTATAAATCTGTTTATAAAACAGGTAGCCTGACCTATATCATCAGAATTTCATAAAATAGCTTTGAGGATTTTGGTGTTTTTTGAAAAGTCTTCATAAGATTTTGATGTGTGCCTGGGAGTTAGAGGCATTTGTCAAATGTGGATGAGGCCATGTAGACTATTTTGTAGGACAGATGTGACTTGCTCTTAAAATGGTTTTCCTCAGAGCCATTGACTTCCTGCCTGTCCTCTCCCACACTTCTCTAGAGGAGGCCTTCTCTCATGGCACTTACTGTTCTTTGTTCTTTAAGTTAGTGTTTTAGGCAATTTCCTCTCTTCCTCTAACTGACTGGAGACTCTGGAATGGGAGCCTTGTCTGCCTTGCTTCCCATATTATCACTAGTGATTAGTGTAGGGTTTGGCCCACAATAGATAATTGATCAATATTTATTGATTGAATGTAGAATTTGATTTACTGCTTTAACTCATTAAAATGTGCCTTTTAAAATGAGCATGCTCAAATAGTGATTTGAATGAAGAGTGGGGTGGAGTGAGGGTGAGGCAGGGAGATTTAGGGAGTTTGGGAAGATGGTCATTAGGAACACTATGACTTTCAAGTGTGAGTCCCCCTTCCAGCACCAGGCATTTTTGTGTTGAGTCTTGACATATTCCAGAAGTCAGTTAAAAACGGAAGACTGCGCAAATATATGCCATATTTCCACGTGGTCTTTATTTATTCTTATAGCTATATAGTTATATTTCTACTCTACATGGAAAAGTTGAAAAAAATTATTTGTAATAAAAACATAATTCAGTGACAGTGATAAAAATGTTCTTTGATAAGGTGTATGTTCAGCTGATTATGTATTTTTGGTAAAGTTTTCAAGAATTTGGGAAATTGGTTAACTTGCATTTAATAGTGAAATAAAATGAAGTAATTCAGTCAGCTGATTTATTTCTGATAACCATCATATGGGCAGAGAGTCGTAAGGTTACCAAATTGAATAGTATTGTGTGAGTAGGAAAAGCAAAATTCTTTTAAGAAAGAATACCCAAGGATTTTCTGAAACTTTCTCCTAGGACATGGCTATTAGTGATCATCTTGAAAAGCATAGTGGAGCAAAGGTTTGATTATATTAGGTAACAGCTCCTCCCTTCTACCCAAGTGGAAACTTAGGTCTAAATAATTTACATGCCTATCTCAAGGTAATATAACTATTTAATGGCAGATCTGGGCTAGAAATTGGGTCTGTAACTAATAGTAAATCTTTCCATTACAACACTACTCTTCAAATTTTTCTACATCTGGACCATACAGGAATAAGGGTTATAGACATCACTTCTTTCCTTAATGCACAATGCACTTACCTCAGTGATAAGACTTGTTTAATTTTGGTTCCAAGGAAATGAATTATTTCAAGAATTAGAACATGGAGCTCTGATCCAAATTTGCAAAGCAACAATGAGTCATTTGACATAACTCTAATACATAATGTCCTAATTAGGTATCTTCCATTTAAATGCTATTGAACATGGGAATTGAAGTTAGCGCACGTCAGTTCAAGTGTCAGCACTCAGCTGCGCTACTGCCTGGCAGTGTGGTGCTGGATAATTGCTTTAGCTTCTCTGGTATAATGTTTCTTCATTTATAACATCAAATATCTGTTAAAACTGATGTGAAGATTAAATGATAATTTATGTTGAACTGCCTGTGTAAATCATACTTTAAAAATATTATGCGGGTGTTTTTAAATGTGAGTTCCGACGTATCTAGTTTAGTTTGTAAGAATGGAATGCGTCAAAAGAACTTAATGTCCTCTATTCTGCCCATGACCTGATGACACTCTACCCATACCTGTAGATGTCAGAGTTAAGATAGCTGAAATAACGTACCTCTAATGATCCCGACCCCGAATGGGAATTACCTGGGCACGCTGGGATCAGGGTTTGTCACCTACTCCTGTAACTTGAGATTTCTTGATGATACAGCCAATTTGGGCTTCCCAGATGGCTCAGTGGGTAAAGAATCCACCTGCAGTGCAGGAGACGCCGGTTAGATCCCTGGGTCGGGAAGATCCCCTGGAGAAGGAAATAACCCATTCTAGTATTCTTGCCTAGAAAATCTCATGGAGGGAGGAGCCTGGTGGGCCACAGTCTCTAGGGTCACAAAGAGTCAGACAAAACTAAGCAACTGAGCCCAACAACAGTAGACAATCTATGCTATCATAAGATTGGAGGTGAACAGCAGTCTTAGGATTGGAGGCACCTAACAGAGGCTGATACCTGGGTTCCCAAGCCCAAACCCCGTGGATATCAATTCTGTGATGCAGAAAGGGGCCTGGGAGTCCACGTTGTTAATAGGCACTTCCTCCTCATGTTGGCTCCGGTGACTCTACTGACCACCTGTTTGGGTGTGAGAAGCATGGAAGTGACAGTCAGTTGTGTCTGACCCTTTTCAAGCCCTGAACTGTAGCCCGCCAGGTTCCTCTGTCCATAGAACTCTCCAGCCAAGAGTACTGGAGTGAGTTACCATTCCCTTCTCCAGGGAATCTTCCCAACCCAGGGATCAAACCCAGGTCTCCTGCATTGGAGCCAGTTTCTTTACCATCTGAGCCACCAGGGAAGCCCTGCACCTTCTTCAAATTCCTGATTAGGTTATTTAATTATCCTCCTCTTCCCTCTGACCCAGGTTATCCTGAAGCCCAACTAGAGTTCATCAATAGTTTTGATGCTTTAAACATTTTACTGTGAATAATGAAGGGCCCAAAGATAATGTATGCATCCTTTTATTTTTTTCTCTCTTGGATGATCTAGATAATCTTGCAATAAGAAAACTGTGAAAATCGTTTTTGACAAAAAGTATATTTTCCATTTTCATGTTGTTCTCAGAGACCATAAAATTTTGTATCCTGTTCTTTGCTGACATGATAATGATGGGTTTTTTAAATTTTCTTTCTTACTCTGGGGCTAATTTGACATGGAGTCAACTTTAAGATACCCAGCTTGGCGTTAAAATTAAAATTGATATGTAGAAACTTGTGTCATTGTAAGAAAAATGACAAAAAAACATAGACAAGTGTTTCACTCTGTATGACTTACTTTTTTATTTTTTTATTTATTTTTTTTATTTTAACTTTAGTTTACTTTACATTACTGTATTGGTTTTGCCAAACATTGACATGAATTCACCACGAGTGTACAAGCGTTCCCAAACATGAATCCCCTCCCACCTCCCACCCCATGCCATCCCTCTGGGTCCTCTCCTTGCACCAGTCCCAAGCATCCTGCATTCTGCATCTGACATCAACTGGCGATTCGTTTCTTGCTTGATAGTATACATGTTTCAATGCCATTCTTTTTTACTGTCTTTCAGAACTAGAGAAGATGGATATTTATGTATTTTTTAAAAGTTGTTGTATTGATTTTTTTCCAATAGGTCCTGCTTTTTTGAGACTGTAAAACCCTTTTTAATCTAGGTATTAAAAATGTAGATATTCCCCCCTCTGGATTCCCAGTTTCAGTGCCTAATACATAGAGGGGCATGGCCAAAAATGTCTTCTTTCTTTTAAACCATTTAAATAATATGGTAATGTCTATAACTGGCAACTTAGTTAAATCTGCAGAATCCCTGTACAGCAGCACTTAGATTGATGAGTGACTGAAGAACTGGGAGAAGGTATGTATAACCAGGGCCAAGTATCTGGGGATTCTGCCTGACACACAGACCCAGCCCTGAATGGACGTGTGAAGCTTGGAAGCTGCAGTACAGCCCTGAACAGTAAGGATAGTCCGTTTGTATCCCTTGACAGGGCAAAGGCTGGTAGAATCCAGGGTAAGACAGAAGGGCCACGATGGAAAACTAGAGCAGAGCTGGTAGCTATTTTAGTGTTTTCAGGTCCCTCTGGTCATTGGTTTGGGAACTCTGAGTCCGTGGTCCTCACTTGCAGAGAGGAAAGCAGGGTTCTGGAGTAAGCCATGCTGTCCGCATTGAAATGAAAAAGAGACACTCCCAACATTGTCCAGTACGTACGTCTAGAGACAGAAAAGTGATAAGAGATGGGAGAATGGCATTGAAACATGTAAAAATAAATAAATAAATAAGAAAAAAAATATATATATATAAAATAATTCAAGAAATGTGGTATAAAATAATGGTCAAAATATATGCCAGTTTTTTAGACATTTATTTTATTGCAGTTAATTTCTGCAGTTTCTGCTGTACTGCAAAGTGAATCAGATCTATCATCTATCTGATTTTTCATATTTTTTTCCATTATAGTTTATCACAGGATACTGAATATCTTTCCCTGTGCTATACAGTAGGACCTTATTAATCCATTCTGTTTTTTTTCCAATTTTTATTTAATATTTGGAGTATAATTGATTAACAATAGTGTGTTAGTTTCAGGCATACTGCAGAGTGATTCAGTGTACATATACATGTGTCTATCCTTTTTCAGATTCTTTTCCCATGTAAAATTCATGCTAATGAACTAACTTACAAAACACAAAGACTTACAGACTTAGAAAATAAACTTATGGTTACCAAAGGGGAAAGGTTTGGGGGAGGGACAAATTGGAGTTTGGGAGTGATATATATACACTGCTATATTTAAAATAGATAACTAACAAGGACCTACTGTATAGCACAGGGAACTCTGCTTAATACTCTGTAACAACCTAACTGGGAAAATGCTTATAATTTTAATGGTAAAAACATAGATGTTACTCCCTCTGGAGTCCCATTTCTGTGCCTTGTACATAGAAAGTAATGGCCAAAAATGTGTTCTCTATTTAAATAATGTGGTAATGTCTATAATTTGTTTTAAGACAAATGCAATGTAGTTCAGGCCTGCAGTACAAGTGAAATATCTAAGGCTAGCATTCTTGAAGCTCAGAGCTTTAGAATCAGTCCTAATAAACAAAGAGGAACTTGTTAGAAGAACTTGTTGCATTTCTCTTTTTGCAGTTCATTGGCTCCATTGTTAAAAGAGTGTTTCACAGTTATGGAAATAAAAGCCATTAGAAGCTTATTTGTGTGAGATAATCTATAACACTGCCTTTCTATAATCTGAAGATGTGTAGAGAAACATGTTTACAAAAATCTTGACTGCATGCTTGGTGGGATTCTTTTAGAAACAATAGCTAGTACTTTGCCAGTCCTATACATTTTTCTATGTATCAGATATCATGATTATATAACTCTCATTGTGTTTCAAAGCTGTTTTTATTACATTGCCTAAGTCAAGGTACTGCCGAGTTGGTGAGTTGCTTGAACTCCCCATTGAGCATCAAACAGTGGGTAGGTAATGCAAGCTGCAAGCTCAGTTATTACCGTGATAATCTTTTGAGAGTGGATGATTATGGTAGTACATTGTTTTCTTGTCTGTGGCTTTTCTCATAGGTCATTTGACTCAGGTAAATTTTAAATTCTGTTTCATGGTTTGCAGGGGAGCAAGGAGCAACCATATATCTTGTGCCTAGCTCTCTGAACTGCATGTGTTTGAAAGCAAAGAGCAATACTTACCAGGGAGCACTGATACCTTATCTAATTTGACACTTCTTTCTTCCTTTCAGAATCTTTTCATCTTTCTGTGCCTATGTTTATGCATGTAGCTTCAACTTACACGGCAGGCAGTTAAATTACATAACTCTGTACCTACTAATATAAACAATATAAACAACCATATCTAAACAATCTCAGATATTGCACCAGGATCGCTGTAGATCACAGATAGTGTGTTACCAGCGTGAAAGTAAGTTATGTATGATATAGTTTCTAATCTTATTTTTATTTGAACTCTTAATATCAGCTAAACTTATTTTCCTCTAATCAGGTATTTATTGAGTTCATACAATGAAATCTGAAAGATTGGAATGTAAAATTAATATGAAAAAAAAGTTATACTCTCAAAAGTTGAAAAGATTCCTTTGCAGGGTGAAGAAATAGTTTCATATGTAGTAACTGCAATCAATGCATGCTGCCTAAATTAATGGAGAATGACACTATAGGATTATTTTCCCAAAACTCCAGAAAATATGTGGAAGCAAAGGGATAGTAAGAGAAGCTTGGTATGGGCTGGGAAAATGTGTTATATCACATTTTTAGGGTAAGAAGAATAATTTTAAACATAGGCTGCATTACTTCCTTTAAGTTTCATGGTTTGTTCTGCCATTATCAGCATATTCAGTCTGCCATAACAAAATACCTTAGATTGGGTGGCTTAAACAACAGCAGTTTATTTCCTCACCATTATACAGGCTGGGAATCTGAGATCTGAGTGCCAGCCTGATCAGGTTCTGGTGAGGACTCTGCTGGCATACAGACAGCCATCTTCTCCTTGTGTGCGCACATAGCCTTTTCTCAGGGTGAGTGTAGAGAGAGGGCACTCTGTTCTCTCAGCCTGTTCTTATAAGGACACATCTCACTGGGTCAGAGCCCAGCCCTTCAGACCGCACTTATAATGGCTTCCATAAAGACACTGTCTGCAAATAAGGTCACATTGGGAGTTAAGACTTCAACATATCAATTTTAGAAAGACAAGTCAGTGCACAGCCATCAGTAATGAGTTTGCTGAGAGGATGGCATCCATGTAATAAGAATGTATCTTCAGTAGGTAAGCAAGCACCCAGCTGATGCTCAGATAAGAACCACATGGCAGGCCCTCTACTGGGTTCAGCTCTATTTAGAATAGAGTGTCAATTTTGAGTGCAGTTACAAAAGCATAAACTAGCTTAAGTGTAAAACAACATCAGCAACAGCTTCTTAGCGCAAATGATGGGAATTCGGCTGCAAATCCCAATTTGGATCTGACTTCTAAGTAAATATTCTTCAGTTGAGTGGATGAGCAATCAAATATTACATATGTGCTCTGAAAAACATCCATACTCTCTGAGAAGGTGCAGATTCTGTTAGATCAAACAATTTAGTTTCATTGTTGGATTGTCTTGTGATTTTCTCTATTTGATTTGCCAATTATGGCAAGAAGTATGTTTTCACCTCCTGTTATTATGAATATGAATTTGTCCACTTTTCTCTTGTAATTCACTAAATTTTTGCTTATGTGTTTTGACGCTATGCTATTAAGTACATACAAGCCATTGTCACCTCCTTTGAGTGAATACCAAGCTGTGTGATTGCTGTCCAATGGGAAAAATATGTTTAGTTTTATAAGAAACTACCAAATCATCTTTCAAAGTGACTGTACTATTTATATTCCCACTAGCAGTGAATGAGAGTTCCTGATATTCCATGTTCTTGCCAACAACTCGTTGTTCTAGATTTTGGTCATCATGCTAGGTATGTAGTGGCATCTCATTGTCTTAATTTACACTTGCCTGATGATGTAGGATGTGGAACCTCTTGCCATGTGCTTATTTGCCATCTGTATATCTTCTTTGTCGACATACCTGTTAAGATGACATACCTGTTTAAAAAAGAAATGGCCCATTTTTGATTGGGTAATTTTGTTTCCTGTTTAATTTTACGAGGTTTTTTGATCCTTTGTCAGTTATATCTTTTGCAGATATGTTCTCCCAGTCTGTGGCTTGTCTTTTCCTTCCCTTGACATTATCTTTTGCAGAGAAGACATTTTTAATTTTAATTATTCCTTTACCTTTATTACTTTTTTATTTCAGGTGTGCCTACTTAATGTACTATGTAGGCAGATTTTTTTTAAATTGTTAACTCAGAGTCTTTGTCCATTAACTGGGTATTTCTTCTGTTTGCATTTATCATGGTTATATATCTACTTCTATGTATTTCTACCATATAATTTTGTATCTTATAAATTGATTCTTTTTTTACCCTCTTNAGAGTCGGACACGACTGAGAGACTTCCCTTTCACTTTTCACTTTTATGCATTGGAGAAGGAAATGGCAACCCACTCCAGTATTCTTGCCTGGAGAATCCCAGGGATGGGGGAGCCTGGTGGGCTGCCGTCTGTGGGGTTGCACAGAGTTGGACACGACTGAAGTGACTTAGCAGCAGCAGCAGCAGCATTCTGCTTATTTACCTGGGTTCATTGTCTCTATTGCCTTTTGCATTTGACTCTTTTAATTTCTTATTCCTGAAAGAACTTTGTGTTTCTTTCTGGAATATTCTCCAAACAGTGAACCCTTAGCATCTTAAAGCCTAGAAAGATCTTTATTTGGCTTTTAATACTGAATAATAAACTAGCTATATTAAAATTTATGTTGACAGTTAATTTCTCACAAAATTTAAAGTGATTATTCTGTTATTTTCTGGCTTCATTTCTTGCTGTTGGAAAGATTAATTGTCATATTAATTGTCATTCCTTTGTAGGATATCTATCTTTTCTCTTTGGTTACTTTTAATAAATCTTTTTTTTGACTTTGATGTTCTGTAGTTTCACATGATCTGTTTAGGGGTGGCTTTTTAAAAAATATGATATGTGTTTCCCAAATATGATGATTCATTTCATTTATCAATTCTAGAGAAAATGTTAGCCATTATGTTTTCAAATATTTATTTTCCTCCAGCCTCACTATTCTCTTTTCCTGGAACTTGCTAGAGATATAACTATTAATTCTTCCCTCGATATATTTTACTACAGAGATTAAATTCTCCCCTGAGGATTTTTTTTTTAATTTAAATGTATTCATGTCTAGAAATTAAATTTTCCTTCAAATCTGACTACTGCTTTAATAGTGATTTATTTTAATAGCATGGGGTTTTTGATTACTCCCTTTATATCATGAATTATTTTAAATATATCTCTCTTTTTTTGCCTTTATCTACTAGTTTCAAATCAGTTTCCTCAAGTGTAAAAGAAGGTAATTGTACCTACTCACTAAGTTACCATGGCATTAAATGAATGAATACATGGAATGTCCTTGGAACAGTGCTTGGCAAACAGTAATTCTTCAATAAATGTTGACTGTCATTATTATCATCACCCAAAGTTTCTAGGGGCCCAATTCTGATAAATCTATGTCTTTAATCATATATTTTCTAATTTGGGGTTGTGGAAAAGGACTTCATCTGTGCAAATCCTAGGTGTTTTGGGAACATATTTTATCAGAACAGTTTTTATATTTGCTTCTGTCGGCTGCCTTATGAAATATTACCAGCCTGGGCTATTTTTGGTCCCAATTTATCAGAGGTTGGGTTCTCAGAGTAAAGATAGTGTAAATTCTAGCCCTAAACCCTGATGAAGGTGTATAGATATGTCAGTGCTGACACACCCTAGAAAATACATGTCTTTTTATCACCTAAAACCCAGGTAAGACAGACAAGTTTTCCAAGTAACTTGATATGTTGGTAAGTTTAGTTCATAGAGATACCTGAGTTCACGAAATGCACTCAGTTAATTGTTAACCACATGTGGCCACAAATGCCCAGGGTGACAGAATACAGAGCCCAGGAGCCTGCCTACAGGCAGTGGTGACTTCAGAGGTGACTTTTTTATTTTATGTTTTGAGACTAAGAATGAAAAATCAGATGTACATTTTAACAAAGTTCCCATGATAGGCACCTTGCGATGGAGTGTAGGCCTGAACAATATAAGTTAGGAGACGAAATCAATAATCTTGGCAAAGCATGGTGAGATCTTGAAACAAAGCAAGTGAAGCAGAGATTGAGGAGATGGGGGAGCAAGTAGAGGCTTTAAAGAAGAGACGCCTCAGGACTCTGTTAAAGATTTTGAGACCTTTAAGTTTTCCCTGATGGCTTGGGGGTAAAAATTCCACCTGCAGTGCAGGAGATGTGGGAGTAAGGGTTCAATCCCTGGGTTGGGAAGATCCCCTGGAGGAAGAAAGGTAACCCACTCCAATATTCTTGCCTGGAAAATCCTATGAACAGAGCATCCTGACAGTCACAAAGAGTCTAATAAACTGAGCGTGATGGGGTGTGGGGGTGTGGAATAGATAAGAATATTGAGTTAAAAAATGTGGACTATCCAAACAAAAGAACCATGTAGGACTGACATTTAGGGAAGGGTCAGAGTAAGAGGATCTAGCCAAGGAAACTGAGAAGGAACTGTCAGAAAGATAGGAGGAAAACAGAGAGAGGAAGTGATTTCAGCTTATTTCATTAAAATTTAAGGCATTACTGATACATTATGACTAATGCTGATCATCTGTTTGACAAAATGTGGCCTGATTTATATACCAGAGCAAGTTCAGGAACACAGAACTCCATCACCTGAGCTTTGGATGATTCATATGAAAGGCTGACCAGGAATGAGAAAATGGAGGCATCCTTTTAAAAGCTTTTCAGAAATGGATCTTTCTGATTGTCATTTTTTCCTTCTGCCTGACTCATAATCCTACTTTCAGCATTGAGAAGGCGATAATCTCCTAAGAAGTCACTTGAACCTTATGGAATGGGCTCCACTCCTCACTAAGCACCTTACCGATGTCTAGTCCTAATATCTGAGTGTTGCTCGTTGAGATAGGATGCATAACTTCTCGGAATGTATGTATTTTAAATGACTGATCTTCGAACTTGTAAAGTGTTCTTGAAAGAGGCTGCCTTATTTGTATATGGTGTGTGTATTTTAATTAATCTGATTTAACAAGAGTCTATAGTTTTTCTTTTTCTCCCAGAACTTGAGAGAGTTAAATGTTTTTTGCTCTTGGAAAACTTCCTGATACTTGTTCTTGAGAGCCATCCTTCTAAGATGTTTGGTTATATTTTGAGAAGCAGAGGCATGTCCTGGCCTGTTTGAGCCACTATAACAAAATAGCACAGACTGCATGGCTTGTAGGGAGAAGGCCATGGCACCCCACTCCAGTACTTTTGCCTGGAAAATCCCATGGATGGAGGAGCCTGGTAGTCTGCAGTCCATGGGGTCATGAAGAGTCGGACACGACTGAGCGACTTCACTTTGACTTTTTACTTTCATGCATTGGAGAAAGAAATGGCAACCCACTCCAGTGTTCTTACCTGGAGAATCCCAGGGTTGGGAGAGCCTGGTGAGTTGCAATCTATGGGGTCGCACAGAGTCGGACACGACTGAAGTGACTTAGCAGCAGCAGCAGCAGCTAGGCTTATAAGCAGTAAATCCGAGATCAGGGTGCCAGCACTGTCCTCTGGAAGAGGGCCTTCTTTATGATTACAGACTTCTTGTATTCTCACAAGTGAGGTCTGTGGGACCTCTTTTATAAATGCACTAATCCCATTCATTAAGTCTCTACCCTCATGACCTAATCATCTCCCAAATGCCCAATACCACCACTTTTGGAGAGGGGAATGTCATCATATGAATTTTGGGGAAGCATAAACATTCAGGGGTTTCACAGTTGGCTCTGGTGGTAAAGAACACACCTGCCATTGCAGGAAACTTAGGAGATGCAGGTTCAATCTCTAGAAGATCAGGAAGATCCCCTGAAAGAGGACATGGCAACCCACTCCAGTATTCTTGCCTGGAGAATCCCATGGACAGAGGAGCCTGGAGCAACTTAGCATGCATAAACATTCAAACTGGAGCAAGGGGGAAATGTATGAGTTTAAATCAAATGAGGACCCTTTGCTAGCAACTCCAAACTGCACAGGAAATAACATTATTGAAATTTACATCCTATGAAGAATAATTTTTGAACTGAATTGAGTGGATGCATAGCAATGTAGAAAAATTTCAGATTCAAGGATACTGACAAAAAACAAATCTCACAAGGGACTGATGTGTACAACAAGACGCCAGTTCATTTATTTGCAGAATCTGTCAAATGGACCAGAGATTCATGTTAGACATTCTATCATATTTTTTTTTCTGTCAGCAAGCTGTATGGGAATCCAAACTATCAGAAGGATGTATGGCAAGCTGTGATCAAACTTGGAGGTCTAGGTACATAATGCTAATACTTAATTGTACTAGATTTTGAAAGTCTGCATTGTCCATCTTCATAATTAGGAGATAATTGCGCATCTGATGAAGTACTCATGATGGCTTGTCAGGTACCTTTCCTCTTGTTTCCTTTTGTTTCCGTAGATGATTAATTCACTTTCTAAGTGGATTATTTTTTATTTATATTCAGTGTATTATGAAAATGAAAGAAAGTGAAGTCGCTCAGTTGTGTCCTACTCATAGCGACCCCATGGATTGTAGCCCACCAGGCTCCTCCATCCATGGGATTCTCCAGGCAAGAACGCTGGAGTGGGTTGCCATTTCCTTCTCCAGGGAATCTTCCCAACTCAGGGATTGAACCTGGGTCTCCCACGTTGTAGGCAGACGCTTTACCGTCCGAGCCATCAGGGAATTGTACATTCAATTATTTATATAATGTCTTTGTATTAGAATGCCAACTCCATGGTTCTTTAGAAGAGGGATCAGAAAATGCTTTCTGTGAGGGGCTAAATAGTAAATGTAAACTCTGCTGTTGTGTAAAAGCAGCCAGAGAGCATTTGTAAATGAATGGATATGATTGTGTTTTATAAAACTTTATTACGAAAGCAGATGGTGGGCTAGATTTTACCAGCCCCTGCTCTAGAGCAGTATCTGAGACTTAGTAGGGAATTTTAAAAAAATTTACAATGTCTGGAATAAACGAAACGAATCAAGGTGATATAATCAAGGTATCAGCATCAACTGTATCTGTCCAGGTATTATTTACTATCAGGCACTGTGCTAAGTGATTGATCCATGTACATTTTCTCGTTTATTATGTCAGTCCTTTCTATAAAGTCTGTCAGTTTTGGCTGCAAGTGAACAAGATCCCCAAATAACATTGACTCATATAAGAAAGGAGGTTATCTTTCTTAATGTATATGGAATTTCGTGTAAGTAGCCTATGATTTGTTGGCAGCTTTGACAGTTCTAGAATTATAAGGCATTCAGATTAATTCTATTTTGTTGTTCCACCATCTTCAACCATACATTTTCACTTCAAGGGCCAAAATGGCTGCTCACACCCAGTCATCACATCTGACTCCATCCATCAAGAGAAAGAAAGGATGACATATATAGTTCTTCTTCTCTCAATATAGAGGCCTCCTGAAATTGCACATACATTTTCTCCATTATCTAACTTTAGAACTTACCTCATATGACCTACCAAAGAGGTTGGATAATGTTGCTTTTATTTTAGGCAACCACATACCCTATTTAAAATCAGAAATACTGGTGTTAGAAAGATGAGCAGGAGCAAATAAGGGAAGTTAATGAATAGTTTCTGCCACAGGTGGAACATCATTATTCCCATTTTTCCAGAAAGGAAACACAGGCTTAGAGAGGTTAAGTAACTTGCCCTCAGTAAAGAATTAGTGGAGTGCAGGTTGTTTGTGAACAGGGCAGGTCTCTGGAAAGTTATAAGAGCTGTCCCGTGTTCAAAGCCATTCTCTCTCTTAAGGGAGACTTGACCTTTTCTGGTCCATTATGAATTGTTATTTTAAACTTTATTCTCCATTGAAATTAATTTTCTTCCTTTTCAAGTGAGTGTTTTAATATCAGTCTAGTGTTACCTTAACTGCCTATAATATTGCATAAGTTATCTGAATTGAAATGTTTAGTTTTGATGTGCATTGATGTGCTTATTGAAGCGCATTATGATGGTAAATTTCTAAAAGACACTGTAAAGACCGTAGTAGATAGAACAGTGGTACCCAGACCATGATTGAGGTGCCTTACGGCCAGAGTTACAGCTGTGCCATAGCACAGTCATATTTAATCACCTTGCCAAAGATTCTGTGGTGAATATTCTCTGTTTAGAAGAGATTCACTAAATAACCGGGCAATTAGGTGATATAACTATATGATTAATTATAGGAAAATTTTATAGTTCAAGGATTATCTCTTTTTACTTAACTATAGTCATCAGAAATTCAAATTGCTCCATCAGATACTTAAGCTTATGTTTTCAGCATAAACCAAGCATCTGAAGATTTTTGCAAAGGAGACTAACAACCAGTTATATCTTCTGGTTTTTGTGTAGCTCCTAAAAGTAGAATATTAAAATAAAGGACCTTCTAGTGAGTTCAAAAGTTTATTGCATTTCTTCTTTTTTTTTTTCAGTTTGGATTCATTTATACTTTTATTGAAGTGATGTTATCATTTATGTGCCAATTTCTTGCAAAAGTTTACCACTTTATTATTAAAAATGCTCTATGGAGTTACTGCTATGCAAACATCAATAGAGAACCACTAAAATATCTGTAATCTAGAATAATGATTTTTTTTCTTTGTTGGGTTACCAGATTGCAGCTGTAATTGCCTGAAAGTTCAAAGATGTAACTATGCTTACATACATTTTGCCTGTTATATACATANAATAATGATTTTTTTTCTTTGTTGGGTTACCAGATTGCAGCTGTAATTGCCTGAAAGTTCAAAGATGTAACTATGCTTACATACATTTTGCCTGTTATATATATATACTTAGTTATCAGTCTGTAATTTAGGCAAGTGATATTGAGCTAATTCTGAAAATAGAATCTAATTTTTATTATAGAATTTCATTTTAATAGTTCTAAAATGAGCCATTTGAAGGCAGACATGCTTTCTTACCTGTGTTTAAATCCTAGAATTGAGTACAGAGCCAGACCCACAGATGTGGAAGTAGAAATAGTATTTGTTTGAGAAAATGAAATTAAAAAGAAAATTCCCCATCTAGTAGAAGATGATCTATACAAAATACATTTATTAAGATTACTTATTAAAAACATTTCTTAACATATAACTGACTAAAGCTAAGGATTAGAAACACAGTATTTTTTACCTTTATCCAAAATCTTAATATGGAAATAAAATGATATATCTGAAAAGTCATTTGTTTATATAAAATATGTATAAATCCTTAGCTATTCTTGGATATTGTGAAAATGTCTTGTGTTTATAGATTTTTTTTTAATTCCTCTGACATCAACCAGTCTTACATGCTTTTACATTTTTCTGGTATGTAGATTTAATTGGAGGTAGCCTGCATTTTGAAATCCCAAGGACCATTTTCACCAAAGAACTATTTCATTCTGATTAAGCTGCATTGCATTTTATTCTTGCTCAAGGAGTATCCTGCCCTCAGTCCTGTTTCTTTTCACCTCTTGGTCAAAGAACTGCATCATTTCATAGTGAGACGAGCACAGTAAAAAGCATAATAATAATAATAGCAATAATAATAATAATAATAAATGTTAATCAAAAACTGCATGTGTCTTTCTGATTGTGCCAGTGTTGTGGTATTCAATTATGCAATTTTCATTGGCATATTAATCATCTTTTCAACAAACAAGCCGGCGTTAATTAAAGCAAACCATGGATAAAGACATGTTGCCGGATCATCATTCCGTTTATCACAGTGCACAGGCTGGCCGTTAAGTAAATTCCGGACTGTGAGATGAATTTCAATGTTGGCTTCATCTTTTTTTGTTGTTGTTGGAGTTTGAATGCAACTCATCTAACAATAATAACAACAAACTTCAGACTTCACAGGAGAAAGATGAATTTGTTTGTAATTAATGGTGAAGAAAGAAAGATGGAATAGCTGTATGCTTCATACGTGGAATTAGGCTATTTACAACCAAACAATTTTTGAAGATCTTCCATTTTTTCCTCTTAACTCAAAGTACCGAAACGACAGGGTTGAATAGAGAATTTATTTCCTCTGTCTGCCTTGCAAAAAATATTGTTTAGTAAAAGGAGTTAGTAGTTGTAGTTTATATGGAAAACTCAATGTTTTGCAAAAAAGAATATATAGTGATGGTAGCATTTCAGCATGTTGAACTTAAATCTTTGAATTAAACTAAAATAAAATATTTTTTGTAAATGCAACACAAGCCATCACACTTTCTGTATTTCAATCTCAATTGCAACATTCTTCAACTCTTCTCAATCCTCCTTTATAAGTAATAATTGTATCCCTAGTCTTTCAAAACCTACATATACCAACAATATTCATTATAGAAGGGATAAATCAACAAAGTGTGTTGAAACAAGGAAAACCAAATATATTTGCTATTTTACTGTATGCTTGTAAGCTCCACATTAAATAATAATTATAATTCATCTTAAAACCTAGACTCCACAAATATATCATTTGTTCTTTTTAAAAATATAAAATTTCCACAAACTAATTAGCTATAAGTCAGTTACATATGTTTAGTTGATATATGTGTTAAAAAAAACCTTAAGGATTTTGATAATTTATACAGACACCCCACTACAGATAATTTCTGCCAAAAATCCCAGATTATCTCTAGTACTGCAAAAAATGGTCTTATCAAAATATGTGAAACTGGAAAAATATTCTTTTATACAAAGTAGTATTTGTTTTCACACTTCTTTCACCTTTTAATGAAGAAGAATAATACATATTTCTTTTTGGAAAAATTATGTGTGAGAGAAAATGATCAGTAGAGAAAATGACCAGTAAAGTATCTGTAAAGTATAACAAAGGTAAGAAATATTTCACGACCATCAGAGTAAAGAAATATTGTGAGATTTTTACTTTTTGCTTATAACTGTCTTCAGCTCAAGGCAATAATTATAGTTTTTCAATAGAATTCCCAAGTAGTAAATAAAATAGTATACATACAATTCTTAGCAAATGATAAGCTCTCATTTAACAGTACTTGACTCTTGAGAGTCCCTTGGACTACAAGGAGAGCCAACAAGTCCATCCTAAAGGAGATCAGTCCTGGGTATTCATTGGAAGGACTGATGTTGAAGCTGAAACTCCAATACTGTGGCCACCTGATGCAAAGAGCTGACTCCTTGGAAAAGACCCTGATGCTGGGAAAGATTGAAGGTGGGAGGAGAAGGGGACGACAGAGGATGAGATGGTTGGATGGCATCACCGACATGAGTTTGGGTAAACTCCAGGAGCTGGTAATGGACAGGGAGGCCTGGTGTGCTGCAGTCCATGGGATCGCAAAGAGTCAGACGACTGAGTGACTGAACTGAACTGAACTGATTAGCAATGATTAGATTTAGGTGGGAAGCTTCTATTCTGAAATTAAATAGATATGAGAATTCTTATAATTTTCAAATGCAACTTATATTTATGACACTGCAGAGTAAAATATAATATACAAATATATAGCAATTAATGGCCTGTGTGCATGTTAAGTCGCTTGAGTCATGTCCAACTCATTGCGATGCCATGGGCTGTAGCCTGCCAGGTTCCTCTGTCTGTGGGGTTTTCCGGGCAAGAATACTGGAGTGTGTTGCCATGCCATTCTCCAGGGCATCCTCCTGACCCACGGGATTGAACCTGTATCTCTTATGTCTCCTGCTACATTTGCAATAGTTGGGAATGGTCAGTGGGTTTGCATCCTAATATAGTATTTTTTTTTAGTTCACTCAGTTTTCTTAGACTCTGTTGAGACTCAGTCAGTTACCTCTTGTGGAAGCAGAATTTATAAAGAAGTTATATGGTGGGAGTGAAATGAGTTCAAACATATCTTGCCCTGAAAATAATATAAATCTAATTATTTTCTCTTAATAACTTTCATTTCAAATTAAAAGTTTATATTCTTTATATTCTTACAGAATATAGTTTGATCCTAAGATTACTGCTTAGTTGACCTCATACAAACCTCTGAGCTTCTCATTTTTTGGCACCCCAAAACTTAATTTACCGGCTACGTTGTGTACAAAGAAAACTCTGTTTCTTGAAGGTACTGATCTGTGCTAGGAATTCTGGTGGTGGGATATAGAAAGGATCACACTCTTTTTGGAAAAGCAAGTGCTTGTAAGTATCAATTATTTCTAGATTAAACCCTGGAAAAAAGATGAAGTCCCCATACTTTCACACTTTATACCTTGAGATTTGGACAGTCTTCTTACTTTCAACACACACACTGTGAGTAGTAATAAGAGAAGTACTTCTGCTCTACTCATGACATCTCCTGATGACATCATGCCAAAGTTGTGACAGACACAGATTGTGCTTATCAGACTCTCCCACCTTGGCCTCAGTTCCACTTGGCAGCTTTAACCTCTTCGACCTCAAAGTCATATTCCAAAATGTCACCTTTTACTGCACACCCTTATCAATATTCAATAGACTGATCTATCAGTGGAGAGACAAGCAGTGATTCTGTCCTCTAATTTATAGCTTTCGTTGTTTCTAATTGCAATCCTTTGTCTCTCTTTCCCTTTACAGCAACCTTCTAGAAATTATTTCATTATATTTTCTCTTATTTATCCCTAGACTACAGTAGCAAACTTACTTTTAAAAATTAGATTGTCTACTGGATCCATGAGCCACTTATTCTTTAACTTATCCACCCTCCCATATAACCATATCTCTTGCACAACTATCTTTATATTGTTCTAATTATCCTCTTTTACATCTACTTGAGCTCTCTTTAATGTAAGTGTTCCCTAAGATTTTCATCTCAGCTTTGGGCATTCCCAGGTGACTCTGTGTTAAGGAGTCTGCCTGCCAAAACAGGAGACTCAGGAGACGAGGGTTCAATCCCTGAGTGGGGAAGATACGCTGAAGGAGGGCATGGCAGCCCACTCCAGTATTCTTGCCTGGAGAATCCCCATGGACAGAGGAGCCGGAGAGAGTGACACGTGCACAGCCTGCATGCTTTATGTGGCTTCATCCATATCCAGGGCATAAGTAGAGTAAAAACTTCCAAATTCATAGCTTTAACTCACTATTGACCAGAGACGTATTAATCTGTCTTTTGTTACATAAACGTTATTGACTGGAGAAGTTTGAATATTCACTTAACAAAATAAATCACCAGCCATAGGCATTAGTCTCTGCAAAAATCACCAGGTCAATAATGTGTTTAACATGGACCCCGCTCCTAATCTACTGTCAAAAAAGTAATAACTAATCATCTCAAACTCAACATATCTAGGACTGAATTTCTCAGCTTTCCTTCCAAATCAGCTATTCCTTTTGCATTATACTTTTCAGAGAAAACCAGCACCATTTATCCATTCCCAAAGCCAAAAGACCACAGGGCCATCCTAGAATGACATCTTGAATCTATCTCTGTCCCCAGTGCTTTTGCCTTCATAAAGGCCATTATCATTAGTCCTTTTGAATCTATCATTTAAGACTATGCCATGTTCTTTACTTTCAGGCCTTTCTATATGCTCACTACTTAGAATGTCCTCTCTCTCCTTCTATTCCTTTGGCCTTTTTCATTGCCCCTTGAACAAAACATCTGGGACAACGCTTTTCAAAGTGTAGTCTCTGGACCAGTGGCAACAGCATTGCATGGAAACTTGTTAGAAGTACCAACTTTCGAGTCTTGCCCGAGAATTAGTGAATCAAAACTCTGAGCACAGAACCAAGCAATCAATGGTTTAACAAACTGTTCAGGGAATTCTGATGCTTGCCAAAATCTGAGCACCATTGGCCTTGGGTAGGAGTTAGAGTTTTTCTGTTCAAATTAGTGTGGTAAATATTTTAGGCTCTGAGGACCAAAAAGAAAAATAAAGAATATGTGAGTACTACATATGGGCTGCCCAAGGTGGCTCAGTGGGTCAAAGAATCTACCTTCAATGCAGGAGATGCAGGAGACACAAGTTTGATCCCTGGGTCGGGAAGATCCCCTGGAAGAGGGCATGGCAACCCACTCTAGTATTCTTACCTGGTGAATTCCATGGTTAGAAGAACCTGGCAGGCTATAGTCCATAGGGCTGCAAAGAGTCAGACACAGCTGAAACAACTGAACATGCATGCATGCACTTATATATATGACAGCTAAAAATAGTTGACAGAATTTTTATTGATGAAATTTTGAATTACTAGACACAGAAGTTTAAATTTCACATATTCATATATCATGAAATGTTATTCTTATTATTTAATCCATTTAAAAATACAAAAACAGGAATTCTCTATATTGTTTTTGCTTCTTTTCTATAAGCCTAAAATTATTTTAAAATGAAAAGCTAAACACATACAGTGATGTGATCCACACAAATGAGCTGTGACTAAAAAGTTCAGTGTAATATTACAAGCTCATGATTTTACAAAATGATTGATGGGACAGATTTGACCCATGGGCTGTGGTTTGCCAACTTCTGACCTGCCCTCAGCCATCATTAGATCCCACTACTCTTGTATATATCGTAGCCTTGAACATCTTCTTTATTTTTAGTCTTCTGTTTTTGAAGATCCATTTTTTCATGGATCTTCCACCAATTTATTTGATATGCTTCCTAATCTGTTTGTGTCCCCCTCTCCTTCACAACATCTTCCTCTCCTTGTGGGCAGTGGTTCAGTTCAGTCGCTCAGTCGTGTCCGACTCTGCGACTCTGATGCTGGGAGGGATTGGGGGCAGGAGGAAAAGGGGACGACAGAGGATGAGATGGCTGGATGGCATCACCAACTCGATGGACATGAGTTTGAGTGAACTCCGGGAGATGGTGATGGACAGGGAGGCCTGGCATGCTGCGATTCATAGGCAGTGATTATATCTCATTAATTTGTATATTTCCAGCACAAAATATTGTACTTGGCTCAGTAGTCACTTCTTCAGTAGGTAAAGAAAAGAATGAACATATTGGGAAGCAGAGAATGCCATTTTTTCATGGACCTTCCACCAATTTATTTGATATTGTTTGTAATTTTTCGTTATTTATATTTATAGGAACTCTTTTATGTGTTTAATTATTTTTAGCTTAAAATTAGCCCAATGATTGAATGTATTTTAATTCTTTTCCTCTTTTTAAGAACATTTCTATTTCTGCTTCTTCCATAAGCCACACAAACTGCAAAATAGGTGGTTTTTATCCTGGGTGCCATGTTTTCAGTTAACATTTTGTGGCTTTGTGGCCAAGGAAGAAGAGGAAATGGATTTTGAGTCTCTGCCACACGTGGGATTTTTAACTTAACATTACTCTTATACCTGAAAAACTGCCACCAATTGTCATATTCCACTGAACTTCTTAGGCACAGCTCATTTGTGTTGATCACACCACTATATGTGTTTAACTTATTATCTTAAAGTAATTTTAGACTTATAGAAAAGAAGCAAAATGAGTGCAGAACATATAAACACATTACCCTGTTTCCTCTAATGTTACCATCTTCTATAACCATATTAGAATTATCAAAAGTTAACATTGACATAGTGCTATTAAATAAACTACAGACTTCATTGAGGTCCAATTATTTTTAACCACTTTTGCCCTTTTTCTGTTCCAAGGTCTGCTCCACAATTCCACGTTGCATTTAGATTTTTCAGCTCCTTACTCCAATCTATGCCTGTTGCTCATCTTTGTTTTTCATGACACTTTTGAAGAGCAATGCTAAGTTATCTTGTGAATATCTCTGAATTTCAGTTTGTCTAGTGTTTTCTCATGATTAGATTGGGATGCATTTCTGGCAAGCATCTCAGAAAAAAATGAGGGTGTGCTTTTCTCTCCATGCATCGTGTTAGATAACTCATAATGTTGATAAATCTTATTAGTGATGATGTTCGTCTTTCGACTGTGGTTATATCTGTTGGCAAAGCATTATATTTGATCATCCTACTTAATTTGAAATGGTCTTAAAGCACTTTGACTCTAAATCTAATCTTGAGTAACATAAGGTATGATAAAGTATGATGTAAACACTTAGGAAAGAGATTTTTTGAATAAAATAAAATAATTAAACAAAAGGCTAAATAAGAATTTGGTATTATGGAGCTATTGTTTCAGACACATGATTCTGAGAAAATTGAAATGTTCTGCCAATATTATCAAGGCATAGCAAAGTTTAAGTTGGACTGACTTCCTGTCCATACTGTGTTCACATCGAAAAAAACAAGCATGTAACAAACATTTATTAACTTATTTATTTACTTCAGAATTACACAACACTTTGTATTCCTTTTAGGCAGCATGAGGGAAGGAAGGAAGATTATAAAAGCAGAAGCTTAGGAGTAGATAGGGCAGTCAAGTAGAAGAGTTTTGCTGGAAAGGAGCCATGGCCAGGAAATTGAGTGCAAATTCTGAGTCCCCATATCACGATTACACATTGGAATATTGAAAGAATAACAAAGACTTTCAATTTGAAGGTAAATTAAATAAAAGAATAATTTAAAATGTTCTTTTTCTACTTGCATGTTTAAGCATAACTTGTAGAGTCTTTATTTTAAGACTGATCTGCTATAAGGAAGTTGTTTATATATAAAGAGAGTTTTTGTGGACATTTCACTTGATTTGCCTTTTATTTTCCTCATCGTACATGTATTTATTGACCATCTACTCCTTGACCAGTGGGGTGCCAGGTGCTCCTTTTTACTATCAGAAAAGCAGAAAAGATTTCCTAGAGGAAAATTAGGAACATTTTATGCCCAGATCCACTTTGTACAATTTCCAACTTAGCAATTTAATATCCGGTAGTTTGTTTACATAGCTGTCTCTCCTCTACTTCGAACTCAAAGTTCCTGTCCTTTCATTTGATGTACCAAACATCTGCTCCTAGCGTCATTCAACCCCTGGGAAGAGGAATAAGAGTTCTCAGAAGAGAGGTGTGGAGGGAAGAGTATATGCAAAGATGTGATTCTAAGAGAAAGAAGAACACTTTTGGAAGCCTCTGAACAGTTCAGTCCTGTTGGATTGGGAGGGCTGGGAATGCAGCTGGAGAGGTCACAGGGGCAGGGGAATTCATATGTGCCTTGCACACTATGCAAACAGATTTAAACTTGACCTGCAAGTGATGGAAGCCATTGATGTTAGTCATAATTATCTAATGAACTCATAGGGGTGGTAGATGGATTACAGTAAGAGTGCAGCTCAGTTTCTGGATCCATGCAGGCATTGGGCCATGCAGTCAGTAATAAGATTGCAAGTGTGAAATAGAAAGTGGAGGAAGAGAGATTCTTCTCTGTTACTGAGCACAGAGCAAATTCCAGGGGAATGTTTAAATAAGCATAGTTGGCTTTGGCACACTCCATCTCCTCGTCACCTCTTCCCGCCTCTCCCTGTAAGTGTTCTCTGCTTGTAGTCCTTTTTTCCTGTCCTCACGACCTGGCCACGACACAAAGATCACCTAATTTCTTTCCTACCACAATTCAGAGACTGTGACTTCAGCCTAAGGGATTTCTGTTGCATACTAGGAAGAAAAAAATGAGAAAAGTGGGAATGGCTGAGAGTCATACTCCAAGACTATAATTTTATAAAGAGGATGCTTATAAGCCAAAGTGAACTCATAGTTGGTGAAATTTCAGGCAACGATTGTCATAAATTGGAGTAAAATATGTCTGAAAGTGAAAGGGAAGATTCCAAGGTTTTAATGAAAGTCTGGCAGATTCTAAGTTCAAATTCCCTAGCCATCCTTGCTTTTCACACTTCTTTTTTCACATCCTACAGCTTTTCTAAAAGCTTAAACTTTATTCTGTAATATTCACTTTTAACCTCTCCCACCCTGTGTCAACTGTCATATTTCTAGCTGAAATAAATTGGTTCATAAGGGACCCAGGAATTTCAAAAATAGCTATTGTAAGAGCAGAAAGAGCTTTTAGTGGGGCATGGGTAGGGCTGGAGGGAAGTTTACAATAAGTGGTGATTAGATTATAGGAGTAGAGTCAAGCCTTCTCAGAGTGATCAGGAAGCAATTTCTACATGGAAATAAGTTGGGTAAAAAAAATGTAATTGTATGCAATTCTAAGGAACCAAATAATCTTGAATACATTTTATTTTGCATTTTGGTGGAACAGCTATTCTCTCCATTATTGCAGAGAAGAATAAATTTAATGATTTGTCTAGAAATGTTCAATTCCAAACTTTAATTTTCATAAACTGCCTTCTGTACATTACTGGTGCAATATTCAAAACTTTTGTTATACTACGCATTTAAGATTGTGATAACTTAATGACTTCTCCCTTATATTATCCTTTATGAACCAGTAAGTTGCATATTATTTAGCCTGCAAAATAGCATGCTAAATATCATCATGTGAAGAATATGTGTTTAGAAATTATTGATAGAATACTTATTTTAAACATAAGATAGGGAGGTATCCTGCTCAAATTTGAGAATAAACACAGATTGGTTGAATGTCAGTATAAACCAAACACTTAAGGAATATATCTAAATAAAGTGAGTGCATGGCATTTTTATATTTACAACTAAATGAGGTGCCATTTCTGGCCTGAATCCATATCATATGTATTTTATATATTTTTTCCAAAACAATAACATTTCTGATATATTAAGCATTTTGACAGCTATTGAAGTTGAACTACACTGACTTTTCCTAAATATAATAAAAGGAAAGAGACAGAAGTATAGACCTTAGAAAGTGATAATATAGTATATGACGTTTATTTTTATAGTATTGCAGAAAGTTTAATGGTCATAAAAACATTCTATCTAAACATAAACCTGTGGTATTTTTAAAAAGTAGTTTGTCTTATAGAATTCATTGAAGGACTTACATAAAATACTTTGTGAGTGTACTTCAATTAAAATAATCATTCTTATTTAGAGAATTCTGAAGCAAACAAAAGCTAAGATATTATACAGGTAGAACCGTTCAGTTCAGTCACTCAGTTGTGTCCAACTCTTTGGGACCCCTAGGACTGCAGCGTGCAAGGCCTCCCTGTCCATCACCAACTCCTGGAGTTTACTCATGTCCATTGAGGTGGTGATGCCATCAACCATCTCATCCTCTTTTGTCCCCTTATCCTCCTGCCTTCAATCTTTCTCAGCATCAGGGTCTTTTCCAAGGAGTCAGTTCTTCTCATCAGGTGGCCAAAGTATTGGAGTTTCACCTTCAACATCAGTCCTTCCAATGAATATTCGGGACTGATTTTCTTTAAGTTGGGCTGGTTGGATCTCCTTGGAGTCCAAGGGACTCTCAAGAGTCTTCTCCAATACCACAGCTCAAAAGAATCAATTACTNTGATGCCCCAGCCCTGGCCAGAAATCCTGCCACCCTTGCCCTGGGGGTGGGCCACACCTCCTTGTTCATCATGTCCTTCCCATGGGATGCGATGGAGCTGCCATAGGCCATAGCCATGTTGGCCATTGGGTCCCCAAGCAAGTGGTTGACATTGAAGGCCACGTCGGCTCCTGGGGCTGGGTAGCCCCCGGGCTGGCTGGAGTAACCACCGCTTGTGTCATCGAAGAGGGGAGGGGGATCCGGAGCTGCCCGGGCCCTGTGCTTGGAGCCTGTGGGTTTGCAGGTGACAGGAATACCAAGCATAAGCCCAAACAACCGCCCCTTCCCCAGGCTGGACAGTCTTGTATGGGTCTTGGGAGCACCAAGCAATCAGTGAGGGACACTAGCTGGATGAGGAGTAACTAATCCAGAAAGAACTGTGAGGAGGGATTCTTTCCGGAGGTGCTAAATGTGGGTAAAGAAAGAACTGAGGCAGCCCCTGGAAGTGGTTGCCCGCCTGAAGGTTCCTGGGGGCCTCCTCAAGGGAACTGATCCCTGAACTGAAGCTTGGAGGCTGAATTTGCTAGGTGAAGACAACTGGGAGGACATCCCCGCCTTGAACAAGGGTGGAAAAGGCGACGGCTGGGTAACGCGGAGGCCCTAGGTACTGGTGAGGAACCCTACCAGGGTCATGGCCGGGGAGGGAAGTTTGGGAGGCAGACCCCATTCATGCCCGAGTCGGGCACGGGAGGTCCCAACAGTGCTATCACCGCCCGATCTGATCTCGGGTTGGGGCAGAGAGGGCGAAGTCCGGGACGCGTGGCCGAGCCTCACGGGGCAGGAATCCGAATGACATCCGCCGCCCTGGGCAGCAGTCACGGCTGCCCCTCTCCCTCAGGGTGAGCGGGCCGCGCCGCCGACCGTCCTCGGGCGGGTCGGCCCGCGCCCCGCCCGCCCCGCGCCCCACGCACCGTGGGCTCCGTAGCCCGAGTGATAAGCCATGGCCCCGATGCTCGCTCTCTCCGAGGGCCCGCTGAGTCGCCTCGTGGTACGAATACTAGCGAGGCAGCTGCTCCGTTCCCTGGACACCGATCGAGGTTACCGAGAAGCCCGACACGTCCCCGAACTGTCCGACGACAGCAGCCATGTCGGCGGCGTCATCCTCTGCTGCCTGCCATTGGCTCCTCCGCAGCGCTGGCTCGCCCTTCCCCTCTCCCAATTGGCTGCTGGCTCGCCCTCGCCGAAGCGGATTCGGCAGTAATCAACTTCCGGGAGAGATAGGCGGAGCTATTGGAGCCTCTCTCGGATTGGATAGTGGGATTATTAGTTCGCGGTAGAGCAGCCAATAGATGGGCTAAAGTTATAATTATTTCCGCGCCTGCGCAGTGGGGCAGTTGACGCTCGGCCTGCCACGACTACAACAGGCGGAGGCTGGAGTCCGGGAAGGAAGTTTCACTCGCGAGACATACTCCAAGAGGGACTGGGACGGTGGAACTGTGATCAAGCCCTGTCCCTCGGGCTTTTGCCTCTCCTTCTGAGTGTTAGCTTTCCTTCCGTGTCCTCCATTCTACTCCCAGTACTGGCTCCGAGTCCAGGAGAGGTGGAGGTGAGGGGTGCACGGGGAGGCGCTGTTGGTAGGAACTGGGGCTGAGCAGTGACCGCAGGGCCTAGCGAGCTCTGGGATTCTGACTCCTCCTCCCGCCTCCCACCCGTCCTTTCCGCGCGGGTGCTGTCCGTCGTCTGGTGCTGAAATTCCCTACCGCCACTGCTGCCATCGTGCAGACCGCAGGGGCCTGGTGCTGGGAGGGCCCGGGTTCTACACACACACATGCACATATACACACACGGGGTAGACACACACACACCACACAGACACACACACCCATTACACCGGCCCGGGTTCTCGACACACACATAAACACACACACCCATTGCACCTATTGAAAACCAAGGTCCGGCTCTGAAGTCCCAGAAACTGGGTGGTAATAGTTGGAATAGGATCCTACACTAGGCTCGTCCCATCGACTCTCCCGTGGTCCAGAAGATGTCAGTGGAGGTGTGCTTGTTCGTCTCTAGAAGCTGCAGTTGAAACTCCTGAGTCATTCTCACCCCTGCAGTCATCTCGAAGTGAGACCCCCAAGCTTCACTCGTGACCTCAGGGTCTCCTTTCTCCTGACGACAGTCTTCAGGAGTCTCCCTTCTCACAGACTTCCAGCCGACACTTCTCCAAAGGCAGATCAGGGCCACTTTGACCTGCCTTTAGTTAGCTGCCCAGTGTTCAGTTACACCAGGTGGACTTCCTGCTCTCCAAACTCAATCCATGTGGTCCAGTCACAGTGCCTTTGCCCAGAAGTCCCCTCCACCTGGTGTGTCCTTACCCTTCACATCCACCTGTCCCAAACCTAATTATCCTTTAAGAGTCAGTTGAACGTGTGCCTCTCAGAGAGACAAAGTGAAGAGTCCTGACCTGGCTTGGAATGGATGCTGGAGGCCAGGCTCCAGGCCCCCTCTGGCTGCAGTAGTTTGCCCTGGATGTAAATTTCATGAGAATAGGACCTGTGTCCTTCTCCACTTCTACACTTGTCTTCACAATGCTTATAAATTCTTCACAGTACTTGCATATAGATGACACCAATAAACATGTGCACCCAATAAATGAAAAGATAAATGGATGAAATTCTGATTCAGTCCTTTCCTCTCTACCACTTCAGTTACTAACTTCATCTTTAAATGTGTAGGGGTGTTGAACAGAATGATCTTTGAGTTACTGTTTGGGAAAAAAAAAATCACAAAATAAAATCCACCCAGCATTGCAGCTCCCTATGTCCTGCCCACTGATTGTCTACCTTGGTGCCTAGGCTCTGACTCAGGGTCAGATGTGAAGATCTGAGGCCTCTGAGGGTCAGGGAGTGGCACTGGGGCCACCAGTACCTGGGAGAGGGGTCGTCTCGTGCAGGACAAATCCCATGCCCCTGTTCCACATGATGAATGTGCCTTGAATCCAACACCTTTCTGTGCCCATTTCACAGGTGGGAAAACTGAGGTTGGGGTGGAGGGTGCCAACTCAAGGTCACAAAGCCTAGGGTGTCCTGGCTTCCTGCTTGCCTACTTCAAGTAGAGCCCAGAGCCTCTGTCCAGCTAATGAGGCTCACCACAGCATTCAGGTCTGTAACTGCCCCTTGTACCACCACCACAAGCGAGGCTTCAGAGATGGGGTCTGGGTGGGCTTAGACCTGGGCCTACTCCTCAGAGATAGGACCCCGCCGGCACCCACCCACCTGCCCACCCTCGAGATTCTATTTACAGCGTGGATAACTCAGGCTCCAGAAAACAAGGACTCATCCAAGGTCGCAAGCGCAAGCGCGGCAGGAGGGGAACCCAGGCGTCCACCCGCCCAGCCTGGGCTTCTCGGGGGCGGGGGCAATGCCCGCGGTGCCAGGCGCTGCCGGCGGCGCCGCGGGTGCCGTGGGGGCGGGGTCAGCGGAGGGCGGGGCGCCGGGCACCTCGGCCGCCAACGCCGCCGCCACCGCCGCCGCGCTCGAGCTCCGCGCACTCCCTCCGCGGCCGCTGAGCCGAGCGGACGCCCTCCGGGGCCACGCCGCAACCCTCCGCGCTCCCCCCTATCATGCCCCGGGCCCGGGCGGGGGCCGCCCAAGCAGCCAGGACACCATGCCCGAGGACGGCGGTGGCGACAGCGGGGACGTGCCCGAGATCATCCCGGACGGCGAGCCGCTGCGGGAGGAGGTACCGGCGACGGGTGATGGGGGACCGGAGCTGGGGCTGCAGAGGGGAGAGGGCGAGAAGAGCCGGGGCGACCCCCAAAGCGGGCTGCGAGGGAAGTCCGGAGCCCCTATGGTCAATGACGTCATTGGGGCAATCTGCATCCTGCGAGGGGTCTCGGGGCCTAAGGGCCCGCGTGGGGGTCCGGGTGGGGCGGCTGGGAAGGGATATGGGGAACAACTCCCGCCCCCGACGCCCCCGCATCCAGCCTCGCCCTCTTGTGACGTCAGCACCGGGCCCCTGCGCGTCCCCATTCTGCAGCGCTGTCCCTCTTCCCCAGAGCCCCCGGGTCAGGCCCCCGGCCCGCCCCGCTGTTCATGAGGTGCCCGGGGTGGAGCCTGCAATGCAGCAGCAGTAGCAGGGACTCGGGGAGGGGGGGCAGGGAGCAGAGGAAAGAGGGGAGAGGAAGGGAGGTGGCGTCCGGGTACCCCTTCTCCCTCTCCCAGAGGTGAGGACCCAGGGCCCATCCTGCTGGTTGGGACCCTCAGAATGGCCCCTCCTCAGTCTTAAAGAGGAAGAGGATCTGCAGGGGTGCGGGGCCCAGTGTGGGGTGTCCGGGTGATAGGCGGTGAGTGGATCTATGTGTGTGTTTGGGCGAATGTAGGATACTTGTGGGTGTGTGGATGTCAGTGGGTGCTCCCCACACCTTGAATGGGACATGAGTGCCCTATAGTCAGGTGAGGGACTGGGGCCCCGTGGCTTGGGTGAAGTGCTAATGAGTGAGTGTGCGTGAGTGCAGCCCTGTTGTGGGTGGGTCTGTAGGGTGTGGGTGTCAGGTTGCAGTAGGGGTAGAGATGGGGGATGTGCACTGTGATAGGTAAGGTGTGTCCCTGGGTTTCAGTGAGTGTATAACATGTATGTGCCTCTGTGTGTCCTGTGGTGGGTGGGCCCTGGGCAGGGGGGGTGGGTGTGGGGAGGAGGCAAGTGCACACGCACCTTGGCACCATGTCACCATGGGGAAGGAGGTTGTACCCTGGGCACTGGTGAGGGCTGGTGTTTGTCAGATAAACAGGCAGTGATCACATTCCTGGTGGGTGGATTCTTTGATGAACTTGGGGTGGGGTGGCCTGGAGTGAATCCTGGGAGTGGATGAGGGTATGTGCACCTGACTCCCCCTGCAGGTCGGGGGGGTTGGCACCTGTGGTGTGCTGGGGACAGTTCCTCTCCTCTTGGGTCTCTCGGGGCCTGGTGGGACTGTGGCAGACACGGTGGCCCCTTAAGCCCACCTATGCTGTTTTCTCTTCCTTCTTCCCCTTTTCACCCCTTCTCTCCTCCCTCTTTTCTCTCCCTGGGCATCTGGGGATAAAGTGAGGGCCAGGCTGGAAGCTCTGCCAGGGAGGGTGTGCCCAAGTCCCTGGGCCAGGGAGTGGTCCCTGCTGCCCCGCAGCTGTGTCCCGCCCCCTCCCTCAGCGCAGATGGGGAGTGGAGGACGGCACTCCGTCTGCTCCCCTCCCTCCAGACTCACACCTCTCTCTCTTCCTCTTTCTCATTTACTTAAAAGCCTCTCCCAAATCTCCTGCCATCCCTAGTTAGACCAATGGACCAGAGGGATTGCAGGGTAATGGGAATAATATTTATTCCATTGGCCAGACCCTATGCTAAGATCTTCACACATAGGATCTCCTTGACTCGTCACAACCCCAGTTGACTGTAAACAACCCCAGTTTACAGATAGGAAACTGAGGTCCAAAGAGGATGAGGGGACTAGCCAAGTCATACAGTCAGTGGTGGAGCCAGCACCCAATCCTGGGCACCTAAGGCTGCCCCTAGGCTCTTCACCCCTAGGACTCCCTACCACCCTGGCTCCCCACACCTCCAGGTCCAGGAATAAGTGCCCAGAGAGGGCAGGGATATGGCTGCAATCACACAGCAAATTGGGAGTGAAGGCAGCTTCCTCAACAGCCAGTTGTTGCGGGGCTGGGGTATCCTTCCCTGTGGTGGCAGAGATGAATCTGTTTTCTCCTACATGCGCCTGACTGAGAGGAGACAGGGCACGGTGGAGGCCAGGCTCAGGGCACATAGTTGGAGCCCCGTGGCTCTGCTGTGAGTTGGCTAGAGGGGTGAGGCCAGGCGCGAGCCCCTCCATCCCTCAGAGCCTCAGTTTCCTCCTCTGGAAAGTGGGGAGCGAAGCCCCACCCCCTTCACGGGGCTGACCCGGGCCTCCCCTCTCGTTCGTTGCCCCTTCTGCAGCAGCGGCCCCTGAAGCAGTCTCTGGGAAGCTCTCTGTGCCGCGAGTCGCACTGGAAGTGCCTGCTTCTCACCCTGCTCATCCACGCCTGCGGCGCCGTGGTGGCCTGGTGCCGCCTGGCCACGGTGCCCCGGCTGGTCCTGGGGCCAGAGGCCGCCCTGGCCCGCGGAGGCGGGGGGCCGCCGCCCACCTACCCGGCCAGCCCCTGCTCCGACGGCTACCTGTACATCCCCCTGGCCTTCGTCTCCCTCCTCTACCTCCTCTACCTGGCCGAGTGCTGGCACTGTCACGTGCGGTCCTGCCAGGCGCCGCGCACCGACGCCAGCACCGTGCTCGCCCTGATCCGCCGGCTGCAGCAGGCGCCGCCCTGCGTCTGGTGGAAGGCCACCAGCTACCACTACGTGCGGCGCACCCGCCAGATCACCCGCTACCGCAACGGCGACGCCTACACCACCACGCAGGTCTACCACGAGAGGGCCGACAGCCGCACGGCGCGGGGCGAGTTCGACTACTCGGCGCACGGCGTCCGCGACGTCTCCAAGGAGCTCGTGGGCCTGGCCGACCACGCGGCCACGCGGCTGCGCTTCACCAAGTGCTTCAGCTTCGGCAGCGCCGAGGCCGAGGCCTCGTACCTCACCCAGCGGGCCCGCTTCTTCAGCGCCAACGAGGGCCTGGACGACTACCTGGAGGCCCGCGAGGGCATGCACCTGAAGGACGTGGACTTCCGCGAGTCTCTCATGGTGTTCGCCGACCCGCGCAGCCCGCCCTGGTACGCGCGCGCCTGGGTCTTCTGGCTGGTGTCGGCGGCCACGCTGTCCTGGCCGCTGCGCGTGGTGGCGGCCTATGGCACGGCCCACGTCCACTACCAGGTGGAGAAGCTCTTCGGCGCCAGCTCGCCCCCGCCCGGCGCCGTGCCCAGCGGGCCCCCGCTCTCCCGAGTGGCCACGGTGGACTTCACCGAGCTCGAGTGGCACATCTGCTCCAACCGGCAGCTGGTACCCAGCTACTCGGAGGCCGTGGTCATGGGCGCCGGCTCGGGCGCCTACCTCCGGGGCTGCCAGCGCTGCCGCCGCTCCGTCAGCAGCAACTCGCTGCCGCCCGCCCGGCCCAGCGGGCCCCGCCTGCCTTTCAGCCGCAGCCGCCTCTCGCTGGGAGCCGGGGGTCGGGCCACGTCGGGCGTCTTCCGAAGCCTGAGCGGGGGGCCGCTGGGGCGCCGCGGGGAGGACACAGAGCCCCTGGAAAGCCCACCGTGCTATGAGGACGCCCTTTACTTCCCGGTGCTCATCGTCCACGGTGACAGCGGCTGCCAGGGGGACGGCCAGGGTGCTCTCTGAGACCCATGTGGCCCCCAGACTGGCCCTCTCCCCACCATCCCACCCCAGGGGCTTCCATGCCTGAGTGATTGCTGTCCAAAACAGGAGGGAAACTAGACCAGCACACGAGGGGTGGGGGTGGGGGTGGAGCCCTTAGACTAAGCGTGCAGTGACCCCTGGTCATCTGGGGGGCGAAGGGACACCCCCGCAGTTGAGTCTAGGAACCGTCCCAGCATGGCTCCCCTCCACCGCCACCACCACCATGTCCCACCCCCTGCGATGGCAGGTGATCTAGCTCTGGGGGGACCTCCCAGCCTGGGCAGGAAAGGAAGTTTCCAGAAAACCTGGGCTGGGGGAGGAGTCCTGAGGACAGCAGTTGCCTGCCACAGAGGGCTGGCTGCCTGTGTACCCTTCCCGGCACAGTGGAGGCCACGTTGGGGGCCCTCAAGCAACCCAGAAGCACAAATTGGTGGTTTGGGGCCACACCCAGCTGGGCTGGCATCCACGAACCTGGAGAGTTGGCTATGGCAGCACCACGGCCTCGGCCCCGCTCCCCTCCCAGGGTCCCCGTCCTCCTCTCCTGCCAGACCTCTGCTCAGGGCCAGCCCCTGATCAGACCCTGCAGCACGGCCCCTCTACCGGGAGCCTGGTTCTTGGAGCACAACCCTGTCACACTCACCCCACCCCCCTGCTTCCCCTGGTGTACCCTTCCTCCACACCCAGTCGCCCCTATAACCCAGGGTTCCTTCTCAAGGACCCCCGTTGAGTCCGCCTTCCCTAGTCTCTGCTCCTGGCCCCTGACGTCCGTGTCCACCTCTCAGCCACACACACACCTCTCATCACCCCTTGACTTCTCTGCTCTTTGCCTTCCCCATGACCCATGGGGCTCAGGGCCGCAGGGTATCCGAGGGGCCTCAGCCCTGGCCACAGCCTCTTGGACGATGCCCTTGCTCTGCCAAGGAGGCCCCTGCTTCCTCCATCACTGGGGCCTGGCCCAGGGGACACCAGCCTTCCCCCAGGGAGGCGAGAGTAGTCCCTTCCCTTCCAACTGGGGCTTCCACCCCCTCTCAGGAGCCGGTGGGGGAGGGAGAAGGCAGAGAAGATGCAGATAAAATAAAAGGTATGAAACAGAACGTCTTCTCTCGTGCATTTCTTGGTGGTGGGTTCGAGGCCACCACAACAAACACAGTGGGGCTGGCAGGGTCTGGGGGGTGGTGGTGTGCCAGGGGTGGTGGTGGCTGCAGCACCCCCAGGAGAGGGTGAGCTCCCTGCCCAGGCTGGGGCCTCTGAGATTCGGGTTTGAGTTGCTCTGAGTAGCTGACTCCAGTCTACTGGGATCTGGGTCATTTCCAAGGGACTCTCCAAGTGGCCCCTCTTCCAGCCCAGCAGGGGTTTCCATTCGGCTTCTGGGTGTGCTGAAGACTAAGGGGGGGTGCTGTGCTTAGTCGCTCAGTCATGTCCAACTCTTTGTGACCCCATGGACTGTAGCCCACCAGGCTCCTCTGTCCATGGGATTCTCCAGGCAAGAATACTGCAGTGGGTTACCACACCCTCCTCCAGGGGATCTTCCCAACTCAGGGGTTGAATTGACATCTCTTATGTCTCCTGCATTGGCAGGCAGCTTCTTTACCACTAGCGCCACCTGGGAAGCCCAAGGGCTGGGTGACTGGTCCCCGAAGTGGGAAGAGAGAGGTATAGCCTGTGGCACAAACTCAGTTCCCCTAATGGCTGTTGGTGTCATGGATCTGGGGGAATGGGCACTGAGCAGGTCAGAGGACGCAAAGCTGGAACTAGCCAGCCCCAGATCAGGGCGTGGGGTCCCAGGACAGAGCGGGTAAAAGAAGGACCTCCACCCCTCCCTAGGGAGGCCCTTAAAGTGACATCTCCCTGTACAGCTCTGCAGGATGTTTGCTGGGCAAGGGGCACGTGTGCTTGGAATCCCACCCGTGTGCCACCCCTCAAGCCCTGGGAGCTGCATCCACCTGGATAAAGGGTGTGCGTGCACGCTCAGCCAGTCACATCTGGCTCTTTTGCAACCCCTTGGACTGTAGCCCACCAGGCTCTTCTGTCCACAGGATTTCCCAGGCAAGAATACTGGAGTGGGTTGCCATTTCCTCCTCCAGGGGAATCTTCCCCACCCAGGGATCAAACCCATGTTTCTGTATCTCCTGGACTGGCAGGTGGATTCTTTATCACTGAGCCACCTGGAAAGCCCGGATAAAGGACAGTCTTTTCTAGTCCATGCAAAGGCATCATGAGAGTGCTAAAGGTGGGTGGGATTCTCCCAGGCAGAGATGGGTGGAGGGTGTTCTGGACAGTGGGAGCTACCCACACAGAGGCTCGGGTGCCAGGCATGAAGTAGTGGTCAAAGCAGAGCTGTGGAAGAGGCGGCTGAAGCCTTCAACATCAATGCCAAGAATTTGCCGGTAAACTGGGGCAACCATGGAAGGTGGTCGAGGAGGAAGTGATAAGCTCAGTGCTGCATGTTAGATTTTTAGCAAAAGTCCAGCTGCCTGCTGTTCACCTGGGGAGGGTGAAGTTAGAGACCAGAGCTTTCTTCATACGTCAGTCCACTGCCTTGCAGGGAATGAAGTCCATCCTTTGTTCAGAAGCAACTTAGATGGAAAATTCCGCAGTACCCAAACATTCAAGGAGGCTGCAGCAGGTTGGGGGCCAATGTGTAGCTCCAGCTCCCCAACATGAGAAGACCCCTCTTCCATTGTCCTGCTCTAACACATCAGCCACCAACCATCACCCCACCAGTCACTATCCATTCTCCTCCTCTTCTCAACACCAGAACCCCAGTTTTACTTTAGATGGCAATGAGCTCAGCTAAAAGGCAACATTTCCAGCCTCCCTTGCACATATGGTGTGGCTGTGTTGACTTAATTTTAGGGTATGAGATATAAGCAGAAGGTCTTGGAAGGAATTTCTAAAAATGTTCCTCGAAATGGAAACAATATTGGTGAAGGCTAGTTCTGTCCTCTCTGCTTCATCCTGCCTTCAGCCTGGAAGGCAGATGTGATCGCTGGAACTCCAGTAGCTACTTTGGATCAGGAGGTGACCTTGAGAATTGTAGCCATGTGCTGAGGATAATAGAACAGTGAGATAAAAGACCCTGGGAAGACAACAATTCTTTGGTTGTCCAGTGGTTAGGATTCCAAGCTTCCCTGGCTGGGGAACTAGGATCTTGCATGCTGCATGGTGTGGCCAAAAAAAACAACCAAACAAAAAAAGACCCTGGGCTTCTGATGACATCATAGGTATATCCATATCATCCCTGGGTTTCCTACTTCCAGACCCTCTCAGTGAAAACGAGAAGTCAACTGTTAGTTTGTTTAAGCCACTGTTTTTTCTTGTCTCTATTACAGCAGCTTACATTATTGTTGATCTCCTGCTGCAACACAGATTACACTAAAACTTAGTGGCTTAAAACATCAATAGTCAGTCTTCCCTGGTGGCTCAGTGGTAAAGAATCCACCTGCCAGTGCAGGAGACATGGGTTCGATCCCTGCTCTGGGAAGATTCCCCCATGTGCCACAACTACTGAGCCTGTGCTCTAGAGCCCGGGAGCTGCACCTCCTGAGCCCACGTGCCGCAGCTATTGAAGCCCGCCCGGCCTAAAGCCTGTGCTGTGCGACAAGAGAAGCCACCACAATGAGAAGCCTGCACACCGACAAAGGAGAGTGGCCCCCGTTCACCACAGCTAGAGAAAAGCCAGCGCAGCAAGGAAGACCAGCACAGCCCAAAATAAATGAAATAAAATTATTTTAAAAAATCAATAATCATTATTATCTCTCCTGATTTCTGTGGGCCACACATTCAGACGTGGCACACTGAGGATGGCTTATCTTTAGTCCATGACATCTAGGGCCTCTGCTGAAAGAGTCAAAAGCCAGGAGTGGAATCATCTGAAAGAACGTTCACTCACGTGTCTGGCAGTTGATGCTGGCTGATGGCTGAGGGCCTAACTAGGGCTATTGGCTGGAACACCCAAACAGGGCATCTCCAAACTTGGGCTTCCTTATAGCTTGGCGGCTAGGGTCCAAGGACAAATTCACCAAGAGAATTTGGTGAAGGCTGTATTGCTCTTTGCCATCTTGCCTTCGAAGTCAAATACATCACTTCTGCCCCTTTCTGTCGGTTAAACCTATTTCAAAGGCCCACCCAGTTTCAAGGGGAGGGAACGTAAGACCCTCGCCTCTCCGTGGAGGCTCGTTACCATCACATTGTAAGATCAGCATGTGAGGTGGGAGATATATTAGCGGCCATCCTCCAGAATGCAATCAGGGGCTTTCCTGGTGCTCAAGTTGCTAAGGTGCTTGCTTCCAATGCAGGGGGCGCAGGTACAATCCTTGGTCAGGGAGCTAGATCCCACATGTCGCGATAAAGATTGAAGATCCCATGTGCTACAACTAAGACCAGATAAATAAATTTAAAAAAAAAATGGAATCAGCCAATGAGCCAAACACCATTCCTAACCAATCAATGTCTACAGACTGGTCTGCAAAATGAGCACCAACAGATTTTTTTTTTGCCACACCTCGAAGCTTGTGGGGTTGACCAGCGATTGAACCCAGGCCCTTCAACAGTGAAAGCGCAGAGTCCTAACCCCTGGACTGCCAGGGAATTCCTGAACTCCAACTGTTTCATAATGCTTGTTTCAGCGAAAAGGTGGTGGTATGTGAGATGTGGGCCTACTGGGGGCAGAATGACATACTTTGGTCATTTATTGGGACCCTCTGGCCTATAGCAGATTAAATACGGATGCAAACTCTGCAGTGCCTCCCACTGAGAGGTGGGATCTATTTTCTCGCTCTTTAGATCTGGGCTGGCCTATGACTTGCCTTGACCAATAAACTGTGGCAGAAGTCAGGCTGCGCCACTTTGGAGGCTGGGCTGCTAGAGGGCTTGCAGCTTCCACCTACACTCTCCTGGAGCCCAGAGACCACCATGCAGTGAAGCTGCCCAGCCTGACCTCCTGAGAGGTGAGCGGTCACATGCCCTGGCCAAGGGCCAGCATCAGCTTCCAGATACAGGAGTGAGGCCATTTCAGACAGGTCAGCCCCAGTGGAGCCGCAGAGGACTGTAACCCCAAGAATGCCCCCTAGTTGAGCCTAGCAGACGAACCAGTGAGCTGATCCCAGCTCACACTGTTGATCTACAGACTAGTGAGAAATAAGGAATCCTTGTTTCAAGCCATTACATTCTGGAGAGGTTTGTTACATGCAGTGGGTAATTGATACAGGCTCTGAACCCAGTTCTCTCTCTTTCTTTCTTTCTAGCTTTTGGTCACACCATGAAAGACCTTAATTCTCCGACCAGGGATCGAACCTGTGCCCCCCTGAAGTGAAAGCTCGGAGTCTTAACCCCTGGGCCGGCAGGGAAATCCCCACGTTCACCTCTTAATGGAGAGTCACTGGACAGCTCCCCTCTACTGGGCTGGTGTGTTTTGTTGATGTGTTTGGACTTTATGAGAGCCAACAGTGAACCAGGAAGCTCCATTCTAAACCATTCTCAAAAGGAGAATAATGGCTGAGGAAGGGGACCAGAACTTTGTCCCTAAATCCCAGAAGCCTCTGTCTCTGTTCTATGATGGAGAGAGAGAGAGAGCGGTGCCACACAGAGGGTACCTGAGGGGCTTCCCCAGTGGTCCAATGGCTAAGACTCTGTGCTCCCAATGCAGGGGGCCTAGGTTTGATCCCTGGTTGGGCAACTAATTGCAACAAAGATCAAAGATCCTGTGTGCCACAACTAAGACCCAGCACAGCCAAATAAACTTAAAAAAAAATTTTTTTTTAAAAGAAAGAGGATGTCTGATCTTTACCCCCTCCAGCCCTGCTCCTCTCTATCTTTTCCATCTCAGGAAATAGTCAGCACTCTTGCTTAAACTTGACATTTTTATAGCAATCTTTTTCTTGTTTTTTTTCTTTTTAACTTTGCATTAATTATGTAAAATTTCAAGCACCGCGAAAGTAGAGAGATTGGTACAACAGAGTCCTTTGTCTCCAGCTCCCAGCGTCACAGCCATCACTCTTATTTCACCCCCACACACCCCCACTTCAGAAAATGAAGATCATGGCATCCGGTTTTACCACTTCATGGCAAATAGATGGGGAAACAGTGGAAACAGTGGCTGACTTTCTTTTGGGGGGGCTCCAAAATCACTGCAGATGGTGACTGCAGCCATGAAATTAAAAGACACTTACTCCTTGGAAAGAAAGTTACGACCAACCTAGACAGCATATTAAAAAGCAGAGAGATTACTTTGCCAAAAAAGGTCTGTCTAGTCAAGGCTATGGTTTTCCCAGTGGCCATGTGTGGATGTGAGAGGTAGACTATAAAGAAAGATGAGCACTGAAGAATTGATGCTTTTGAACTGTGGTGTTGGAGAAGACTCTTGAGAGTCCCTTGGACTGCAAGGAGATCCAACCAGTCCATCCTAAAGGAGATCAGTCCTGGGTGTTCATTGGAAGGACTGATGTTGAAGCTGAAACTCCAATACTTTGGCCACCTGATGCGAAGAGCTGACTCATTTGAAAAGATCCTGTTGCTAGGAAAGATTGAAGGCAGAAGGAGAAGGGGATGACAGAGGATGAGATGGTTGGATGGCATCACCGACTCGATGGACATGGGTTTGGGTGGACTCTGGGAGCTGGTGATGGACAGGGAGGCCTGGCATGCTGCAATTCATGGGGTCGCAAAGAGTCGGATACGACTGAATGACTGAACTGAACTGAACTGAACTGAACCCTTCCCACTTCTCCCGCCTCCAACTGGAGTATTTTGAAGATCCAGAAATTGTATTAAAAGCATTTGATCCATGAACACCTCCCTCACCCCTGACATGAAATCTACATCCAGGATCCTGCCTTCAACACATCTCTCTAAACAGCCCTCAGGCCTCTCCCAGCCACCACCCTGCTCCAGGTCCCCCCAGGCATCCTCCTCCAGCATCAGTCTTGGACTCCAACAGGCCTCTGCTTCCTCGCATGTCCTCCAGCCCATGCAGAATCACCTTAATATGTAAACCCAATCACATCTCCACCATACTTAAAATACCAGGGCTGGGACTTCCCTGGCAGTCCTGGTAGTGAAGACTCTGCATTTTCAGTGTGAGGGGCACGGGTTCAGTCCTTGGACAGGAAGCTAAGATCCCATGTGTCGTGCAAAAATAAATAAATAAATTGTATTTATTTAAATAAAAAATAAACTTTAAATAAATAAAAGATAATTTTAGATTTTAATATTTTATATATAGATATATATATACACACACACACCAGTGCCTCAAGGAAAACCCAGACTCCCGCCCTGGCCCTCAGACCCCTATTCCCCCAGCCATCGAGGCCCTCGCCTGACCCTACAACAAGCCAGGCTCCTTCCCACCTCCAGGTCTCGGCACCCACTGTTCTAGCTCCTGGAGTCCTCCTCCTCCCCAGCTCTCCCCCTGACCCCCAACCGCTCTGTCTGAACACATCCGCTCTCCTACCTCAGCTCCCTCTGCAGTTCCTTTCTGCTGCTCAGCAGAGGCGGCCGTTATTTTTATTTATGTATGCATGAGGTTATGATTTGTTTCTTCTATTAGAACTAAAGTTATGGAAGACAAATGGTCACAGGTGTAGACCTCTCAATCTGATGGAGCTCTAATTTCGCCAGTGGCCCCAGTGGCCCTCAGCAAGTTACTTATCCTGTCTCAGCTGCAGAACAGTAGATAATAATAGAATCTGCTGACTTCCAAGGCTTATCAGCAGAATTAAATAAGATAATATGCCACCAACACCAGCTTCCCTAGTGGTTCCGTGGTAAAGAATCTGCCTTCTAGTGCAGGAGATATGGGTTCAATCCCTGGGCAGGGAAGAGCCCCTGGAGAAAGAAATGATAACCCACTCGAGTATTGTTGCCTGGGAAATCCCGTGGACAGAGGAGCCTGTCAGGCTACAGTCCACGGGGTCGCAAAAGANTGCAGGAGATATGGGTTCAATCCCTGGGCAGGGAAGAGCCCCTGGAGAAAGAAATGATAACCCACTCGAGTATTGTTGCCTGGGAAATCCCGTGGACAAAGGAGCCTGTCAGGCTACAGTCCACGGGGTCACAAAAGAGTTGGACACGACTTAGTGACTAAAACAGCAACAACAAAAACACCAACACAACACTGGAAATCAACTCTACTTCAATAAATAAATAAAATCACTACGATACTAAACAAAAGAAAAACACAATATGCCGCCATGCTTAGAAAAGGGTTTGCGACATAATAAATGCTCAATAAATTTAGCTGTCATCATCATTCATACTGTTTTTATTCATTATAAATAGGCACTCGAACCGGGGTCTCCTGCATTCCAGGCAGACGCTTTAACCTCTGAGCCATCAGCAAGACCCTTCCATATTACACACACACACACACACACACACACAATCACACACACCAGCAGCCAGCACAGTGCCTGGCACACAACTGATGTCTGGTGAACATGTATTAAGTGAATGATCCTTCAACTGTTACCTACACTTCCAGGGTGACTGAGGTCCCAAGGTCCCAAGGATGGGCTGGTGGCCCATTTCACGTCATCCTGTGGCCCAAAGCTGCCGAAGGAGCTTTGCCTCGCCCAGCCTACCCGGAAGTGGAGCTTTATTTTCCTTGGCTTACAGCCCCGAGAAGGGCACCCAGGGAAGTGTAGGCTGCCTTCCTGATCCAGAACAAACCCATGAGGGTTTGTGCCTCCTCTGTGGGTCCAGACTCAGGACGACTGGACCCCCAGAACCTCCCCCAGGTGGCAGGCTGCTGCAGTTTCTGTGACCATCATCTTCCCTCTTAGGTCACACCCGCTGCGCTCCGGCCCTCCAGAGTTCCTAAGTATGAAGTCATCACTGAGGTGGCTGGAAAGGGCAAGGACCCGACCCTGAGTCGGCGCAGGGAAGGCAAGTTGCTGCCTTGCTGGGTGAAGGTGTAAAGCTCCTGGAAGTCAGATCTGACAGGAGCAAAGGAAAGCAGCGGCCACATTGGTAACCGCGCACCAAATGTTGGAGGACGCGAAACTGCTCCAAGGGGGAGACCCTGCCCAGAATGTCAGCTGAGACCAAAACCAGCTAGTTTTCTGTAACTCGTGGTTGCCGTGAAAAGACAGTTGTATTTTTCTTCTTTTTTGCTGTTGTTTCTAAAACTTATTAAATAAACTGACTAAAATACTGATTTTTTTTAGTAGAAGAGTTTCAATTTATGTGTTATAAAACACATGTTATAACTAATATTTTTAATATTAGGCTAATATTTTAACAAAGATCAAGCTCACAACTCTAAAAAACACTTATAAAACAAACATAGTATCATTGAAAAAGTCAGACTCTGGATACTTAGGAAGTTAGGAGTTGGAGTGTTACTGAATCCAGGTCTGGTGGCTCCACCGCTTGAAAACCAATTCTCAAAAGAACTGATAGGAAAGGAAAGGTTGCTTTATTTTGAAAGAAGTTAACAGGGGTGAAGGTCAACTCCTGTCTGAGAACCAGTTCCCCTCCACTGACAATCAGTGGCAAAAGCTTGTATAGGCTGAGGGATGGGGCTACATGTAAAAACAGTACAGTCAGCTCTGACTGTCATCTTGAAATTGGTCATCAGTGGCCTGACCAGCATCACCTTGATTAAGTACAGTTAATTTCACATGCTAGCAAGATTATGCTCAAAATCCTTGAAGGTAGGCTTCAGTAGTACATGAACTAAGAACTTCCAGATATACAAGTTGGATTTAGAAAAGGCAGAGAAACCAGAGATCTAATTGCCAACATCCATCAGATCATAGGAAAAGCAGGGGAATTAAAAAAAAAAAATCTGCTTCTTCTTTGTTGACAATGCTAAAGCCTTTGCCTGTGTGGATCACAACAAACTGTGGAAAATGCTTAAGGAGATGGGTACCAGACCACCTTACTTGTCTCCTGAGAAGCTTGTATACAGGACAAAAAGCAACAGTTAGAATCAGACATGAACTGAATGACAGGTTCAAAATTAGGAAAGGAGTATGGCAAGGCTGTATATTGTCACCCTGCTTATTTAACCTCTCTGTAGAGTACATCATGAGAAATGCCAGGCTGGATGACTCACAAACTGGACTCAAGATTGCCAGGAGAAATATCAACAACTTCAGATATGCAGATACCACTTTAATGGCAGAAAGCCAAAAGGAACTAACGACCTTCTTGATGAGGGTGAAAGAGGAGAGTGAAAAAACCTGGCTTAAAATTCAGCGTTCAAAAAACAGATCATGGTATCTGGTCCCATCACTTCATGGCAAATAGTTGGGGAAAAAGTAGAAACACTGATAGATTTTATTTTCTTGGGTTCCAAAATCACTGACTGCAGCCACAAAATTAAAAGATGCTTGCTTCTTGGAAAAAAAAGCTATGACAAACCTAGACAGCATACTAAAAAGCAGAGACATTGCTTTGCTGACAAAGGTCTATATAATCAAAGCTATGGTTTTTCTGGTGTTGTGTACAGATGTGAGAATTGGACCATAAAGAAGACTGAGCACTGAAAAACTGAGGCTTTCAAAATGTGGTGCTGGAGAAGACTCTCAAGAGTTCACTGGACAGCAAGGAGATTAAACCAGTTAAACCTAAAGGAAATCAATCCTGAATATCATTGGAAGGACTGATGCTGAAGCTGAAACTCCAATACTTTGGCCACCTGATGTGAAGAACCAACTCATTGGAAAAGACCCTGATGCTGGGAAAGATTGAAGGCAGGAGGAAAATGGGGTGACAGAGGATGAGATGGTTGGATGGCATCACTGACTCAATGGACGTGAGTTTGAGCAAATTCTGGGAGACAGCGAAGGACAGGGAAGCCTAGTGTGCTGTAGGGTACATGGGGTTGCAAAGGGTCGGACAGGACTTAGCGACTGAACAACAAATCTTGGGTTCCAGGGTCGGTTTGTTTCCATTTCTTGAGGGCAGCTCTCTTTCTTGTGGCAATGCTGTGGCTACAGTCTGGGCATCATGTAGTTAACTTCTCCACCTGGTGGGGGTTTCAGGATCTACAAGGCAGCTCACAGGATATGGCTCAGAATACTATCTATAGCCCTTGAGAAGAAACTAAAGGGCCTTGTCTATGCTTAATGACTAAACTACTGTGATTTGATTTCCTCTGACTGTTTCCCTTTGTTTCTGCATGTTCTCACTTCTCTCATTAAACTTAATCTTTGGCTAAAAATTTTCCACAAACTCAGGCGGAAGAAATGGGGGACTAGGAACATAGGATCCCTGGTCCTGTTTCAGGAGGGGAGTTCCCCAGTGATCCAGCAGTTGGGACTTGGTACTCTCACTGCCAGGGGCCCAGGTTTGATCCCTGGTCAAGGAACTAAGATCCCACAAACTGAGTGATGTGGCCAAAAAAACAAAAAAGAATCAGCGTTCCCCTTGTGAGAGAAGGTGAGTGGCAGCTTTTGTTTCAGGGACCACCCCCAACCGTGGGGTAAAATGGAAACTCCAGTCTCCATTTTCAACCTGACCCTCTGCCTTGAGCTCTGATTCAGGCATCCAAGTGTCTTCCTGTCTGATTCAGACCCACTTGGGTGACCTCCAAATACTGCAGATGAGACAGAGCCCACACGGAATATCACCCATCTTTCCCAAGGGGCTGCTTCTCGCGGGTCTCCTCCTCCATGAATGGCACCACCAGGGGCAGCCAAAACTTGGCGGCCACCATCCTCCCGGTTCATCTTCAGCCGTCACTGGAGCTGGTCCAAATCCACTCTCCAGCCACCGCTCAACTTTACTGTTCCCTCCCATCCGAACTCTGCTTCTGCCTTGGTTCAGATCACCACCCTCTCCTGCCTGGGCAGGGCCCTGAGTGGTGTCACCTTTGGGCACACAGGTCTTTCCAGGAGTCATGTATAGATGTGAGAGATGGACAGAAAAGAAAGCAGAGCATTGAAGAATTGATGCGTTTGAACTGTGGTGTTGGAGAAGACTCTTGAGGGCCCCTTGGACTGCAAGGAGATCCAACCAGCCAATCCTAGAGAAAATCAACCCTGAATACTCTTTAGAAGAACTGGCCCTGAAGCTGAAACTCCAATTTGGCCACCTGATGCGAAGAGCTGACTCATGGGAAAAGACTTTGATGCTGGGAAAGATTGAAGGCAGAAGGAGAAGAGGGCGACAGAGGATGAGATGGTTGGACGGCATCACCGAGTCGATGGACATAAACCTGGGCAAACTCCAGGAGATGGTGGGGCACGGGGAAGCCTGTAGTGCTGTAGTCCATGGGGTCGTGAAGAGTCGGACACGACTGGGTGACTGAACAACAACTGTATGTTTAAGGTGTATAGCATAATGATTTGACTTACAATGTTAAAAAATAGAAAAATAATTCCCTTGTGATAATATTCTAAGAACTCTTAGAATTTATTCCCTTAACAACTTTCATGTATAGCGTACAGCAGTGTTAATTATCTTGTCATGCTGTACATCACATCCCTAGTACTTATTAATTTTATAACTGGAACATTGTACCTTTTGACTTTATTCATCCAATTCGTTTTCCTCCCACCCCCCACTTCTGGTAAGTACAAATCTGATCTCTTCTTTTATGAGTTTGTTTGGTTTTGAAGTATGATTGAGCTACAGTACTCTGTTAATTCATGGCATACGAGACATAGTGATTCAATATTTGTATACATTTCAAAATAATCACCATGATAAGTCTAGCTGTCACCTGTCAATCCAAAGCTATCACGTAATTATTCACTGTATTCCCCACGCTGTATGTTTCAGCCCCATGACTCATTTATGTTGTAACTGAAGGTCTGGACCTCTTTATCCCCCTCACCCACTTCTCTCCCTGCCCCCACCCCCTCCTTATCTTACATATTCTTACTGTTCTCCTTCTGGTTACTTCTGTGGACCTGAGCCCTTGTGGAACGTCTGAGGCATAGTAGTGTCTTGATAAACACTGGACAAATGCATTTGTTTTTTAGTGTCCAGCGGGTTCCCTGGCCTCCATCTGAACCCTTCCCCCTGTAATAATCCTTGTTCACATGGGGATACACGGCTCAGCATGTGTTTAAATGTCCTAAGTTACACATTCAGGAACCAGGAAAATAACCCAAGATGGGTCTTTTGTGAGCAAGTTCTGTGGCACAGCACCCACTAGGGAGAAAATAAAAATCTACTCTTTTATTATTTCTTTATTAGTGAGAGAAACTGCCACTTAGCAGTTGCCTGCTGCTTTTAGCCAAGCTGCTGGGTCTGTAATCCGGAGCTTCCCCTGCTCTTCAACCAACAAAATTACAGGCAAGTGGTGCAAGAAAGGGCAAATGGATGCTTGGAATATAAATTCTAGGCAAAGTCTCAAAGACTCTGAGACTGGCTGGAGACAGGCATCCAGCAGTGGCCTGATCACACTGCTCCTGAATCCCTGCTCCGTCCTCCAAGCTACCCCAGCTTCTGCTTGTTTCCAGGCCTGAATTTCATCCCACATTAACCCCACAGCTTCCAGTGTCTTACAAAGATTCCCTTCTGTTTTTCTTGCCATCAAAGGATGCTGACTTGCTGGGGGCCAAGGTACCCCTGGAAGGTGAGCATTTGAGACCTCCCCTCCTTTGGGGATTCAAAGTGATTAAATAGCCCCAGATGGCTGGAGATGGACTTGAATTATGATCAGATGGCAGGAAAGAACCTCAAGGAACCCCAAGAGGAAGGAGTAGCTAGACACAAATTCGTTCAGGGTCTGATGCTTCCTAGATGAAAAAGTCAACATCATCTCATGAAACACAGAAATATCTCCCGACCCAGGCCTTCACTCCCGAGGCTGTGACAGCTTGTCCACACACTGTCCCCTCCGGTCCCAGAGCCATGTGACCAGGAATGACTACTTCATGTAAATCAGGAGCAATAGCACCTCTCCCCGCTGCTTGGACGGCAGCAGGAGGTGGTGGCAAGTTCTCACTAACAAAACAAGCTGACAATAAAACGCAGACTTTATCATCTCTCCTACCGGGCGCTGCACCACAGGACCAGCTTGCTGTGGCTAGAGGGATCTCGCACCAACCTGGAACTCTTTTCCTGGTCCCCAAGTATGGTCAGCAGAATGATGGCCCCAAATATGCCCACGTTCTAACCCCTGGAACCTGTGCATATGTTATCTTATACAGAAAAGGGGACTCTGCAGATGTGATTAAGGTTAGCACCTTGAAAGGGGAGATTATTATCCTGAAATATACAGGGGGAGCACCCATTTTAATCAGCCCTTTGAGGTTTTGTTTTTTTAATTTTTGATTGCTTCGAGTGGCACCCAGGATCTTAGTTCTCCAGCCAGGGATCAAACCCATGTCCCTGCATGGGGAGTGCAGAGTCTTGACCACTGTACCACTTTTTTGTGTGTGAGCATGCATGCTTAGTCATTCAGTTGTGTCCGACTCTTTGCGACCCCTTGGACTGCAGCCCGCCAGGCTCCTCTGTCCATGGGAATTCTCCAGGTAAGAATACTGGAGTGGGTTGCCAAGCCCTCCTTTAGGGAATCTTCCCAACCCAAGGATTGAACTCAGGTCTCCCACACTGCAGGTGGATTCTTTACCGTCTGCACCACCAGGGAAGCCCTCTTTTTTTCTGGGGGCTTTTTTAATCAGCCTGTTTTCACTGGCCACTGAGAGTGGAGAATCTCCGGGACCTGTCTGTGGGGTAGGCAGCTCCCAAGTGGGATAGACTGATACTACGATTCTGTTCTCCGAAGTCTTGGAATTTTTTCTTCTGTATTGTTCCAGTGAAGCCTGACTCTTCCCAACATGGGGCCAGGTGCTTAGTCAGGGCTGCCGTGAGTCCTCTGACAAAGCTTCTGTCGGATGCCTGCATTAGAGCATGAAAACCCAGCTTCCCATAACGCCCTCTGAGACCATG